>LPNX010816756.1:633210-645751 GCA_001517045.1 Pseudotsuga menziesii | reverse complement strand
TATATATATATATATATATATATATATAGTCGGTGCACCACTTTATATTTCAACAGCGCTAGGACGTATGTCTTATAGCACACCGGATATCTATGTGTCATGTATGGGGGTACATCGGGGCATAACATTTAGTTACACACACACGCATATATATATATATATATATTCAAATAAACTTCACAGTTCATTTACATAGATATTGACACCCCAATGTGTTATCATATATGATGCATTGTAGGGCAATGCCAAATAGGACATATCCCTTGAAGCACTTCAAATATAAAGTGCACCGGAAATAGACACGATGTTTGATTCTTAATATTGCATTTATGTTTTGAAATGCAAAATGAAAAAGGATGTCGAAGCCATTTGTTTTATAAATGGCTTTGGGGTCTCTCGAGCCTTGTCGTTAAACAATGGTTACCAAGATTCGATCTTAGAAGTGAATCGACGGTAATACAACATATTTGGGTACTTAGGTTAGGTCTTCGCTACAACTATTCACTGAAGGGTCCTTAAAGGATGTTGCATAATCACTAGGTAAATCCATTGCCTTAAAAGAAGGCTTCTGGAATATCTCGAATAATTGCTAGGGTTCTAATGGAACCGGATTTAAGTGAGGGTCGAGATGGAAATTGAATGGGGATTAGGATCATCCACACAAAAATTAGACTATTGGAAGATGCACTTCAGGTGCTCAACATTCCATGTAGTGGGTCGCCTTCTAGGGATTGTCCCATGAATCAAAATTGAATTCTAAATAATAAAATATGGGTGAAAAAATCAAGTCTTGGAGTCTTTAGATACAAAGCTTGAAGGAACAAGGTGGAAATCTTCACTGTGGTGGATGAATTCATTCATGATATAGCAGTAGACACAACCCATCCCTCAGCAAAGGATGGGTTGGAGAACCACCTATAGTCTCAACTCGTGGCTTCTCGAGCATGCAATAGTAGGAGAACTCAATGGGTAACAGTCCCTAGATTTCCCAACCTTTATGCTCACCTACAACCATCTATTTTCCTTTCAAATATGTATCAATGTCTCTAAATTTGAATTTTTGGGATATACACAATCTGGTAATGGTCATGAACATCAACAATAGGGAGCTCTATGTAGTGTAGATTTGCATGAGAGAATGATATAATGAGTAATGACTCCATAGGATATGAGATAATGGTGAAAAGACAGCTGACATAACTTCTTACCATAGAAGAAAGGACTTCTAACAACTGCAAAAATAAATTCTAACACTTGATAGAATTGTCAAAAAATTGCATTCAACCCCATGCTTCAATAACTACATGAGGTGACTTTTCCCACTAACCTCAAACGCACATTGAATGATTGGATTCAATAGTCAAAAGGAGGTAATTAGCTCACTTAAGGCACATGGCAACAATTAGATGAGTTATAAGATTGACTCTTGACAATAAAGGATTTAGTTTCCCACAGGCCCTCTCCCCCCTTACCCTCTGGTGGAATCATAGCCCCTCTAGTGCTCTTTACACAACCATCTTATACCATTTTATTATTTATGCAACATAATATTTACATATATTTCGAGTTAGCATGACAAGCCAAATATTATACAGTCCAAATAAAATATATACACCATACATGCCTATCCATTCAATAGTTGGGCCTTGGCCTTGAGCTTCGCACTAGGAATCCATACTATCATATTTACATCATTCACATAATTTGATTAAATACGTTCCAAGTAAAAATTGGGGATATTACACTGGAAAATAAAAAGAGGTGATCAACTCAGATTGGGGGATGATCATTCGGTTGGGTGCAGTGGTAGTTATAGACTTTCAAGAGAGTTGAAAGAATAAATTCAAGCATAATGCTTAACAAAGATAGTAGATGAAGTGGGGTTTCAAGGGGTTAGTTCCAGTCTTTGAGATCAACTAGAGATTTGAGTTTTCATGGTAAGTTGGTAAAATAATGGTCAAATTATATTTCTCTAGTAATTTATAGTGCAATTTTTCTACAAGATCTTGAGGATGAAATTAAATGGATTTGGAACAAATATGTAGGGACTCTTATTGTTGAATTAGGATATGAATCCATGTAAATTCAAGATCAAAATAGGGATATGTTCTAGTGGTGGCGGATGATTTGGAAGTTAGGTTGTCTACTAAAAATTAGAATTTCGGCTTGGCTTGCATTGTCCAACAAGGTTCTCACTTGGGACAATGGTAAAAAAAAAATAGAATAGACCTAATCATTGCATCCTTTCCAAGGTAGAAGGGGAATATGTTGATAATCTTTTTGTTTCTTGTTCATTTTCCAAATTAGTCTAGAATGAAGTTCTATAGATGGTAGGTGGCTCCAATAAGTGGAGTAAGAACTCTCTTCTTGAATGTTTTGAGTCATGGATGACAAATCCCTCTATTATAACTAAGAAATCACTACCTTACTTCATACAATGGGTATTATGACTTTGTAGACACAAGATGATTTTTTAAGGAAGTATCATGGATTATGCTCTAGTGTCTCACAAAATCGAGCTCTCATATAAAGAAGGGAGGAAAGCTACTAAACTGAAGGTATCTAGCATTCTCAAGGGTCATCGATCTCACGAAAGCTCAAGGATTCTTTAATGGTGTTTGTCAAGGAACTCTATGTTTGTGTGGAGTTGGGGTACTTATTTTCCTAAATAATAATCATTATTTCACTCTCAAATATGGTGTTAAGATCATTACAAATAACAAAGGGAAATTCTTCGCAATATGGCTTTTAATGAAATTTGTTGTAGATCACATATTAAGAAATTTGTAGGTTCTAGGGGACTCCAAGTTGTCGATGGATTAGTGTAATGAGAAGTGTCAAATCATTGTTTTGGCCCTAGGCCATATTATGAATAGGGTACTAGAGGTAAAATTTTAGTTAGATTTTATCTCTTCTTACACATCTTTAGAGAGTTCAATATAAAGTAAACTCTCTCTCTCAATGTCTGCTCTTGTTTTGTAGGATTGTATTTTGGTCTATCAAGAATTTAGGGGTGAAATAGTCTCGTGAGAATTATCCTTATCTCTCTTATGAATTGTTGGGCATAGGGATAGAAAAGTAGAATTCACTTAGAATTATGCCTAAGTATGGAAAAGAGATAAAGATGAAGAAGAGGAGTTGCGACAGAAAAGCAAGAAGAGAAAGGAAGTTGCAACAGATGCAGTGAAAGGATGGAAGAAGAAGGAAGAGGTGCAACAGAAGAGGAAGTCGCGACAGAAGGAAGGAGTGCGACAAGGGAAGGTGCGACAAAATAACAATATCAAAAGGCGTGCAAGTAGCATAACAGCTGGAAAATGACAGTAAGGCTTAATGGTTAGAAAGTGACAAGCCTTAAAGATCATGGGTACGAGTTCGGCTAAAACCGACAGAAACCGCACTTATGAAGGTATCTTTGTAAGTCAGGTCATTAGTGCCTCCCGTTAGGTGTTACTAGAATAGGAAAGACATCCTGTTGGCTATATATAGGAAGTCGACTGAGAAAGCGATAGGTAACGAGTCTGTAACAAGTCTGTAATAAGTCTAGAAAAGAAGGAACCCAAGCTATATGTGGGTTATACACTAGGAGACTCTAGTTAGACCATCATTTTAGCTTATGGATTGTTGTTAGCTTTGTATTGTTGTATGTTAGTACTGATGAGTGCATATGAGTTGAAGAATCAACAGCTGAGTGTGCAGAAGAGTAGGAAAGGTTGAGTCGATCCAGGGTGTGTGTGGATCATTAGTCGAGCTAAGTAGGAAGAGAGCAAAGAGAAGATCAGCTAGCACGAGAGGAAGGAAGAGTTTGTAAAGATAGCGAGGAAGATCTAGAACAGAGTCTGTTGCTTAGTGCACAGAAGAAAGATAAAAAATATTTCCTTATGCCAGATGAAGAGCACCTTTGTGGTTTTTCCTCGGATGGGTTTCCACGTTATATTATGTGTATATGTGAGAATGATGAATGTGTTTGAATTGTTTTCATAATTGTTGCATTGAATGGATGATTATAGATTTGCTTATAAATGAATAGATGTATATCAGTTGCATAGTATGAGTTGAATACAATCATGCTGCATAAAGATTGTTGATATAATAAGTTGCATAAGGGAAGTTGGGTTGCAGTCTAACTGGTCACAGTGCACATAAATAATTCACCCACAGGCTTCGTTGAGAACCTTGGAAAGGGGTCAAGGTACCAAGAATACCCCTACCCAACTACGGAAACGTGGTTATGGTAGTTGTCCATTCAAGAGAGATATATCGGGTGAGACCGCATCTGTGTCGCAGGTGCTGCCGACTGAGCTCTACTCTATCGGGACAATATATTGGGATTTGTTGAGTTGAACAAAAGGGAATAAACCTGGGTTAGGATCCTTGAAGGAGGGAGAAAATCCAACAAATGGTTCTGTTGTCGGGACCCATTTTGCTAGGTAATCCTAGATTTTTCGCAGATGCGAATGGCAAAAGTATATGCATTACAGAAAGCTGTAGTCGCAGAAATTAGAGTAAGAGAAAGTGCCCTCAGTAAACAAAAGAAGAAATCTGAGAAGGTCATTAGCAAAATAAAGGCAAAGATGTAGAAGACCAAGCAAAAAGTAAAGACATGAGAAGAAAGAAAGCTGAAACTTGCAAATATTGTAAACCTAGCTTGCTCGAATCTTGATGATACTGAAATCACACCAGATATGCAGGTTGAAGACAAGATCATTCAACTTGGAAAGATAGTGACTGAACTTAGGAGGAAGGTTACACAGCTTGAAGAGTAGGTAAAACCAAGCACACCTCCAGAAGTGTTGGAGAGAAGAAGAGAAGCAGCAATTGAAGCTACGAAGAAAATAAAAGAAGCAGAAGAAGTATGTGCCAAGGTTGTCGACCAAGTCTCCCAAACTTGGGAAGCCCTAATGGATGATGAGCAATCACAGAAGATTGCAAGTGAGTTGATTGTGCTTGAAGTAAACATTACTCAGATAAGGAATGACATGAAGCAACTACCCTTAGCACAGAAAATGGATAAGGCAACGAAGATGAGGAAATTGCAACAACAAACAACAGTGTTGCGCACACAACAACAACACCATGAGGAAAAGGTGCAAGAGTTGCAGGCTAAATCATAAAGAGTTACAAGAATCATTCAGCCTATACATCAGAATGTGCATGACGTAGCGGCATCAGTAGAGAATTTCATGCCAAAACATGTCAGTTCCAACCTAGTGGAGCAATTGCAAAAGACATAAGAAGAAGTGCGCATAGAAACAAAGCGGGTGGTGAAAATCGTGGAATATTTTCATAATAAAATCATTGCAAGTAAAAACATGGAGGAATAGCTTTGAGTGGCTCGGGACGAGCCACAGGTGAGTGTTGGGGGCTTGTTGGGCCTAGGGACAAAAAGGTAGAATTCACTCAGAATTCTGCCTAAGTATGGAAAAGAGATAAAGAAGAAGAAGAGGATTTGCGACAGAAAAGCAAGAAGAGAAAGGAAGTTGCGACAAACACAGTGCAAGGATGGAAGAAGAAGGAAGAGGCGCAACAGAAGAGGAAGTAGCGACAGAAGGAAGGAGTGTGATATGGGAAGGTGCGGCAGAATAACAGTATCAAAAGGCGTGCAAGCAACATAATGACTGGAAAATGATAGTAAGGTGTAATGGTTAGAAAGTGACAGGCCTTAAAGACCGTGCGTACAAGTTCGGCTAAAACTGACAAAAACTGCACATATGAAGGTACCTTTGTAAGTCAGGTCGTTAGTGCCTCCCGTTAGGTGTTACTAGAATATGAAAGACAACCTGTTGGCTAAATATAGGAAGTCGGTTGAGAAAGCGACAGGTAACAAGTCTTTAATGAGTCTGTAATAAGTCTATAAAAGAAGGAACCCAAGCTGTATGCGGGTTAGACGCTAGTAGACTCTAGTTAGACTCTCGTTTTAACTTATGGTCTGTTGTTAGATTTGTATTTTTGTCGGTTAGTATTGATGAGTGCATACGAGTTGAAGAATCTGCAGTTGAGTGCGTAGAAGAGTAGGAAAGGTTGAGTCGATCCAGGTCGTGTGCGGATCATTACTCGAGCTAATTAGAAAGAGAGCAAAGAGAAGATCAGAGATCATGAGAGGAAGGAAGAGTTTGTAAAGATAGCAAATAAGATCTAAAACAGAGTCTGCAGCTTAGTGCACAGACGAAAGGTGCATATATATCCTTATGCTAGATGAAGAGCACCTTTGTGGTTTTTGCCTCGATGGGTTTCCACATTATATTATGTGTATATGTGAGAAAGATGAATGTGTTTGAATTGTCTCCGTAATTGTTGCATTGAATGGATGATTATAGATTTTCTTATAAATGAATAGATGTATATCAGTCGCATAGTATCAGTTGAATATGATCATGTTGCATAAAGATTGTTGCTATACTAAGTTGCATAAGATAAGTTGGGTTCCAGTCTAACTTGTCATAATGCACATAAATAATCCACCCACAGGCTTCGTTGAGAACCTTGGCAAGGGGCCAAGGTACTAAAAATCCCCCTACCCAGCTACAGAAACATGGTTATGGCAGTTACCCATTCAAGAGAGATATCTTGGGTGAGACTGCATATGCGTCACAGGTGCTGCTGACTGAGCTCTGCTTTGTCGGGCCGATATCTTGGGCTTTGTTGAGCTGAACAAAAGGGACTGAACTTGGGTCAGGATCCTTAGAGGAGGGAGAATATCCAACATGAATAATGAGATGGGTTGATGCAAGTAGTCTGAGGGAAATTGAGTTTCTTGTGTTATAAATTGTTTAACGATAGTCTGAGGACAATTTATATAAATGTTTTTTTTGCAAAGTTGCACAGTAAATATATATTATAGCATAAAAAAGACAAAATTACAGAGATGTTTTCATCAGACACCATGGTGGCCTAAGAAGGTGGAACCACCATCCTGACCAAGAAAAAATACTTACAATTATGTCAAATTCAAGGAAAGAGATAACCCTCCCAATAGAGGGAAAATAAGCCCAATAGCAGCTAAAAAACACAAAGTTTTGATACAACATCCAAACACTATAAGACTTACAGGATAGAAGCCTACCTAAAACATAAAACCAAAAAAATTGAAAGTCACAGTAATTTTCCAGAGTAGAAGGGCTTCTTCTAGCTAGAGTGTACACCATGAGAGGAATCAACACATTCTTCGATGATCGAGCAAGATTTTTCTTCCAAGCATGGGGACTCTACTTCTCGAAGCTTCACCGACAGTGGCCCCCTCTTTCTTGGCATGACTAGATCCTTTAGATCAAGGCGCCATATCTTCCCAGCCGATTCAACAACATGTTTAGCATGTGACGAGGAATCCACACGTCTATCAACAAAGACTGATGGTTTTCTGCTTTGACATACATGCTCAATCTACTTCATTGAAACACTATGTGAGACTCCTTCAATAATATTTTCCTTTGCGGGGGCAAGACATTGTGCTCCAACCACCTAAAAACGCTTGTCAAACAAAGTTTGACCCTAGATGAAATTATCCTCAAGACTATTCAATCCATCTACAGCTTGCTCCATAGTAACCCGCATTTTCAGGGTTGTGGCTTTAGAGTTTCTCCACTTAGCTTGAACATCCCCCATCATGAGGCCTAACATATTCTTAATAACCAAGTAGTGGTTGATTTTACTAGCAGAACGCATTGAGGCTAGTTGATGGGAAACTATGCTAGCCTCCCAGTCATATATCAAACCAAGAACCGACGCAAATATTGAATTTAAATAACCACCTCTTCCATAACCACCAGACCCATTGCGCCCTTAGATCCCACAACCACTACTCCCCCTTCTCGGCTTACCTCTCTGATGTGTAGCCATTGTCTTCTTAACACCACACACAAAACTCTTGTATAACGTTTTTTTTTTGAAATGCAAACAAAGAGCCAAAATCACAAAACCTGGTTCCAAAGCCAATTCATCCTGCACATAATTTCTCCACACCCTACGCAGGAGCGAGCCTGCCAGCCTCCAAACATGAATGCACCTTGTCCTACACTCCATCCTTCCCCCAACGCGAGGATATGTTAACCCATAAGCCATTAAAATCACATTTAGAATATAAATGGACATATTAACTATTTTTCATCCTCTCATCCACAATCTTGGGGGTGGGCTAATGTCTATCATGATTGCCACATGCCAGGACGTGGCTTCCAACCGCATTCGAAGAATTTAGGCTATAAATGTTGTGATGCTTGGAAGATTGTAATATTGATCCGGCAGATTATTCCTCTGAAAGATCCAATATGGTACATGGTTCATAGAAACGACGTTTGAAGAAATCATACAACAAAACGAAATACACAGATCGAAAGTCGGAAGCTTTTCTCCTTCCGCAAATCGGAGGTTGGAAGTTTTTCCCTTCCGCAATGGCGGAAGCTTCCAAGCTTTTCTCCCTCCGCAGATCGGAGGTCGGAAGCATTTCCGTTCTGCAACGGCGGAAGCTTCCAAGCTTTTCTCCTTCCGCAGATTCCGCGGAGGTCAAAAGCATTTCCCTTCCGCAACGGCGGAAGCTTCCAAGCTTTTCTCCTTCCGCAGATCGGAGGTCGGAAGCATTTCCCTTCCGCAACGGCGGAAGCTTCCAAGCTTTTCCCCTTCCGCAGCAGCAGGGCTCATAAGTCTTTCCTCTTCCGCAACGGTGGAAGCCTAACAAACGTTCAGGCGGATCGGAAGTTGGAACGCTTCCGCAGCCGCAACGGCAGAAGCCCAAAAACTTAAAAGATCAGTGAAATCGCTCGACGGGATTGGAAGAAGAGGTGGTGCGCCATCTGCAATGGCGGAAGCCAAAGTAACTAAGACTTCCAACTTGAAAACCAGCCGATAGTCGATTGAAATAGAATTCGTCGGAACCGTTGCCTATCCTCTTCCGCAACGGCAGACGAGCAGATGACTTCAACCTTCCGACTTAAACCTTGCAATGGTTCACGCGGGGCACGTTTTGGAAACGGATTTGCAGAATCTTGATGCCGCATTGATATGGAGATGAACAATCGAGGGCAGTTGGCAGAAGGAGGTGAACAGTCACGTTCTTGAGCGTTTTTCCCATTGTAACGACAAAGAAGAGTATAAAGGAGAGTTCGTGAAGAAGCACAGACAATGGGGTTTTTCTGAGTTATAGGAGCTGGGCAAGTTTGCTAAAAAAAGGATCCACATGCTTTTGAAGTCGACCATCCCTAGTAGTTACTTGGATTCTTTGACTGTTGAAGTTCAGTTTGTAACTTTCATAGAGGAGGTCTTAAAGACTTTGCTGTTGATACCTAGTTTCTGTGATTGTCAAGAGTCGATCTGTCTTCTCTATTCTATTTGGCTTCTCTTTGCTTCGAAAGCCAATTTGTATTATTCCAGAGAAGAGGTCTTGGAGACTTTTGCCCATACTGCTGAACTGATTTGTAGAGTCCAGAACCATTTGTACCATTTTTAAAAGAATTAATTGGATCGGTTCCCATTGGAGAGGGACCCGAAGACGTAGCCCAGTGGAGGGGGTGAACTCCGTTATCAATTTTTGTCTGTGATTTTGGGGTTCTGTGTTTTCTGCTTGGCATTTGTTATCAGTCTTGTTTTCATTCCTGTTCTGAGCATTTAATTTCTGCAAATACTATCCAATAATCAATCTGATGAATGCATTATTTTGCAACAAACTTTTGATGCACTAAAGTTGAGGTCCTACGGATCATATTTGGTATCAGAGCTGGTTGACTGTTGTGCAAGTTTGTGAATGCTTACCAGGTCCAGGTTAAAGGTTGGTGAAGGAGAATTAATTGAAGGAGATCCTGAGATTGGCTCCAGGAAAACATTCTCAAGAACCATGTCTTCTCCACGAGGGGAAGAAGAAGGACATACCGAATGGGAAAAACCTGTCATTTCTGAAATTGAGTTTCTAGAGGCTTTTATGAGCATGAAAGCCATGATGGAAATTCTACTCGAAGAGCGAGCAGAAAGGAAAAAGAAAAAAGAAGGATCTTCATCCAGAGATGTAGAAGTGAAGCCGGAAGAAAAGGGTAAAGGAGTAGGAGGTGATGGTGATCCTCCTGACACTAATCAGACTTTTTCTTCTTCTCATACTTCTCATTCAAATAATGCAAGTCCTAATATGCCTTATTTCAAATTGGATGTAAAATTTGAATTACTTATTTATAATGGAGATGTAGATGCTGAAAAATTAGACAATTGGATCAAGCAGCTTGAAGTATATTGCAAGGTGCAGGGCATTAACGATGACCCTTCCAGGATTCAATTGGCCACTTTGAGAATGAGTGGAATGGCTCTTACTTGGTGGGAGAGCAAGATTCAGCAAGATCTTCGAAAAAATGGTAAAATTATTTCAGTTTGGAATGAATTCATTCAAGTATTGAGGAAGCAATTTTATCCTTTAGGTCACATGCAGCAATTAACCATGAATTGGCAAATGTTTAGACAAGCTAAAGGAAAAAGCATTCAAGATTATACTCATGAATTCAGAAAGAGGGATATTGCATTGAATGTTTCATTAGATACACAAGAAACTCTTCTTAAGTACATTGGTGGCATGCATTCTTATTTGAAGCATACTTTGTTGATGTTTAATCCCAGTAATTTGGATGATGTATGTGTTCAAGCTACCCATTTAGAAGCCAGGGGTAAGCATGCTAATGATACTTTTGTGAAGAAGTCATTTAAATTTGGCAGCAAATTGAAAGGTAAAGATAAGGGGAAAAAGAAGATGGCTACTGTTAGGAAAGAGGGTGAAAAGTCTACATGTTCGCATTGTCAGAAGGGACATGATGTCTCTAAGTGTTGGAAACTTCATCCGAAGTTAAGGCCAAAGAAGTACGGAGGAAACAAAGACAAAGGAAAAGCAAAAGCTACTGCAGCAGCTATTCAAGACTTGGGATCCGACTCAGGTGATGAAACAAAGGTTACAGCTATCGGAATCCAAGGTAAGGATAAAAGTATCTCACTTTCCATTGATGCACAATCAAGTTCTAGTGCAAGTACAAGTCTGCCATCTACTTCTAAGCAAAATGATAAAGACAGAAGTGCACTGTTTCATGTTCGTGTCATTACAAATCACACAAAGATTGATACATTGTTTGATAGTGGTTCACAAGTAAATTTGATATCAGAAGAAGTGGTTAAGAAATTGCATTTAGTTACTGTGCCTCATGAAAAGCCCTGTCCTCTAGGTTGGGTTACTAATGATACACGATTGCAAGTTACAAGGAAATGTGTATTAAAATTTGCAATTACTGAAAAGTTTAGGGATGAGATAGAATTGGATGTAGTACCACTTGACATTTGCGGGATTGTACTTGGGAGTCCATATTTGTATGACCGGAAAGCAGTCTTTTATAGAGGGCAGAATAAGTATCATCTTTTTAAAGAAGGTATGGATTATATTGTACGAGCACATAAGATAAAAACCAATCTAGTGATAGTCTCTGCAGGACAAATGAAGAGGTTGGTAAATGCTAGTAAGAACTTTGTGTTGATGATGGTTAAGATGAAAAATGATGAAGTCTCTAAATATTTTGAAGGATGTGACCCTAAGCATAAATCTGAACTAATTGACATCATTTCTGAGTATGATTATTTGTTTCGAGATCCGAAGGGGTTACCACCGAAGAGAGAGATTCAACATGAGATACATTTGCAGCAGGATGTGCCACTCCCGAACATAGCCATGTACCAGATGTCTGTAATGCAGAATGAGGAAATCAAGAAGCAGGTTCAAGAGCTGATTGAGAAGGGGGTCATCCGGCCCAGCACTTCTCCTTGCGGCTCACCTATAGTCTTGGTTCCAAAGAAGGATGGGTCGTGGAGGATGTGTATCGACTACAGGACCCTTAACAAAATCACCATTAAAAACAGGTATCCTCTTCCTCGTATTGATGATTTGCTTGATCAGTTGAAACATGCAACTTACTTTACAAAATTGGATCTGCGTAGTGGGTATCATCAAATCCGTGTTGCTGAGCATGATGCTTGGAAAACAGCTTTCAAAACAAAACAGGGTTTGTATGAATGGCTTGTGATGCCTTTTGGGCTATGTAACACAGCTGCTACTTTCATGCGGGTCATGAATGATGTCTTTCGTTCATTCATTGATGATTTTGTAATTGTGTATCTAGATGATATCCTTGTGTTTAGCAACACCTGGGAAGAGCATGTTGTACATGTGAAAAAAAAATTAGATGTAATGAGAAAGGAAAAGCTTTATGTAAAAATGTCTAAATGTGAATTTGCCAAAACTTCTTTAGTATATCTAGGCCATATCATTGGCGGAGGCCACTTGCGAGTGGACCCAGCCAAGGTTGCTGTCATTGTAAACTGGCCACGGCCTAACACCGTTACTGAAATCAGAAGTTTTCTTGGTGCGGTTCAGTATTGGAGAAAATTCATTTATGGGTTTTCTTCCATTGCTGCTCCTTTACATGCGTTGACAAGCATTAAAGAAATTTTCCAGTGGGGAGGCAAGCATCAGAGAGCCTTCGACACTTTGAAGGAAAATATTAGCACAGCACCAGTTTTTACATTGCCAGATTTACAA
>LPNX010816756.1:581495-623235 GCA_001517045.1 Pseudotsuga menziesii | reverse complement strand
TATATATATATATATATATATATATATATATATATATTCTTTATAAATTTTCAATTAAAATAATGAAAACAAATGTATAGCTGAGAAAAATAAAGAAATTAATGATATCTTTGGATTGTTAAATAGCTTACGGCTAAATAGTGGCCCATTATAATGGCTTATCATATTACTTGTGAAGATGCCTATTTAAAGGTTTCCATGATAATTTTTCTTTATCTTTATGTATATGTTTGGTTCTTTTTATTTTTTATTTTTGTAAACTTTGTATTTGTGTATTATACAAGGAAAGATAAAAGAATTCAATGTTCTTATTAGAAATGCTATTTTAAGAAAATTAATTATTATTATGACATAAAATCAAGAGTTAAATGCCAAATAAAAGGCAATGTTAAAAATAAAAGGTCATATAAAAATTTCATCACTTGCAAAGTAAGACTTTAAATTTCAACCCTAGTTTTGAGAAACATATTAATAGGTTTATATGCTATGATATCATTAGATTATACTTTTTTACTTAAATTGAGCTTTTATATATATATATTCCATTTTATAAATTTTAATTAAAAATAATAAAACAAATTCATAATTGAGATACTTTTTAATTAATAAAATCATACGAGAGAGTTTCTTACCTATATATATATATAAAGTTAAAATTTAAAATGGATATTTTGATATATGATTAGCAAATTGCTCAAAATATTTAGATTATATATATAAATTTGTACATTGTAAAATGATATCTTTTGAATTGTCAAATAATTTTGACACATATTAATAGTTCGCTTGTTCTTTTGAGCATTTAGTTTGATAAAGAGCATGTTAAATTCATTTTTAAATTAATTATGATTTTTTCTCAATTTGAATAACCATATTTATTTAGTATAATCTCCCCCACATGCTTGGCAATCAATTGAGAAGAAAACTACATTGATATCATGTTCAATTTAAGATTTTTATTTTGTATCATCTCAATAAATTGTTGCCCATATATTTCATATATGCTATATGTTACCATGAGGAAACAACCCTACAGTGTAGCTTTCATAGAGTAAGGTTTGCCTTCCATTTTCTAACATTTTTTAAATCAGGTTTTTTTTAACCAGCCTTTCATTAAATTAAAGCACATATAGTAAAAGTTTGTAATACCCATCTAAACTAAAGTAACTAAATAACCATGTTCCATGTTCTCTTAAATCTAAGACATTCTAAGACATTCATTTATGAACATAACTAAGGAGTACCGTTTAAATTTATCCATTCGTTTATTAAAAAATAAAAAATATAGAACGAACCAACAACCCTTTTATGGTTATCTAGGTTATGAATGTTAAATTGAATTTGATGAATATTAAATTGAATTTGGTGAGGATCTTCGAATTAATATATTGAAATGCTTATGCGCAGTTTATCGCTCCTAAAGAAAATACTAATTAGAGCTTTTAGAAAATGAGAGATGCATCGTTTTAAGTACTAATGAAATTTTATTAAGGTAATATCTATAATATCCTTTTTAACATATAGTTTTCCAGATATGAAGAGGAAAGAGTTTTTATGCCAACAACCGTCTATTTTCCAGAATTTATCAACAACAAACATGCTTACACTAAAATCCAAGTGGAGTAAAAGAACCCAAAGTATAAGCAACCTACAAAGAACCTGAATTGGGCAACATACCTTGGAAGCCATAGAATGATGTGTTCTGCAACATCACTTGGAATAGTTACCATTCTTTTGCACCCCTTTTGAATATTAACAAAAATCTAGTTTCAACTTTCAACAGGAAAGAAAGATGTTCAATTGTTGGCAATAATAAATGTATTCTTACTTAGAATTGGGAGCTAATTTTACCTACCTTAGGCGGAAAATTTAGAATGTTGAAGCAAATACTGCCTCCATTGTCAATATTGGGATGATAAATTAGGGTCACAAATTTCACATTTGGAGGCTCAAAAGGATATCTGCAGTTGAAAAAAAATCCCCAAAACAAAATCATATTAAATAGATAGAAACCACTAAATTTGAACTCAAACACTCTATTCAACGATCAAAACTCGTACAACTACCAAAAAAAGAATTAATTCAAATATCCTTTCAGGTACCTAGAACTCGAGCTTCCAAACCCCTTTAGCATAAACAGTCCCTTTAGGTCCTTCAATTTTTGTTGGAAATAAAAGCCCGTTGAATTCAAACCCTAGCTTTAAACTCATCTAAAAGAAAAATAAACTCTAGAAAAATACTTACGAGCTTCGAGGTGAGTGAGGAGATTATCATTGAAAAGCCATGCGTAGATTCCGGGAGGAGGATTTGTTTGAAGTCGCTTCAGTTCTCTCTGGATACGTACACTAAGTCAAGCTACCTGTGTTTCAGTTCTCTCTGGATACGCACGCTGAGTCAAGCTACCCGTGTTTCAGTTCTCTCTGGATACGCACGCTGAGTCAAGCTACCTGTGTTTACTATGAGATAGAGTATGAGTGTTTATTCATTTTCGTTCCTCCCCCTCTCTTCTTGCAAGCCTTTCATACAAGTTGTTTAAATCATGCTTTCTCAATAAAAGGTCCCCTTAAAAATAAATATATAAAGCTCGTTTAAGTCATTGTTTCTCAATCAAGCTTTCTTTCGAAAGAAAATATATAAAAACCACTTCCAGGTCCACACATTTCAAACCAATGCTTGTTTAAGTCATGGTTTCTCAATCAATCTTTCTTTCAAATTTTTTTTTATAAAAACCAGTTCCATGTCCTCAGATTTCAACCTAACCCACCCGAAATGAGCAATTAAAGGAAATCTAGAAGTAGAATTCAAACACTGAACCCATAGTACAAAAAAACACAAATAGATATTCGATATACGTTCGCATTTAAAGAAAACAACACCACAAAACATACACCTCAATCGAACCAACGAAGCAGCCATAACCCTGCCATTGAGAAAATCAACCATCCTCATGGGCCTGACTCGAACCTGGTCGCTCGACAAACCACATTAGCATTACAAAGATTCCTAACCCGGCATCATAAAATCCTTCCAAAACACAAAACCCTCATTTCAACAAAGGAAAACATTTGTTGAATCGATCCATTCCTCATAACCTTATCGTCGACAAGTCACCCGAGAAACCAAACCCTCTTTTGCATTTATACCATTGTTGACATCAAGTACTGGAGAGGTCCTCGTGTACAAGAACCTAAGCCAACGTTATTTCCAATAAACCAATTGTAGCCTTAAAAAATTTGATAATTAAAAAAATTGTCAAATACCTACATTCATCCAGTGCCAATGCCTCCCCACAAGAATCGTTGGGGTAATATATCTGATGTGGTCTCTGTTAGAAAATACCTGCATTCATCCAGTGCCAGTGCCAATGCCTCCCCACAAGAATCATGGGGGTAATATATCTGATGTGGTCTCTGTTGGAGCATTGAGTGGATATATTGGGTCATGCAGTCTCTGGAAAAACTGTTGTAAACAAAGGCTTCCCTTGAACATATCGATTGAATCCTCAAAGCGAATTTCACATAGTTTCAAAGAAAATCCCACAAAGTTTCACAGGTATAGAGCATAGAATCGTGGAACAATCCAACAAAGAAAGAACCCGAACAGCAGAACCTGAACCATGAATGGGTAATACAAAAAAACCATTGGATAATGTCATGCAATGATGAAGACACTTGGAAAAATTGTATTGGTTAGAGGGATGACCATTTTTGCCACGATGTCGAAAAACGGACCTCGAAGAAAAATGTCTTCGACGTAAATGTGGATTTTTATATTAAAAATTGATAAAAAAAGTTAATGATGCATTTAATTTAAAATGTAGGCTCTAATGCTCCCAAACTAAGACACACCGCTCAATGGTTCTCTTATAAAATCAAATGCACAAGTGTGTCTTCCTTCCAAGCACATTAAAGTAGGGTAAAATAATAAATTATCGATTGACTTTTCCATTTTTACTTGTCCTTTAGTGCTTCCAATGATAGAAGCATGTGTTCTCACTCTCTTGTATAGAACCCCCACTATCGGTACTATGTTGTTGCTTCATTCTTAGAGTTGTATGCTTGGGTGGTTGTTTTCAAATTTTGGATATCACTTCTAAATTCACTTTTGTAACACCTCATTTTTACCCCAAAATGTAATTATGAAGTGGCTTTAATTCGTACATATATGGTCTAGGATGACCAAAGATATTGTAATGATGTAAATTTATGTATAATATAAAACCAATGGACGCAAACAAATAAGGACAAAAAATAGATTGGGGTCTAAGATTCTAAAAGTGGGGTAAGTCAAAAGGGGGCTAAAGGGAGTGGATATTATTAAGTTGTAAACATGATCCCTTGGACCTTTACTATAAAACTTAGCCAACGAGATATCCCATGGTCCCTAAATGCATTATTATTAATGTTGAATTGTTAACCTTTATGTGTTTCATTATCCCAAGCTTAGGGAAAGGTAAAACATAGGTTGCTCATGAGGACCACATGGAGATTTATGATCATGAAAATATAAAGATTCAAATTTGGAACATTCATTCATAATTATTTCTTGTACAAACTCGAGGGGAGAGGAAAGGATTGTACTTTCATGGGAGCTTATGCCAATGCTAGAGAATGCTTATATTGGTTGTGGTGCTACTATGAGAGCAAATATTTCCTAAAACTAAAAATATTTAGGGTTCTAGTAGTGAGACTCCCTTAGAAGCCTATGATGGAGTAAATGAGAATTGGGATAGCTTGAGAGAGTGCTCGCAGAGAAGGGGATCATAATCCCAGTGTTGTGAAAGTGGAAGGAGAAGAGTGTTGCTTGATTCATATGGTTGTATAGGGATTTCTGGCACTAGTGAATTTACGGGTTAGAGATTGAGAAGGAGGGATTTGAGCTATATCTTAGGGACTTCACCCTTGTGGAATGATAGCTTGGACTCAATGGTGGCTTCTGTCAAAGAAATATTAAGTGTGATAGCGAGCCTAAGTCTAGGAGGAATTGCCTTCATTTGCATCTGGCTGGATGATTATTTATCTAAAAAAGCTAAGTGTTTTAAATGTTTATAAATGCCATGTTAATATTTGAGTTTTGTATTTATTTATTTACAGTTTATGTCAATCTATGTGCATGGATTAACTACCATAATTATGTACAAATTCATGTAGGACTACATACGTATCTTAGGATGGGAATTTGATTAACTAAGTTGTTGTGGTTTTTGCTTATGCTATTAAATTTGATGGGTTGTCAAATAAAAATTTAATTGTGTATCAAAGGGGAATTTCTATGGTGGAATCGAGTACCTTATAGGCTTGGGTAGTGTTAAGAGGCATCTAGGTACATGGTATACTGCTAACAAAGCTAATGGTTACAGTATTGGGGTTGCATGGACCGAAATTGGACTTTATAGGAAGAAAATTGGGTTTGCATAATGCATATGAGGATAAATCTGGAAAATAATGTTGAAGAATGCAAATGATTGAATTTAGGGCTTTAATAATAAGATTAGATTGGTGTTTGAATAGTTGGATAGATTACGGAGTTGTAGCTGAAGTAAATTTAGGAGTTTTACTGTTTGGCTCTATTGAAATTACAAAAATATGGTTTCCAATCTAACTATTTAATAAAATTCCCTTGACTAATTCATGATTTCAAATTACCTAGATGATGTTTTTTATAAATCCCATGAGCTCGATAATGTTAGTTTTTTTTCCTGGGAAAAAAACCGTAATTTTATTTCTTCAAAAATAAAATCACAATCAGTAGATACACTTAAATGTGTATTTCAAATTCAGTTGATAGCTCCTTTTGGAAAAGACATTAAAAGTCTTCTGTAAATTCCAAAAAATAACATAAGACAGATAGATCATTTACAATGCTTTTGAAGATATGCTGCCATGTTCATTGACAAACTTTATCAACCTGTTCCAAAAGAAAAAACAAAGATCTGCATACTGTTCGGAGGACAATCCTATTGTGCACAAAAATAAATCCTGTTAAAGGTCATAAAATATGATGTAGTTTTTTTATATATGTTTTTAAAGACAAAAAAGTTAGAATGCTGATCATTCTATGAAGGGTCTGTGGTAGAATTCTTGTATATAGCCCTCTATGTGTTCCCTTATCTTCCAAAGCCCCAGGGCCATCTGCAACCCCTCCTTCGAGGCTTTGTCCGCCTCTTGGTTGTTATCCTCGTAAACATGCCGACATGAAAAGGAAACAAAAGTGTTTAGAACCTCTTTAATTGACAATAAGATACTAGCAAGTCTTAGATTCTACATTGTTGTGTCCCTTTTTTCCAATTAATAACATTCATTGAGTCACCCAAGATATTTAGATTTCTACACCCTTTCTATGCTGCAAAGACAAGGAGGAGTTTGAGGCTCATGAGTTCATCACAATTGTTACTGCCTTCCCATAATCCCGCTACCGGTTCGAAGAAATGGGTCTCAGAAAGATGTAATAGAGACCCACCCCCACACGAATTATTTTGTGTTGCTATGTCAAAATAACCCCAGGGCACCGATTTTTCCAGTTCCACTTCCAAAGCCTCCCTATGTCTATTAGTTCTGATATATTGGGGAAATACATAAAGAATGCCACAAGAGAGTCTTGATGTAACTTTGGGAGTACAGGATTTATCAACAAAAATTAGGTTGTTTCTCTCTAGCCAAACACACCATATTACTAACAGAGGCAAAGCTACCAAAATTTCCTGAGCAACCATCGTCCTCTAGTTCTCCCAAGCTTGAAGAACTGTAGGACCAGCCCAGTTACAAGGCAACCCTAGTGACTTCAAGCATTCTGTCGAGACTTCTTTGATAAAAGAACAGTACAAAAAAAGGTGTAAGACCGACTCACCATTTGACTTGCAAAGATTACACCAACCATGCCCCTGAATGCATATTTTCTGTAAATTGTCCCAGGTTGGAGCCTTGTTCTCCAGCACACACCACATAAAGAGCCTAGTTTTTGGTGGACATTTGATTTTCCACAGTTTCTTCCACCACCAGATTAGATCCCTTAGTAGACCATCTGCACTAAGTTTTAAGTAACTAACCTTTGGAGTGTAATGCCAATTGGGTCAATGTCCGAGATAAGTTCATCCTCCCTATCCCTTAACTGAATAAGTGCTCTCTTCAATTCTCCTATGTAACGAGCCAACTCCCTTTCATCAAGATAAGATAACCCAAAAGAAGAAGGTGACCTCCATGATTGAAACCATAAATTCTCCTGAACAGGTGCTGTTGGTTGGAAGAGATAAGAGATGCCTCTTTGTCTCAGGGCCTCCACCATGTGGTCAAGAAGTTTGTGTTGTTGCGTACATTCAACCCATGGGTCCTCACCAACCCTTAATTCTATGCCATCCCCCACATTCCATGCGAGGTTGGATTCAAGGACGCTAAAAGATTGCACCACAACTTTCCAAATCACAAAACCTCCCGAATGGGATTTCCTGGGATTCCTTATCCAATCGTCAATTGAATTAGGGGATAAGTACTTTTGTATAATCACTTGGGTCATTGCTGAAAGTAGTGGAAGACACCATAATTTCGGGAAGAATCCCTGCCAACTTCAACTCAACCTTTATAGCTTTATTTCCCAAAGTCGACAATCCTTCCTCTCTGAATGATTTATGGCCATCTCTCTCTGCAACTGCATCTACAAGGTGGTATCTAAGGTTATAGCAGGGAGATTTTAGGATATTCTATCAAAGCATATCAATGAAGAGCAATTTGGTTTTCTGGAGGGGAGACAGATCCATGAATCCATTGGGGTGGCTCAGGAGGGGTTGCACAGTATAAAAACAAAAAAACCGAAAGGGGTTATCCTTAAAATCGACTTGTCTAAATCCTATGATAAGGTAAGTTGGTTACATTCGTATGCTTCTGACTCATATTGGCTTTGGTATTGGTTTTATCAGATGGATCATGAGTTGTATTACTATTGTCTCTTTTTCTGTTCTGATCAATGGGGTTGCTTCACCTTTCTTCCATGCTGAGAGAGGCCTTTGACAAGGATGTCTGTTATCCCCTTTGCTCTTCCTACTGGTGGCTGAAGGATTAAGTAGGGGTTTAAAGGAAGCAAAAAGCCATGGTTCTTTGAACAGAATACAAATTTCCCAGCATCTACATTTAACTCATCTCCTGTTTATGGATGATGTCCTTATTTTATGCACATGAATGGTGAGGGACACTAATACTCTTTGAGAAATACTATACATTTTCTCAAAAGCCACAGGGATGGAGATAAATTCTAGGAAATCAACTCTGACTACCCACTTGTTCAAGGCTGAAGAGATCCACGAACTCAGCAGGGGTTTTCCCTTCAATCTGGTAGGAATTGATGTGGGTCTGAAATATCTAGGGTTTTTGCCTAAAAACTAATGACTATCACAAACAAGACTGGAAATGGATTCTCGATAAGCTGAAAAAACGATTGAAGCTGTGGAGCCATAAATGGCTCTCTAGAGTAGGAAGACTGGTTGAAAGCAGTATTGGAAGCTATACATGTTTATTGGATGTCACTTGCTTGGATCCCTAAAGGTATTTTGGAAGATGCAAGGAGAATTTGTTTTATGTTTCTTTGGAGTGGAAAGCAGGAAATCTAGGTGACCCCTTGGGTGCACTGGGAGAAGATTGCGGTACCGAAAGGATTGGGGGGTAGGGGTATTAAAAATATTTTCTTATTTGCGAAGTCACTAGCGGCTAAGGGGGGATGAGCTCGATAATGTTGGTTATATCATAAATGGAAAAATAATTTGGTTCAGATAAATAATGGGTAAACATTGAACATTATAAATCATGTTTGGAGAGGGGCCATGTGTAAATTTCATGGCAGTTGTGTGTCTATGGAAAAGAAAGTTGCACGTACACACGCAAATACATATATATGTATATATGCATATACATATGCGCACGCACACACACACACAAACAAAAAATCAAGATTATGGTGAAATTTGATGTGGATCCATACTAGTGATGAGGACTAAGTGTGTGATGTGGAGGAGCCACATGGAGTTGGGCATAAAGATAACAAATCCAAGAGGAGCTCAAATGTGTAGGTGACAATGGCGTAACAAGAGTAGAACCCATGGTATGTCATGAATGACCCATATTAAATCCAGTTGTTTGGATCTACTGCCCACATTGCATTGCATTACATTAAAGGATTTTATTGGGAGGAGAAAGAAAAGAGGGCAGCATGAAAGGCTAAGATATCATGAGGTGATGCAATATGGGTAGTATATCCAAACAAATTGATTTAATAAGTTCTACAACCTATGTTGCATCACATTGGGGCATTCCATTCCATTCCCAAAGTGGTGAGGGTTACATAAATGACCTAAATATTGTTGCATCATTTAGATCGACGACCCACGTTGCATCATGCTCAACCATGTTTTCATGGTCTTGAAAAAGTGGAGGCAATGCATATGACCCATATTAAATCACACAAAGCAAATTGATGATTGAATAGCCATTGTGGGGAAATCCAAGCAATGGGAGGCCTAATGAGGTAACTTTCCATGAATGGTTGAGATTTGATCAATGGAGTAGATCAATGACAAAGATCTCCTCACAGGACTGTTGGGAAATATTGTTGTCATTGATGTCAAAGGAGAAATACACATTGTTGTTAAAGACAAGGGGATACTATAGGTAAAGTTGGCAAGATAAAGATGGTTGCAAATATTGTTTTGAAATGACCAATTTGAATACCCTATATTTGAAGGAATTATAGACACAACTCAAATTGGATTATAAGTTGCATGGTTGGAAAGCATGTTCTGAGACCTTTCCAACAGTAGATGGAAGTCCCCCTAACTCCGTAGGAATGAGGATATAAGGAGATATGAAAGAACTTGTGAAGATAACCTAGTCATAATGTTATGTCGGCCCTGCCATGATATTATACAATGTTATGTTGGCCCAAAAAGTGATCTAATACTTGTACAAATAAGTGGAGCACCCTCCTCATTTGATTATCCATACAAGCAAGTATGGATCTCTGAAATGTTACATAATTCCAAGGAGAAGATGAACTTTCAAGGGTACTTAAAGATAATTTCTTGGGTTTTATTGAAGATGTTTTGTACTCTTGAAGATGTTCTTGAAAGGATTATTGATGATGTTTTGAAGGTCATGGAGGTGCACCTTGTCACAAGGAGAGATGTTTTCTTGATAAGGAATAAAGCAGTGCGTAGGACTAAATCAAAGTATGCAGCAAGTGTGCAGAACTAGAGCAGTATACAGAATTGAAGAAGTGCACAAAATTAGAGCAGTGTGTTGATCATAACAATGTGCAAATTAGAGGAATCGAAAAGCGCGAAGGAGAAATGTAGTAAAAACAGTTTGAGATGAAATCCCAGATCGTTAATTCACAAATCACAAATCTTGATATTGTAGATCACAAAAGTTTAGGAGTGTTGAAGATCGTAGATCATGGATAGTGCAAACCGAAGTTAACTCATATCACATAGATCACATAAGTTGAAGAGTGCCAAAGATCCCAGATCTTGGATAGTTCAGACCCAAGTTAATGCAGATTGCAAATTACAAAAGTTACCAAAAGTTACAAATTGTTGACACAGTTTGTAGATCCTTGAAGTCACAATTTCGATACATCATATTCTTATTAGGGTAGCAGGAGGGAGAAAGGAAAGGGAGTCGTAGCTTCCTTCCAATTGGTGTTGGTAAAATTAGTGAGTTGGTGCTCACTAAGGAGATTGTAGTATTCAATCAGGGTGACTACAATGAGTTGGATCTTGCGTAATAGGATTGATATCCTATCGAGTCGGTGCCTGAGTGTGATGGTGCTCACATTTTGGAGATTGGCATCTCCCATTGTAAATAGAAAATTTGCACACACACACACACACACATATTATTTGTGCATCTCTTATCATTTTGAATGAAATAGAAATTAGTGTATAATTTATTTAAAGTGAAAATTATATAATCTGTGCTTTATACTAATTCACCCCCCTTTCAGTATAAATAAGAATTCCAAAAATTGGTATCAGAGCGGGTTCCTTCAAAATTAGTTTGATCGTTGGAAGGTAGACCGCTGTGCAAATATGGGTGGAAAATAAATACTTCTCAAAGTGAAGCACCATGATTTGATGGAGATAATAGACACTCATGGAGTACTATGTTGAAGGCACATCTGCAAACCCTAGGATTAGAGGTTTGGGATATAGTGGAGAATGGATATATTCCTCCAAATGGAAAACCAAATAATAACACTACAAAAATATTTCACAGATGTGATGAAATAACAAGGAATGCCATATTGAACGTCTTGTCAGAAGATGTGAAGGATAAGGTTGGGTCTCAATCCTTGGCCCATGAACTTTGGAAAAATTAGAAATTCTTCGGTAGGTAGATTGTTGCACAAATATGGGTGGAAAGGAAATAGTTCTCAAAGTGAAGCACCGTGATTTGATGGAGATAGTCAACACTCATTGAGTACTATGACGAAGGCATATCTGCAAACCCTGTGATTATAGGTTTTGGATACAGTGGAGAATGGATATATTCCTCCAAAGGGAAAACCAAAGAATAACACTACAAAAATATTTCACAAATGTCATGAAATAACAAGGAATGCCATATTGAATATCTTGTCAAAAGATGTGAAGGATAAGGTTGGGTCTCAATCCTTAGCCCATGAACTTTGTAAAAAATAGAGATTCTTTACTTAAGGAATATAAGTGTTATTAATGATCAAGATGATTCATTTTGTAAAAATGAAAGCTGCAAAAGCTTAGAAGATCCTAATGATATCTCTATTGAAGAAGTTATACGTGTTATTCACACTCAAAGGAAAACTATATAAGAAGTCAAAAACATTGCAACCAAAATCATGGAACCACTAAAAACAAAAGAAGAAGAGTCAAAGGAATTGGCAGCACACCTGTTCAACCAATTGTCGAAAAAGGATGAAGCTTATGAGTCAAAGGAACAAGAACTTACATCCCTAGAAGATAATATTGAAAGTTCAATGTCAAGAAGTCAGAAGCTATCCAAATAAATTATGCCTCTAAAGGAAGAATTGGAGAAGTTAAGGAAACATGTTGAACAAAAAAGAGAAGAAGGGGTTGCTAAATCAAAAGAAGAAATCCAATCCCTAAAAGATCAGCTGCAAAAGTCTCAAAGACAAATTGATGATGCTAGAAATGTGACCAATGTACACCGTATTCAACTTCAGAAAGAAAAGTAAGATGCCAACAGATTAAGGAATGAAGTGGAAAAAGTCAAATAGATTTTGGACAATCAAATAAAAGAAGCCAAGATAGCTAAGAAAGACTTGGCAATCCAACTTAAATCAAAGGATGAAATTTGTCAAGCAAGAGATATTCAGATCATTTCTCTGAAAGAGAAAAGTATTGAGGGTGAAAGAACAATTAATGAATAGAAGACTCAACTACAAGAAACATAACAAGAGGTTGAAAGACTAAGAAATGAATTTGCTAGGATATAAACACGACGGAGGACAAACTACACGTTCAACAAAAGTACAGAAGTCCTAGAAGAGATCCTTTGCAAACATAGATCACCATTTGACAAATATGATCTAGTTTACAATAATGATGTTGGCAAGAAAGTAGAACCATCTCTCCTAAAGGAAGAGAACGAAGCAAGTAGTCAAAACAACATAAGCATATTTATAAGTGCAAGTCAAAAGGACACTCAAAAGACAAATTATAAGTTTAAGAATGCTACAATACCAAGGAGACAACATACACTAGAGTGCAAAAATCCTTTTCCTGGTTGTTGTTTCTCTTGTAATAAATTTGGACATAAAGTAGTGGATTGTGAGTGTACGCCAAGAGTATATTTAAAGTAAGAAAGGTCGATAGAACCATTGAATGATGGAAGTACAACAATGATGGGCATATTGTGAAATTTTGCAACAATATGATATGTTACAATTGCAACATCTTAGGCCATAAAGCTCAATATTGTGAGAGCTCAAAGAAAATCACTAAGTTTTGGAAGAAAAAAAAAGAAAAGATTGAAGAAGAACCTCACCTAGATCTTGTTAATGTATTTGTAACTTAGGAATGTATTCATCCGTATATTTTATGTATTATACCCCAATGTTTATTCCGGGATGTGTCTGTAATGTACTTGAGTCATGTCATGCCTCGATGTTCCTATCGAGAGGTTCTATAATGTAAATAAGTCATGTCAAGTCATTGAGGGTAACCCTGCTATTGGTCAAGGGTTAAAGTCCCCTCAGTTGTGGGGCCCTAGGGTTATTAGACTATCCTAGAGAAGTCAACCCTAGGTGAGTCATTGTAAGTTGAAGAAATAGTCCCCACCATTGTGTTAAGGATAAACCTCCTTGTTGGTCGGAGGAGGCAAAGTCCCCACAAGTTGTGGGGCACTAGGGTTATTAGACACTCCTAGAGATGTCAGCTCTAGTAAGTAATTGTTAAGTGAGGCCGACATGTTGGAGTGGGTTTCAAGTGAATGAAAGAATATAAATAGAGAGTGAGCCTCTCTATTTATAACACACACACTCACTCATTGGGGCGCATGAGTGAGAGGAGACATTGCTGGGATCAGAGAGAGACTACTGCTGTCGAGAGATCATCTTTATGTTTTCGGGTTTTACTTTTGGTGCTGATTCTATCTCTGAGGAAGTTTCAGGGTTTCCTCCTTTATGGTTTCCTCGAGGAAATTTTTTTGTGTCTCTTGTCTCTTGTGTTTTATTGCTGTGCATGTTATTCTCTCAGTTAAAGATCCTAAGATCATAATGCTAGCTTGAATGATAAAAATCTAACATGGTATCAGAGCTAACCCAAGAAGAAGACAATGTGCAGTTGCAGAAGAAATGGATTCTAACTTTTTCGATCTCTCTCCACAATCCATCAACAAAACAATTCTAGGCTGACTCTCCATTGAAGGGCGCATCTTTCTGTCGAAGCGAAATTCGATTCCGGGCATTTTCAGTTTTTTGGTGCATGAAATTAGGGCTTCTTATAGAAGAGGAATTTTTGAGCGAGCCTAGCATAGGATTTCTCTCCTCATCAAAATTGAAGTTTAAAGACCCGGATCAATATTTTTGGTTGGGTGAAACTCCGGGAAAGTCAAACCCTAGTTTGACCCCAAGCTGGAAAAACCCTAAAACACTAAAACGGATAAGTTTTGGTACATTTTATATATCTGGGGATTGGTTGAGGCTCAAGAGCTGAAAATTGTAGAGGTCAAATATACAATCATGATGTACACTGTGTCCAAAATTCAGCCTCAGATTCACTATATTCTGGGAGATATGATCCCTCCAATTTAGGGTTTTAGCCTTTTCTAGAATTCATCCCTAAACAGGACACCTAGGGAGAATTGCTATATCTTCGGATACAAAGGTCCAAATGAAATTTCTGAAGATGTTCCAGAAAGGGCATAGATTCTAATTTTTGTGGTCCAAATTTCAGATCCAGAAGATGAAATAGTGACATGTGGAAGTGCATACAAATTCGTTGTTCTAAACAGTCCTGCAACAGGTCACCTTGGGAAAATGATCATAAATCCCAATTGGTGAAACCAATCCTGATAAAACCTATAATGATGGAACAGGGACATGGGAGGATACCTCAATATGAAGTTTCAAACATAGAGGAGTAGTAATTTCAGAGATACCGTAGAAACAGTAACAAGAATTTCTGCCAGGATCATGGGATTCATTCATTTGAGGAATGTGTGCCAGAAGGAAGTGATTACTTTCAACATTCTCTGGGAAGAAGAAGAAGCTCGACTCATAATAAGAGAAGAGAAGATGGGAGCAACTGAAGATCAAGCTCTCACCATCCAAAGAAGATCCCTCAACCAATGAGGAATATGAAGATCTCAACTCTTGAAGAACCTCTTATCCATCTTAGCATTTGGATAAGAAACGATGCTATTATGAATGTAGAAGACGATGAAGCTGAAGGCTCAAGAAGAAGTCTACCCACGAAACAATTAAAGATAAGTATTCAATTGTCATTTCATGATATTGTTTTGTTATGCATTTGTTTATATTCAGTTAATGTGTTATGCATGATAGACTGTTTGCATTAATGACAGTATACTACTAATATGCATGTGATGGGTAAGTAGCTCATGGTGCTATACAACTCTCCATTGCTACTTATCTAGAATGAAACCTCTTTGTTGACATATTGGATTAGTGCACAATCTCAATGTTGTCCTGGTAGAGATGGAAGGCATCTAGAAAAGTTTCCGTGAGATATGGATGAATGTTGTATTGGCTAAAATAGTTGCATGATCATATATTTATGCATAAGAAGTTTTCATTATGAATATACCTTATAAAATGTTTCTAGCCATACAACTAATGCATTTGACTTGTAGGAAAAATCGCATACATAATCTCCTACAAGCAAAGAAGGATGAGACTTGTTCTGAAGAACAAGCGACAACAGTTCAAGATGAAAAATAATATGACGAATGCAGCGACATCATTGATGCAGAACCTTCAAGCTATAAAGAAGTAACCAAGAAGAAAGGGAAGACTAGTTCAAGAAGAATGATGTCTAGGATGCAGTATCAATACATGAAGGGAATTTCGTAGTTCCATCATGCAGTAGATGAAAACATTGTGGGACATAAGGAAAGATTCATAGCACAAGGCTTCTCACGAAAAGAAGGCATAGACTACGAAGAGACATTTGCACCCAGTGGGAGTTGAAACACATATATGATGAGCTTAATGAAGATCTTAACCTTTGCTACAAGGTTGAAGATGAAAGTCGATACACTAGATGGATACATAGAATATTAGTAGCATACGAAGCTACTTGTCATTTCGGTACAGAATGTTTCAGTGCATAGAGTACAGAAGACAGAGGGAGTATGATGCTCCGCTTCAGAGGGAGTGAGTACATAATATCTTGAGGATCGACATGGTACGACATGATGGATAGATTACTGATGACTCTAGGATTTATTGAGAGCAAAGTGGATTCCAACCTTTGCTTCAAGGTTGAAGGTGAAAGACCAGTGATGCTCCTGTTATGAGTCGATGCACTATTTTCTAGGCATGGAGGTGTGGCAGAATGTGGATGGAATCTTCCTTGGACAAGGGAAGTATGCAGTAGAGATCCTAAAGAGGTTTAGGATGATGGAATGCATGACCACACCTATGGCATCGAACCTGAAGCTATTGAGTGTTGCTTCATTAGAGGTTGTTGATGCTACGTTGTATTGTCAGATGATTGGGTCCTTGATGTACCTGACGAATACGAGACCAGATATTTGCTTTGCTGTGAACACATTGAGACATGTTCACCTGATGGTTACAAAGCATGCAGAGAAGTACTTGAAGGGTGCAATTGATTATGGGCTCAAGTATTAGGCGAGTCAGAATATTAACCTGGAGGGTTATGTTGACGTAGATTGGGCAGGCAATGCCATCCATAGGAAGAGCACTTCAGGGTGTTGCTTCAGTATGGGATCAGGTGTGATCTCTTGGTTTAGCAGGAAGCAATCCTGTGTGGCACTAAGTACAACTGAAGCAGAGTATGTTGCAGATTGTTCAGCTAGTTGTGAGGAAGTATGGCTGAGGAAGCTACTGTCTGATTTATTTGATCTCCAGTTAGATGCTACTTGTATATATTGTGACAACCAAAGTTGTGTGAAGTTGTTGGAGAACTCGGTGTTCCATGACAAGTCGAAGCATATCGAGATCAAGTATCACTATATCAGGGATATGGTGCAGAGGGGAGAAGTGAAGCTCCAGTATGTTGCGACGGACGAATAGATAGCTGATGTGTTGACTAAGCCATTAGCCAGAGTGAAGGTTGAGTACTTCAGGGAGAAGCTTGGTGTTCTCCAGATTGAGGTTCCTTCCAATTAGGGGAAGTGATGAGTCCGTGAACCATTCTGACATGGTGAGAGGATTGGTTCCTTCCATGTCAGATATGAGCGCTGAGCCATTATGATATGACTGTAGGATTGGTTCCTACATGATCAGATATAAAGGCTATTTCCATTCTTGGAATGGAGGTGCCTGGTAAGTTATCAGGAATACTTGGTCTAGGACTGAGGGCCATTCTGATATGACTGTGAGATGTGTTCTCACATGATCAGGTGTGAGCACATGGCCATTATGATGTGATTAAAAGATGTGTTCCCTCTTGATCAGATATAAGGGCTGATTCCATTCTCTTGGAGAATGGAGGCACCTGGTCAGTTACCAGGAACCCTCAACCTGAGGTTGAGAGCCTTTCCATCATGGTTGCAGGAAGTGCTGAGCCTTTCCAATAGGGTTGTGGGATGTGTTCCTGCATGATTGGATGTGAGTGTTGGGCCTTTCTGATGTGATTATAGGATTGGTTCCTACATGATCAGATGTGAGTGCTAGGCGTGCTTTTCTGACATGGTGTTGGATGTGTTCCTCTCATGGTCAGATTTAAGTGCTGGGCGGGCCATTCTGATTTGGTGTCAGATATAAGCGCCGAAGAAGACCTACATGGAGGCTAGGCCTACAACCAACATGAAAAAGGGCTGGCTCTGTAGAACTTCCCATGACAAGAAGAATCATGAGATAGCACCCGTGATGATGATACAACAGTGATGATCTAGATCCAGTGATGATGATCCAGATCCAGTGATGATGATCCAGATCGAGTGATGATGATCCAGATCCAGTGATGATCCAGATCGAGTGATGATGATCCAGATCTAGTGATGAGCGATGATGATCCAGATCGAGTGATGATCTAGATCCAGTGATGATCCAGATCCAGATGAAGATGACTTGAATATGACAAAGACTTGATGATGATCTAGATGATACAGAGAAGAAGACTTGTGCTGATAAATTGTGTCGAGCGAATACCTTCCTAGTTAAGAGGTAGTGTTAATGTATTTGTAACTTCAGAATGTATTCATTTGTATATCTTATGTATTGTACCTCGATGTTTATTCTGGGATGTGTCTGTAATGTACTTGAGTCATGTCATGCCTCGATGTTCCTATCAGGAGGTTCTATAATGTAAACAAGTCATGTCAAGTCATTGAGGGTAACCCTCCTATTGGTCAAGGGTTAAAGTTCCCTCAATTGTGGGGTCCTAGGGTTATTCGACTATCCTAGAGAAGTTGACTTTAGGTGAGTCATTGTAAGTCGGGGCCATAGTCCCCACCATTGTGTTAAGGATAAAACTCCTTGTTGGTCGGAGGAGGCAAAGTCCCCACAAGTTGTGGGGCACTAGGGTTATTAGACACTCCTAGAGATGTCAGCTCTAGTAAGTAATTGTTAAGTGAGGCCAACATGTTGGAGTGGGTTTCAAGTGAACGAAAGAATATAAATAGAGAGTAAGCCTCTCTATTTATAACACACACACTCACTCATTGGGGCGCATGAGTGAGAGGAGAAGTTGCTGGGATCAGAGAGAGAGACTACTACTGTCGGGAGATCATCTTTATGTTTCGGGTTTTACTTTTGGTGCTGATTCTATCTTTGAGGAAGTTGCAGGGTTTTCTCCTTTATGGTTTCCCCGAGGAAAATTCTTTGTGTCTTTTGTCTCTTGTGTTTTATTGTTGTGCATGTTATTCTCTCAGTTAAAGATCCTAAGATCATAATGCTAGCTTGAATGATAAAAATCTAACAGATCTATATGCTATAAACAAAAAAAGAAGTGTCCATGCAAATACAGAGAAAGCAAAATGTATAAATATTTGAAAAAGGAAGTTAGCAGATAATTAGAGTTGACTTTGTTCTCCTTGATGAATTTTTTGGCTCCAAGATCGCGTTTGAAAAAATATTTTGTAGGTTCGATCGTCTTTGAATCCTTTGATCATTGAAGTTTCTCTAGATCCGGTCTGGGAGGGCCTGGGATTCTCTTCTCGTTGGAGGATATCGTGTTTTTATCGGTTGCGTTTCGTTTTGCTTCTTTGAAGTTTTTGCCATTGATCAAAAGTTTCTTTGGATCTGGCTTCTAGGAGGGCCTGGCCTCTCATTGGGGGAGCTCAAATCAATTGCGTTCCTTGGTTCTTCTAAATGTGAATTCGCTCTATTTGAAGAGTTTTGTCTTCTTCAAAGATTTTCTCGACTGTTTCCTGAAGAAATTCTATGGCAAGGCTGTTTTGAAGAGGAGGTCGTTGGCAAAGAACTTTTCCTCTCCCTCCATTTTTTATTCTTTACGAACTGGTTCAGGCTCTTATGGATTCTGGACTCATTTCAGATCCACGTGATCAGACTGCTTGGAGTCTGGTGGCTAATTTTGTTTTTGCAGATTCAGGTTTTGTTTCCAGAGATCCTCGGTTTTGAGTCTGCAAATTCTCATTGGCAGGGTTGTTTGAAAGGTATTAGTCCTCCTGGAGAGGAGCTCATTCTTTATGGTGGACTGGTTCCTGCTCGTCCAGCTTGGGCCTTCTTCTGAGGGTGGATTCTTTCCTGGTGAATCTTGTTGCTGCGTTTTTTGAATTTTTTGTGTCTTCAGGACTCTTTCTTTTGAGTTGCTATCCTGCTTTGGTCTAGGGGATCTCCTCTGATCTTCTGGTGGTGGGTATGTCCTCATGGACTCTGGAGGGGTCCCTCCACTCCCTCTTCCGCCTGACCTAGAAGCCTTCAAGAGGTTGATTGCTTCCTGTGGTAAGAGGAAAGGGGGGGTTTCGAAATTTGTCAAGAAAGTTGACATCCATTCAGTTGAGCTACCTGCTGAACGTACCTGTCAATTGGCATTGAATCTGGCTGAACGGGGCCTCGTTGGTCAATTTACTGGCCTCTGGCCTTCTCCAAAGGTAATTGATGGTTGGGTTCAGAGGAACTGGAGGCCACTAGTCTCAGATGGTATATGTAGTCATTTTGTTGTAAGAGGCTTCTTTGTATTTGTTTTTTACTCTGTAGAGGATCTAGACCTGATCTTCCGAAATGGCCCTTACTTCATGGGGCCTCAGGGGCTTTGCCTAAATAAGTGGATTCCTGATTTTGACCCTACTTAGGATGTCCCATCTGCTGTCCCTGTTTGGGTAAGATTAACGCATCTCCCTTTACATTGTTGGAACTTAGAATCCCTGGAAATCATTAGGAACAAGCTGGGAAAATACATTGATAGGGTTGGAAGGAAAGATGAATTTTCCTGTGCAAGAATTTGTGTTGAAGTTGACTTGGAGATTGGTCTACATGAAGAAATCCAGTTAACTGTTGCAGAGTGGTCATACTTCCAGGAGTTGGATTATGAACAAATTTCGTTTAAATTTAGATATTGCCATGGCTATGGTCATTTTTCCCGAAACTGTAAAAAAAAACTTGAAGAGGACAATCCAATTGAGAAAGAAGACCATTGGACATAAGTCCAAAAACCGGGAAATTCCAATCAGGGTCCTAGAAAGGAAGGAAAAGAAAGTAAATCTGTGATAGGCGACTCTATTGTTGGGATAATTCCTAATTCATCTCAGGCTGCTGTCATCCCTAAGGCTTTACCTAAGCTATTTGTTGTTCGAATTTCCTCTGAAGCTATCCTTGAAGAAGGAGAAATGCAGCAATTTCAAGTGCATGAGTTGGATTCTGAAGAAAATATTGTTTCAAAGGATCTAGCCGGCCCTCACTCGACTCCTCCCTTGGAAAGTAGTTCCCTCCTCTCTTCTCCTATTGATGCTAGTTCTCCTCCTTCTTATGCATATATTACTTGGAAGAAGCAAGGTGCCAGCTCTGGTTCTTCAGAAGATGACTCTATTGAGTACCTCTCTAAAAAAGGTAGAAAGTTAAAGAAGGAGGAAGACGATGAAAGACTCAAGACTCAAGGAAGTCAGGCCACAATTGAAATGTCATATGGGAGAAACAAGAGAAACAGGCCCCCTAAAGGAGTAATCACTCCCTCTTCATTGGGTAAGTAATGCAGATTACCTCTTGGAACTATAGGGGATTGGGGAACCCAATCAAAGCTGAAGCTGTCAAAGATTTATTGAAATGGGCTCCTTTTGATATCCTTTTGCTCCAAGAGACCAAGATTGAGGAGGATGCTCTCCTTCTCAAAAGCAAAAATAAATGGAATTTGAATTCTGCCAATGCTGTCAGCGCCGGAGGTTCCTGTGGGCGATTAGCAACACTATGGTGTGAAGAGAATTTCCAGTTAAAAAAAGGGTATGCCACTCAACATTGGATCTTTTTAGAGCTGTTTCATTACACCAGTAAGACTTCTTTTTCCATTTTTAATCCATATGTTCCAATCAATTATATGGAGAAAAAAGAATGCTGGGGGTCGTTATCCGATTTTCTTGAGCTCAATTCTCCAACAAATATAATATTAGCAGGCGATCTCAATATTACACTAGCTTCGAATGAAAAGAAAGGAGGAATGCGTGGTAAAGATCATATGCAAGATATTGTGGAGGAATTGATCCAAGTTTGGGATTTGAATGATTTAAAACCCAAGCAGCTTGGGCGCTTCACATGGTCCAATCATAGAGTGGGGGTCGCTAGCATCTTTGCCAGGCTAGATTGGTTTCTGGTTAACAGCTCTTTGATGGATGGTAAAATGATTATTTCTTCTAAATTTATTCCTAAGCTTGTGTCAGACCATCATCCTATTACTCTGCGGTTTGAAATAGAAGAGGAACTCAGCCCAATTCCATTCAGATTCAGTCCACTATGGCTTGAAAGAGATGGGTTTATGGTCACTGTTTCTCAGGCTTGGACCCATTATGTAGATGGCTCTCCCAGTTTTGTCTGGGAATAGAAGTTGAAACAAACCAAAAATGCGTTGAAGAAATAGATTAAAACGCCTCTCCCTTCTCCTTTGACCAACAGGAATGAAAGAGTCACCGAGCTATCTGCTTTGCAATTTGGAATGGAAAATAGTGAAATTACCACCTCCCATATAGTCCTGGAACAGTTAGTGCAGCTTAAAACTACTCAATATTTTAGGCAGGAAGAGGAGCATCTTAGGCTGAAGTCAAGAAGCCTCTGGCTGAAGGCGGGGGATAAGAACACTTCATTCTTCCATCTTCAGTGCAGGGCCAGGCTTTCCCAGAATCACATCTCGAAAATCTCTACTGAAGATGGGGTCATCATTAAAGGCCAAGAAATTCTGAAGCAGTCAGCGAGTAGTCACTTTCAGTTGTTGTTTCAAGATGATGGCTATTTTGATGAGGAAGTGTCTTCTGACTTCTTGAATAATGTTCCTTCTCTGGTTAGCTTTGAGGATAACATTGATCTAATGAAGCCTTTCTTGGAAATGGAAATCATTGATGTCATTTGGGCCATGGAGTATGACAAAGCTCCTGGGCCAGATGGCTTTACGATCCACTTTTATAAAGCCTGCTGGTCCATTATCAAATCTGACCTGCTGTGTATGATTTTTGCCTTTCAGAAAAAGCAAAATTGGGTGGGTGCACCAACTCCACTTTTCTCGCCCTCATCCCTAAAAGAATTCAATCCCTCTTCCTTCGATAGGTTCCGTCCTATTTCTCTGTGTAATGCTTCTTATAAAATTTTAGCCAAACTGTTAGCTAACAGATTAAAGCCCTTGCTTGGTAAGCTGATCTCTCCTCTCCAGGGGGGATTTGTTAAAGGCAGACATCTAGTGGATAATGTAATCCAAGTACAAGAAGCTCTGCATTCAAGTTTCTTAAGAAAAGAGAAAGGCATGATTATAAAGCTGGATATGAAGAGCACATTTTACCGAGTAAAGCTTCCTTTTCTATACAATGTTCTGATATCCTTTGGTTTTTTCTCCGATTTTGTAAATTTGTTTAAAGCCTGTACAGACAAGCCTTGGATCGCACCATTAGTCAATGGTATACCTACTAATTTCTTTAAAGCTACCAGAGGCCTCCGTCAAGGTTGTCTGTTTTCTCCCTTCCCCTACATCTTGATGGTCGAATCCCTCTGCAGAAAGCTCTTAATTGAAAAAGAAGCTGGGTATATCCTGGACATTAAGATTGGTAGGGGTGTTGATCCTATCAACCATGCTCTTTTCACATACGACTCTCTTCTCCTAGGAGGGGCCTCTATGAAAATTGCTCGAGCTTTCAATGTGATTCTCCAGAATTTATGTCAAAGCTCAGGAGCCTTGATAAATAAAAATAAAAGTCCAGTTTACAGATGGAATGTAGAACATTTGGCTCTTCTCCAAATATCAGATTTCTTTGGCTTCCATGGATTTGTCAAGTGGGATAAGATCAAGTATTTGGGTCTTCCCTTATCTCTTGGTCCATCCCCTCCCTCTCTTTGGTTTGATGTGTTGGCCAAGTTAAAGGCAAAAATCGCCTCTTGGGGAGGTCACTGGCTTACTAAGGCTAGGAAATTGATCTTGATTAAATCATTCCTCTCAATGTTTCCTATTTTCCAATCCACTCCGCTTCTTGCCCCAAAGTCTATCTCGACCCAGATTGCTAAAATTTTGAGAGATTTTTTATGGAATGGAGGGAAAGGTGGACAAAATAAGATGCATTTGGTGAGTTGGGAGGTACTCAAGCGACCAATTTCAGAAGGAGGTTTACAGATTCATGATCCTAGTCTTGCTAATATGGCAATGACTGACAAGTTGATTTGGCATCTATTTGTGGATTCAAAGCACCCTGTCGGCAAAATTTTAAGGATGAAGTATCTATATGGTGGTTCTTTAAGAAATATCTCCGCTGCTAACATTCCTTCTGGCTCAGCTGTTTGGAACTCTTACAGGAAAGGGTTTGAATTTTTTAATCAACAACTTTTTAGGGTTCTAGGCAATGGGATGAGGACACTTCTCTGGGAGGATAGCATCTTTGAAAAACCTCCCCTCTCCTCTGTCTCTCAACTATCTGAGTTAATGAATTAGTTTAAAAATAAAGGTCTGTTACATTTGGCAGACATTTACAGGTGGGAAAATGATGGTAATTGGGCTACCAGATCTCCTAGTTCGATTTAATTCACAAAAATCGGTGTTGGTCTCTTTTCTCTCTGGCCTAGCTCCTGTTCATTCTTCACAGAAAGATCGTTGGGGTTCGGGTCCTGATGGATTGTAAGGTAGCCTTAGAGACAACCGACCATCCCTTGGTTGAATGTGAATTCTCCAGACAAGTTTGGGCCATGGTTCTTCACGGCGTGCAATTAACTCTTCTAGTTCAAAGCACAGTAAAAGATTTTTACACCGTTTGGCATGACTGGCATCCTCCAAAGCAAAATGAAGCAGCTCTGCACAAACACTGGCATTCAATTTTAAAATACATGCTGTAGTCTCTTTGGATTGCCCAAAATAATTGTGTCTTCAGTGATCAATGTCATATTCACCAGATTGTAGCTTTTAAGGCATTATCGTGGTTATCCGAATCAATTGGTCAGCCGATGCCTTCCCTGCCAGCTTTTTTGCTGCTGAGATCTAGTTCTTTTGTTGTGGGGAAATCTCTTAATAAGCCTTTTTTGCTTCCTTCTTGGAAGTATCGTGGAGATAAAGAGGCATTTTATTCATCGTGGTCGAGCTCACCTTTGACAAATTTTATTTTATTTTTTTCGATGGTGCTTCTAAAGGGAACCCTGGGGTCTCAGGTGCTGGTGGCCTGGTTATCTCTTCGTACAGATTGTCTACTATCAGGTTTAGTTGGGGGCTTGGAATTATGTCTAATAACCAAGCATAAAGTTACAACCTGCTCTTGGCGACTTAGTTATCCAAGGAAAATGGATTCATGTCTGTTCAAATATATGGCGACTCTGAAATTTTGATAAAAGCTTTAAATTCCTTCGACAGTCTTAAAAATTCTGCCTTGTTTATAATTCTGTAGAGAATTAGGAGAGTTTTGAAAGATTTTGTTAAGTCTGCTTCCTTCCATATCCTCCGGGGCTTAAATAATTCTGCAGATGCTCAGCAAACCAAGCTTGTCTTCTTCCTCAAGGATTCCTTAGTATTAATGGGGAACCCAGTTATTTTCATTCAATTCCGTAACTTCAAGCTGTGGAATCCAAACTGCAGGGTGATCCTCTTCCTCTCAGAGATGCTTTGTAAAGTCTCAGGCTCTATTGAATTCTATAAAATAGGTTGATTGGCTATTGCCAAAATAGACCTGTATTTTTTCTCTTAATAAAAATACCCGTTTTTGTTAAAAAAAAGAAGGAAGTTAGCAGATCAAAAAGAAAAAAATCGATGGATCGATTCTATGTGCATAAAGTGAAAGGACAAGTGAAAGTCAAGCTAAGTCTCTTGCATTGGAACAATAAATAATGAAATATTTGGGAGACAAATCCCTAAGTACTTAAATACATGATAAAATATGAACAGTTGGACCTATGGCAAAAGAAAGGATGTGCATAGAAAGGGACGACGAAAAATTGTAAGCATTAATGACTAATCAGATGTTGAAAGTAGTGTAGAATTTGAAAGCAATGCAGATGTTGAAAGCATCATAGAAGTACATGGAAGAGGGAACTACGCAAAAACTGAAGGCTGCACTGAAATAAGAAGTTGCAGAATTTGAAGTTGATTATTAAGAGATTACACTAGCATTCATGGAGAGTCTGCACAATCAAAGGGGGAGCAGAGCTTAGTGAGAATACCTAGCAAGACCTCAAGGGGAGAGAAAAAAAATAAAACAAGCTCGAGTTAAGAATCATGAAAACAGGGGAAGTCAATCAAGGTATCTACATTAAGGTTGAAGAGATGGCAACAAGGCAACAACCTTAAACACAAAAAGAAGTCAGAACAGAACAAGAACAAAGGCAATAAAGAGTAAATATTGAGACCCTAGAGCTAAAATGTAAACAAGTTGAACAAATAAAGTAATCAATTGTGGGTCGCGTTGGTTGCAAACGAACAACTAAAGGAAGTGGATTGTAGGATGGAAAGTGCGCAAGAAACCAAACAAAAGATATGTGACGACTTGTTTACTCTACCAACAACATAAAAATTGGTCAAATTGAGAGAGTACAAAAAACAATAGACAGAAGTAGGCAGGATCCGGGATGAGAGAGAATATAGCCAACTATCTAGAACCACTACAGTATGAACCCATGAGGATCACAAAACTATTTGCGTAGGTACAAACAAGAGTCAAAGAAGTTGTTGAAGCATGTTCATAAACCTTGAAGAAAGTCCCTAGTGAGCAGCTGGAAGAGGCAATTCTAGCCAAAGTAGAAATGAAGGAGAAGGTTGCAACTGCACAAACCGCTTTATAGAAGTTACAAGCAATAGTTTAACAAAAAAACAAGTAGAAAATACCATTCTTTGATATGCCACTACATGGAAAGAACCTGACACAACGCAGTAAGAGCAGCAAAAAGAAGAAATAGAAGAATGAGTCCATGGAAAGAAATTGCAGATACTACACAGAGACGGGAATTGCATAGGGGAGGAACTCGCAAAAACTACGCAGAGACAAACTTTCAGAATTGTCCAAAGGGTTCCATAGATAAGTAAGACATAAAGATAAAGAATAATCCCTTTGCCATTGATGTCAAAGGGGGAGAAGAAACATACAATGGAATTGCGCAAAAAAAGAATTGTCTAAAGGATTGGAATCAATGAAAAAAGGGGATATTGTTGGAAATATTTTTGTCATTGATGTCAAAGTAAAATACACGTTGTTGTCAAAGACAAGGGGAGACTATAGGTAAAGTTGGCAATATAAAGATTATTGCAAATATTGTGTTTGAATGACCAATTTGGATACCCTATATTTGAAGGAATTTTAGATCTATATATGCATATAAAATTGGAGTATAAGTTGTATGGCTAGAAAGCTTGTTCAAATACCTTTCCAATGATACATGGAAGTCCCCCTAACTCCATAGGAATGAGGAGATATGAAAGAATTTGTGAAGATAACCCAACAAAAATGTTATGCCGGTCTTGCCATGATATTATACAATGTTATGTCGGCCCAAAAAGTGATATAATACTTTATAAATAAGTGGGGTGCCCTTCTTATTTGATTATCCATCGAAGCAATTATGGAGCTCTAAAAAGTTGCACAATTCCAAGGAGAAGTTCAAATTTTAAGGGTACTTGAAGATAATTTCTTGGGTTTTATTAAAGATGTTTTAGACTCTTGAATATATTCTTGAATATGTTTTGAAGGTTGTGGAGGTGCACCTTGTGAAGAGGACAAATGTTTTCTTGCTAGGGAATAAAAGCAATGTGCAGGAGTGAGTCAAAGTATGCAGCAAGTGCACATAACTGGAGCAATATACAGAATTGAAGAAGTACACAAACTTATAGTAGTGTGTTGAATCGAAACAATGCACAAATTAGAGGAATTGAAAAGTGCGAAGGAGAAATGCAGTAAAAGCAGTTTGAGTCAAAATCGCAGATTATAGATCTTGATATTGTAGCTCACAAAATTTGAAGAGTGTTAAAGATTGCAGATCTTGGATAGTGCAGACCGAAGTAACACATATCGCATAGACCACAGAAGTTGAAGATCACATATATTGGATAGTGTAGACCGAAGTTAACGCAGATCGCAGATAGCAGAAGTTATAGAAAATTACAGATTGTCAACGCAGTTTACAGATCAGTGAAGTCACAATTTTGTCACAACATATTCTTATCAAGGTGGCAAGAAGGGGCAAGGAAAGGGAGTCATAGCTTCCTTCGAGTTGGTGATGGTAAAAATGGTGAGTTGGTGCTCACTAAGGAGATTGCGATCTTCAATCAGGTTGGTGCATGACGAAAACAAGTTGGAGCTTGCATAATAGGATTGAGATCCTCTTGGGTCAGTCCCTAAAGTCAACAAGTTGGTTCTTGCACACAATATTGGAGTCCTTACAGGTTGGTGCCTGTAACAAACAAGTTGGTGCTTGTTTGTGGAATTGGTGTCTCAATCAGTTTGGTGCTTGAGTGAGTTGGCACTCACATTTTGGAGATTAGTGTCTCAATCAGGTTGGCGCTCACATTTTGGAGATTAGTGTCTCAATCAGGTTGGCGCTCACATTTTGGAGATTGATGTCTCCCGTTGTAAACATAAATTTCACACACACACACACACACACATATTTACTATACATATTATTTGCATACTGGTGTCTCTTATTATTTTGACAGAAACGAAAATTGGTGCATAATTTGTTTAAAGTGAAAAATGTATAATTTGCGCTTTATACTGAATCCCCTCCCCCTCTCAATATAAATAAGAATTCCAACAAGGACCCTGCAAAAGTAAAAGGTGGTGGATATGACCTTTGTTGCAAATGGTGGAGATTTAATGAAAGATTAAGATTTACGATCCAGATCTCACTTTGGTACTTCAACAAAAATGCAATATAAGAGAAAAGTAAAGGTTGTGAACAACCATAATTTGATTAGGAAAAGATATCTACAGTGCATATTTGTAGTGTTTTGAAGAATGGCAATGACATGGAAAATATGGAATGAAGGAGATGACATGGAATATTTGATGGGATGCTAGATAGAATACAAGTGGATTTTGATGCCATGTCATCACCCTCACCTTTCATGGCACATCATCTACTTGTCACATCAACAAGATGAAAAAGTTACAAAAATAGTCTTGAGGCATTTTGTTAATTTGGCTATAAAATGAGTAGATTAATTCAAAATTTGAAGAAATTTTAGGGGTAAGTCTACAATGAAGAAGACTACAAATGTGCTAGAGAATGGTGTTGGTGTGCTTAGCTCCATATTTTTAGAAATTGACGACTAGTGATTTTTGAAGACTAGGACTGCTCATTGACAAGGACCCCTCTAAAGAATAAATTTGGGCCTTACAATTATGACCAAGCACGGATAAACCCAATGGATTATCTATTCAAATTCCAAGGGGTTTGTAGTGGATATGCAAAAATAGGCCACAATCCACTATTTCGAGAAACTTTTTGGCAATTTTAAAAATCTTAAAGGAAGGAAAAGTGACCCGAGATATTTCCAAATTGGAAAAAATTATTTACTCAAAATTTAATCTCTCAATACTCTAGACAAGTTTGTTCAATTGAATTTTTTCTAGTTTCACTTTGTTTGGAATATAACAATTTTCACTAAAATTTCTAAATTTGGAAAACGTGCAAAAAGGACAAATTGGACAATTCCATAATTTACGTAGAAACAAAATGGAACAATAGATCAAGGATGTGAAATTTCCTCAATACTCACTATGATATGGATTATTAGTGCTATATACATGAGTTTTTTGGGTTCTTCTCATATTTTCTTCTACAAATGGTAGAAGTTGATCCATGAAATTAACCTGCAAAAAGTGTAGAAATTTGACAAACATGCTAACTCTGGAGAACTATAACTTTTAGCTCCCAACCTGTAATTGAGTATAATTATAGTCCTTGGAAATATAATCAAAGAGAATAGATAAAAATAATTAGATCCTAAATTAATACTTCAAATCTTTCCAAATTGGACAGAAAAGGGGCATTTAGCCCTAATTTGACAAAAAAATGTCAAATGAGTAGTTTTCCATATGCATTTATACAAGAATTTTTTTACAGAATTATGGAAATGAAGTATAGCTAACGTATGAATTGTATTATTACTTAGTAGATATAGAATTACATCAAGGATAACTACATATCAAAGTTTCCAAATCAATGTCGAGGAAGGAAAATGGAAGAAGGGAAAAATCCATACAATGATGAATAGGAAGTTAGAGGTCTGAATATCAGTGTGCAAAATGAAGAAACATAATCTAATGGGTATATAGGAACTATTGAACTACCAAATCTAGTGGAAACAATGAATTGTTTGAATATGAAGGTGCAAAGTTGTAGATTTGATAATGAAATAATGGTAGGGGCTTGGGAGAAACGAAATCAATTGAACACTCAACTAATGCAAACCTCAAATCTATTTAAGAGGCAAATGTAGATTGGATCAAGTTCATTTCATGAGAAATAAGGCAAAGAATATTCAAGGAAGACATCCCATGGAATATATGGGCACCCCCAAAGTGTTACCAAGAGTGATAAACATCACTACTCACCATCTCCTATTACCAAGAAGTCATACACGTTTGAAGAATCAAGAAGTACTATAGAAGTATCCCAAGTCATACATAAAAAAGAAACTAGGCACAAAAAGTACTACAAGGGGAGCTTAGAAAGATCAAGCCACTCTCTTTTGATGGTAAAAATAAAAAGGCAGAAGATGTTGAAGCTTGGTTATTGGGGATGATGAAGTATCTCCAATTGTATAACTAATCATCTAACATGGAAGCGAAAGTTGTTATTTACAATTTTCAAGGAAAGGCCTCAATTTGGTGGGATCAACTGACTTAATTCAAACACATAAATTGAAAATAGGATATCACAGAAGCAATTCAACAAGTATTTTTTGCAAAAATACCTCTCTATACATTACTATGACAAGAAGATGGTGGTTGCTGACATATGTTGGGATTATCAAAGATGAGAAGGTAAAGATACATAGGTTTTTAAGTGGGTTGTTTTCACTCTACGGAGTTAAAATTCAGTTTGATGAGCCTAAGACTCTTGAAGAGACAATCCAGAAGGCAAAATACATGTATGACTCGAACAAAGGAAGGGCATATATCCATAAACCTTTGGGAGATAAGAAGAAATACAAGCAAGATCGAAGGAAGGCAATTTATTTGTTATACTTTAATTAATAGAGGGTTTTATGGCATTTTTTGGGTTGACTTCATTTCCTTGGTTATTTTCAAAGAGATGGAGGGTTGGTGTTAAATTGATACCTTGTAGTTAATTAAGGTTTGATAAAGCCATTAGTTAAGATTCAACCAACCCAAATATCTACTAATCAATCCCCCCCTAAACTAGTGAATATCGATTGTTAGGTGAATAATTCGATAAATAAGGGGTATGAGGGAAGACATTCTCACACCAACTCAAGGACTTGCACCCCAAAGTGAGATTCTAAATCTATATAAAAGATGGTGTTATAATAGCCCATGTCAATCACCACAAAGGACATTAGTACATGCATTCCAAATATGTATGTTAATTCCCATTGGTAATATTTGTCAAACAAGCAAGTTCATGTGTAATCTCTTATTGATTGGGCCCTATTCCTTCACCTTAGCTCAAACAAGGCCACTTACCTTTAATTTAATCAAAGAAAACGGTTGCTTAACTTTCCTCTCAACTAAGGTCACTTACCTTTAGGCCCAAGTTGTTGAAAATGGTCTGAACTTCACTTTTGGCGATGGTTGGCCTTATATTTTTATCATTATTATATTGCTAGGTTTGGCTATGGTTGAACTTATACACATACACTCATAACCCTTTTTTTCGAAAGCACTCTAGATCTTAAGTTGTATATATACACCCAACTCTCAAATGTAGTATTGATTAAAAAATATTCATTTTCATTTTAATTTGCCTAAGGGAACTTGTTAAGTGTTTCTCTCGCTTGTGCATGGGTTTATTTTGTCTCTCTAGTGCATTTGTTCTTAGGTTCACTACATGTACAAGGTTAAACTTGGTTGTTTTTCCTTCAAGTGTTTTTTTGTTTGTTTGTCCATGTGGTTCACTAATCGGCTTGGCCGACTGCTACATCCACGGAATAATTTCTGGCGGACCCACCTGAAGGGGCCTCACACCTGCGACTGCTGCGTGCCTAACCCCAAGAGAGTCGATGAAAATGGATCCCGCGACCTCACATGCTGGGAGGCCTAACTACAAGTACTCGACCGATTGAGCTAACTCTTGGGGTTTTTTTCTTCAAGTGTTGCACTGTCCTTTTGTTGATTTCTTCTTATCTTTATTGCGGAATTTAGGTTTATGTTGGTTCTGTTTAGCACTCAAAATTTTTCTTGGGATGTATCAAGGAAACCCTGAGGTAACCACAGAACCAAATTTAGATTGTATTCAGACCTTATACAATCAGAGAGGGATCTCTCAAGAATCATAAATCTTTCACACTCAAAATATTCAATAATAACATTAAGAAGGTCAGATTTCTGATAGGATCAAGTTTGTTTTTATAAAGTTTTCTAGGACAGACTTGAAAAGATACCATTGGGCAATGGAGTCAATAAACATATACTAGTTTGAGCTTCAATAGATTGGGTTTTGAAAAGAACAAGGATAGAGGCGGGGTAGACACCATTTCGTCAGACTTTAAGCATTTCAAGATGGCAGTAGACAAAAGAAAAGATTTAAAATGTTTGAATATGATGAACTCGAGCATCAAAGGATGAATTCTGGTTCACATAACCCTTACTCAAACATGAAACAAAGATCCATAATTAGGTGGAAACTGAAAAAAAATTCACATAAGAAGGTTACTTACTCAGAAAACACTGGCACAAGAATCTCTGTCTGGAAGAATTTCCAACTTTCCTCTCTGCAGCTTTATTTACATTCAAAAAATGAAACAATACCCAACTTTCCAGCTTTCCTCTTTGCAACTTTATTTACATTCAAAAAATGAAAGAATACCCAACAGTTACACTGAAAGAGCCTCCTCTTCCCATGAGAGTCAAACCCACTTTTTGTCTAGTACATATGATTTTATAGAAAAAACCACATCTAGCTACTCTCCCAAGAAGATAGTCATCCTAACAGCTATTTTCTAAAAATAAAAACTACAACTGAAATACTGACAGTTGCATAACTAATTACTGCATTTTAGGAATCAGTTTGATAATAAATAAATAAAATATTAAACTGCTGCTTCGATGGGTTTCGAATGCTTGAGGATGCTCTTGATGCTGCCAGCTGCTCCTAATTTTCCCACTTCTTTAGCTTATGTTTGATACTCTGCCACATGTAGATGCTAGTTTTAATATTTCCGAATCATTTTTCAACCTACGACCTTCATATCTTGACTGAAAATGAAGTGGACAAAGGTCCACCTCTGCATATTTTGTTATATCATTAAACTTCTATGTTCAGCATACATGTGATCTCAAAGCTTTCATTGTTGACAATTGTTTTCTGAGTTTTATCCCATAATACCAGGACAGTGCATTTGCCAGTGTAACCACTGCTAACAAGCTCATAAAACTCTCTTATAGTTTTGGTTTCATTCAATTTATCTGGCTCTACCTCAACTTCCTCAAAGTCATGATTTTCACCATATACAACATCTTTAAATACCTAAACAACTTTTGTGATTCCTGGTCTTTGCATGCCCTCTTTGTCTGGAACGGTCTCATCTTTCATCTTTGGCAACTCATCTTCTTCAAGGGATAAAACTTGCATTATTGCATAATGCATCTGCAAAGCAAGGTTTGAGATTTGCTAAACATAAAAATTATTTAATTCTAACTTTCTCATCATAGATACAACCCTATTTATTTGTTCCTCTAATGCTCGAGGTGCTGGATAGTCATATGAATATTTTCAACATGACGAATATCATCTAAATATGGCAAATAGATCATATGCATCCCAAGAGGTTCAATTTGGCCACTTGAACCTGTTATTTCTTCCTGTGTAACTAGAGCTATTTCTTCCTGTGTAACTAGAGCAACCAGTTGAGGAATTGATTATTTTCCATAAAATGCCACAACATATTTTTGCAAACGCAACATTACCTTATAGAGAGCAATAAATACACATATACTTCCACTAATTTCCTCAATAGTTGAACGGAGATCTTCAGAATCTTTGACAGGTTTAAGATGGTTTACAACTCCCCATACAACAGAGAGGCGGTCCACAATTTTCTCCACAGGCTCAAGTAGTCTCGGCCAAGTTGGCTGCACTGTTCTTTCCATATTTTCTAAATCATTTTCTAGTTGTTACAAAGGAGTTTCGATGCCAGGAAAATGTGTTTGGGTTCCACAACATCGAAACGAGGAAAAGGTTCCTCTTACAGCAGTGAGTTCTCCAATATCTCTATTCCTCTGACCATTCTTTGCACCGCTCTTTGCAATTAATGAAAGCACCGCCTTTTGCAATTAATGAAACCAGATTCTGCTCAACCCTTTGCATTAAGCTCCTTTCACCTCTGCCAGCAGAATAATTTGCAATCGTTGATCTATTTGGAAAACTAACACTGTATCAACACGTGTCTAAATCCACACACTGGCATAAAATTCTGATGAGGCCTTTGAACGTTAACCTTACACCATCTTTTCCAGCGGAATGATTTCAATTCGTTGGATGATGCATGGATTTAACCTGAACCATTGATCCACGTTTCTTTTGCAAAAGTTTAGATAAACCAAATTTCTTTGAAATAATTCCCTAGCTATATTTTCTTTGGCCGCGTGGAATTTCTCTACGACTTTTCCTTTCATCCTGTATATGCTTTCCCCTCCAGGACTACATGTTCCAGTCTCCAGAAGATAACACACCATGGACTCTGCATAATCACCAAAGATGTTGTGCACCTCTACCACCCTTTCATAGTTAAATCCCATAGACAAAACTATAATCACCAAAGATGTTGTGCACCTCTACCACCCTTTCATAGTTAAATCCCATAGACAAAACTATGTGGATACTTCTTGACAATGCAGTGTCTTTGACCATTTTAAAATCTCCAACCTCACATCTGGATGCTCCTGTAGAAGAACTTGACAACGAAGGCATCGGCACCGCAGAAGTGGAGGATTCTCTGTAACCAAATGATTGTATGTATTTATCTTGGGCAAGATATTCAGCCCGTGAAGCTTCCATCCCCTTGGGTTCAATTTCTTTCTCTGTTAACTCCAAATCAGAGTAGAAGCGGCCCTCAGCTAAAGTGCATTTTCAATTTGTTGATCCTCTCTTCTTGTACAACATTTTTCATTAAATCAACTGCCCAATTTAACTGGGCTACTTGTGTTGGAGGAAGAAACTTGACAAGTTCAATACACTCTTCCTCTTACGTGCATTACCTTTGAAAGGATTTCAGAAAATGTCTCATTTAGACTCCTTACGATGGAAGAAACTCCCTTGGAGACTTGATTATCGCCTTTTATTATTCTCCATCTGCAAAGAGCCATCTCTAACTAATTTTATGCCGAGACTGTTAAACCTCCCTCGTGAATAATTTCAAAAGGCTTTCCTCGAGTCTGTACCAGTTTTCATCATAGATGCAAACTCCTCATAACTAATACGGCCATCCTTGTCTGCATTAACCTCATTAAAAATGTTATTCACCACATATGTGTCACTTGGACCAAAGTCATCAGTTAAGGCTTTTCTAATCTCCTCAACTTCAATGTAACCACTGCCATCTTTGTCAAAATACAGAAATTCCTTACGCAAGTATTCAGTATTGTCTATGCTCCGCATATGAAGTGAAACTGCAACAAATTCTTGATAATCTAGTATTCCATTTCCATCAGCATCCGCAGCATCCATTAATGCATGCATTTCTGATTCATCCATCTGGGAATTTGCACTGCGTTTTTATATTTTTGTTTTTTGCAATGGGGATATTCTCCCACATGCGCCAGGTGATTAGCTGTTTATATGTGCCAATGGTTGCAATTTATATTGGCGCTTAGTGCACTGAAGATGCTCCTTGTGAAGCTTGGCGCTTTGGCTTGCTTGACGAGCTTTGATTTGATCACTAAGATGACTTGTGTATATTGATATCTTAGGTGTGTTGGTGTATAGCTCTCGGTAGCACCTGAAAACCATTTTTAGCCCTTAATTATAAAAAATCTCTTTGTCTTTTACCCAAAGCACTTCTAAGCCCTTTTTCTTGCAAAACCTAAAAAATTTAAATGAATTACCAAACGAGCAAAGCCTCGAAATTACCTAATCACTGATGTAAGCTCAAGATTTATATGGTGATAACACTAACTCCCACAAAAATTAAATAGTGTTAACAACTGTCAAAGACAATCAATGCAGCAAAAAATGCAGCCACAACAAGTATCAATATGGACCCACACACATGAAGGAGTGAGAACCAAAATTGCTATAGAAATCCTCATAAAGGACAGTGCTAAGTAAGGACATGTTGGGTGCTACTTGTAAACCCAAAAACCAAATAATGCTCAAGCATATATAACCTTAAAAACCCTTGACGTCATAAACAAGTGTGCATGAAAACCCTATAACAATCGTGCCAAAACAAAGCTCAAAGTTCCATAAATGCATCGCTATGAAGAAAGGCTAATCTAGTTCTTATAGCCTCTCAAAGGCCTCCTAGAAGGTCCTTTCAAGTGATGTTAGGGATTCTCTTATGATTAGGATAGGATTGATGTCATCAATTTATAAGTCAAATCAAAGTGGCAAGTAACCAAATTAAGGAGGGAACATAGCTAAATGAACGGTCAACGTAACATAACAAGTGGGCTAACCACAAAGTCAACGTAACAAAATTCAACATAGCATAACAAGTGGGCTAACCATAATGATAACATAACGAGTGAGCTAACCATAATGATAACATAACGAGTGGGCTAACCACAAATTCAACATAACATAACAAGACTCTCTCTCAAAGATATGTGGTCCACATATGTGCCATGCAACAACTCAAAGTTATCATCACTGTATTGGAAGGGTTCGACTTGGAAGATGTGATCCTCTCATCTGCATTATGGTTCTACCGAAATCTAACTTTCAAAATACCCAATCAAGGGGAAACCAAACATGGAAGCACACTTGCATCAACAAACTTAGTGAATCAATATAGCACAGTTATAACATTAAAACATAATTTTCATCTCTTTCAACTACTACATCAAAACATAATTTTCATATCTTTCAACTTTAACACTTCGAAGAGGTCCTTGTGTTAAAGTTGAAACATACCGTAACAATAACATGCAAGTGACAACAGCAGTAGTATGGATATTTAAACAAGATTATAACAACAGTAGTAGGTCTAGGTCACAATACAAAAGAACCAATTTTTTACTTAACAAATCAAATAACAAGATAACAAATCTAGAAAAGGACAAAAAAACAACAAACGAACCTTACTCGTATATTTCATCAAAACACCCAACCAAGGGGAAACCAAACATGGAATCCTAGGTCTGATAAAGAACAAAAAATTCCCAATACACTTGCACCAACCAACTTAGTGAACTAAGACAGAATAGTTGTAACATTAAAACATAATTTTCATCTCTTTCATCTACTCCATTAAAATGTAATGTTTGTCTCTTTCAACCTTAATACTCCCAAGTGCTAATAGGTCCTTGTGTTAAAGTTAAAAAAGATTAGAATTATGTTTTGAAATGGAGAACCCATGAATGAAGTGTTGTATATTTATGAATAGTGTGGGAACCTTAGTATTTATATATACAAAATCCTTAGCACCTGAAAACTTAGAAACCAATAACAAGGAATCATACCAACACCTACCAATACATACCATGCTACAAGACTACCATTAAATCTTGTGTGTGCCATTAAACAACAAACAACATACTGGGGAGGTAGGTGTGGGTGGGATATTCTTTGATTCTAGAGGAAATATAGTTTCAACATATGCTTGGGGAATAGGACACATAACGAACAATGAAGTAGAATGGATAGCACTTCTCTTTGGGTTGGATCTGGTAAGTCAAAACAATATTACAAATGTCACATTTCTTGGAGACTCGAAACAAGTAATTCAAAAAATGAGACCAGGATACAGTCAGGGTGTTGTTAGAATCAAAAGAATTTATACTCTTGTTTGTCATGTCTCCGTAAATCTCCAAATTACCTATTTTCACATCCTTAGAGGTAGTAATTCTGAAGCCGACAATTTAGCTAATCAAGGAGCTAAGTTGGAAATGGGTTTAGCGTTAATCAAGGATCAAATAAAAATCAATTATGTTCCTTAGCCTACCCATCACAAGCAAGTGGAAGGGTGCCCTGTCCCCATGCCCTTCTCGTCTTCGATGAACAACTACCCACCTTGGCGTACAGATGGCGACAAAGTGCATGTGAAGGACTTAAATGTTATGGCATATGACCTACCCCTTGGTCATTTGATAAGTTTTTTCGCACGAATCATAGAGGAAAGATTAAGTAAGAAGACAACCCATCAACAGTCTGTTGATTATTGTGTTTTGGGAAATAATTTCGAGCTCAGGTCCTCTGTGGAGACGTCCCAGACCCAGTCTTTCGGCCTTCTCAGAGTTGACGATATTGGAAATGGTTGGTCCGCGTCCAAGCGGCTTAGTTCCCTCTACGTATTCGAAACTTCTCAGCTCCTAGCTTCCAATGGCAAATAACGACAGGGATGTCACCGTAAACGATTTGCATCATAAAGGAAGAAGAACAGAAGCTGGCTAAAATGAACCAGTGCAGAAGCATCCATTGTCAATATTCTCCAGCAAAAAACCACCCAATGGAGGAGACCTCTGTAATGCAACCAGTCCATGAACCAGGTGAGAAGAAGAAGATTTTATTAAATTTTGTTATGGTTTTCTCATGTTTTTTTACATACTTCTCAATAGACACTTCATCCGTGTTTACCCTGCGATGGGAGTCAGCTGCCTCTTTTGGCACGGAAAAAATTCTTGATCAATGTACTTAGCATAGGCAATTCAATATTTTCTTTGCTAAACAGTTTGAGAAGTAGGTTCTTATTTTTGTAAGCATGGTTGTGAACAACGTTTTGTTTCAATACAATATGTTCTCTGGTTTTTGTTAAAAAAAACAAACAACATAGCAAAATTGCAGAACAAACATGATAAAATCACATCTGATGACTTACTTGATGGGAAGAACCTTCCTTAATGTACTCAAATTTTAACTTTCAGATCAAATCTTGTCTCTTAGAGGCAAGTCAATAACTGGATCAAACTAGCCCTTAGTCAAGGCATAAACATACCTGAGAGAGAGAGATCATAAATGTTGATAAGAAGGACATACAAGTACACCAAAACAACTAGCCACTCAAAGAGGTACCACATAGTCAATATCAGCCCCAAAAAATCAACCATCACACCAAGTATCCCTCAAAATAATCAAAGAACATCAACGTATCAAAAAACCTAGCCACAACGAGCAACAGTATGGAATCACATGCATGAAGGAGGGAGAACCAAAATTGATGTAGAAACCCTCATAAAGGACAGTGCTAAGTAAGGGCAGGTTCAATGTTGGAAGTAAACCCAAGTTCAAGAAGAGACATCCTTCAAACCCTTGACGTCATAAACAAGTGTTCCTGAAAAACCCTAGATCAGTCATGCCAAAACAAAACTCAAATTTCCATAAAGATATCGCTCTCAACAAAGGTTATACTAATTCTTATAGCCTCTCAACCACCTCCTAGAAGGTCCTTCTAAGTGAGGTTGGGGATTCGATTAAAATAAGGCCAGACATGACATCCTCACTTTATAAGTGAAATCAAAGTGGTAAGTAACAATTAGGGGAATTTTGGGGTAAAAAATGAGCCTAAAAAAATGTACCATCAAAATCAACTTTACCAGAACCAATCAAATTCTAGAGAATGACATCATCTCTTATTGTTGAGGTGGCGATGCTTGACTTAAAGTTGCTTACTTATCAAATTCTAAATGGTGGATGAAAATCCATGGTTATCCATACTCATAATGGAAAAAATACTCATGCATTACTTTCAAATATAATATTTATGTACTTAGTACTCTTAAAGTACTTTTACTTTAAAGTATTTTTTCTTTAGAATAAAAAAAAATATTAATCAAAATTCAAACATAAATTCCAAAATAAAATCATGATTTAGTATTTTTGGATTTTATATAATAAATAGATTTTATTATATATATAAAATATTATGACATAATAAAATTATTATATATTATATCACAACACATATTATAATTTTTTGTCATATATTATAACTTTTATATGAGATAAATAATACATATAATATATAACATAAAACAACATCTTCACGTTATATAGCATAATCCACTCTATATGTTTTATTTTTATACGTGCATCAGGCAGGTATATTGTAATCGATTACAAGTCAAACTCCTTTGACTTTGGTATTAGTTGGTGTTTTTTGAGGCAGCTATAAAGAATTAAAACCTGTTTTGCAAAGTATGACTTAGGGGTTTGTAAAATATTTTTTTTTATTTTGTTAAAAAGCTATTTTTGTAAACAACTGATTGGTGGATAGAAGATGATGTCAACTTTGGGATTTGGTATCTGGATTTGAGTTGACATGTGGCAAGATGACGTCATAATAATAAAATTAAAAAAATATCCCATTGCCATCTGTCATGCCTCCGTGGCGCCTACCAGCAGCCGATCGCCAATGCCTGGAACCATTTGGATGCTTCCCGTGACCGCCGGCTCGAAATCCTTTTCAAGTGCAATCAACATATCTGCCTTATTCATTTCGCAGGCGGCAGTTTATCGCGGAAACGTCCTGGCTTTGCATATGTCAAAACCTGCAGGCTTCAAGTACAAGAGAGGAATGTATTTGTTTCTCCAGTGTGCCGAGATCTCGCCATTCGAATGGTAAGTTTCGAATATACGTTAGAATTTATAAAATTGTATGATCTTACAGGGTTTCTTCCACAACTGTTACATTTTTTTTCTAACTTTCTTCATACAGGCACCCATTCTCGATCACCTCTGCTCCGGATGATGAACACATTAGCGTGGATATCAGAACAGTTGGAGACTGGACACAGGAGATGAAAAGAGTTTTCTCTCAGGTGATGACTGCTTTAGTATTTTAAGCTTCAGTAATATGAAGTTTACTCTCGGCTGTAAATTCTAATCACAGATCTTTATAGACAATGGAGCCCCCTAATGCTGGAAAAAGCGGCCTTCTAAGAGCTCTCATTTTTCTACTGTTACTGCAGAGGCTGTTGAAAGTTTAGAGAATAAACACAGTTTAAGTACAGTGGAGGTTAGAAGAGGATTTTCTCCGCCTCTGCCCCCTCCACCTCCTGTAAATAATATCAATGCACCATCCCAAAAGGATTCAAACCTGGAACCTCTGCTATGCATTATACTTCTCTGAAACGAAAGAGAAAACGTATTATTTTTAAATAATGCTCGACGTTGATCCAAGTGCATAGTACACTTATGCGCCTGGTTTAATTCACATAGTTATTATGTTTTTTTACAAGCAAGGTAACTCCGGAATATGTTATCACGATCTTGCAGTACCAGGTGTACCCAAAATATTTTCTCGCTACTGATTATTGTGTGATGCTGAAGTTCTTCTAAATCTTTCCTCGCTACCAAGAAATTTTGTTATGCTTAAGTTGAAAATAAAATATAATAAGACTGTCCAGAAAAATGTCCAAAAGAATGAGGAATCAACATAAGTAAAATCAAATATTTATAAGAAGAGGTTACAGTTCTTAGTAAACAGGGTTTTGTTCTGGGAGAAGCATCAATATCATCCAATGGAGATTGTGTGACCCTCACATGCAGTTCATACATATCACGGTTTATTGCAGATAACTTCATTTTGGTGAGTTTTATATTAGAATTGATAGACTCTCTTGTCAGGCTAATGTTGATCTGTCATATGAGCTAATGTTGATATGATTATATTTGTGCAGTAAGGTAGGTGGGAAGTATTTCAAAAACTTTAAGAAATAGAGATGAGGAAAAAATAAAGAAGATGTGAAGGTGTTTTTGAAATTTCTGTATACTCACTCTAGTGAGTGATGAAGATATGCATGCCAATTATGGTGAACTTTAAGATATGCGTGCCAATTATGGGGAACTTGTCCAGCTTGCCCATTTCTACCATGTGAAATTGTTGCTTGGAAGTTGGACAATTAGCCAGATTCGTTCTCTCAGTCAAGGTCATTTATGCTCGTTAGACTTGAAGGAATAGTCTTATGACTGAGAGAGGAAATCCATTTATGCTCTCGACCTTAAAGCACCTTACATACATAACTGCTAGATTAAGAAAGTCAGCAGGCAGAGAAGAAACTTCTATCGTGGAACTTTCAGAAACTGCCCTCCTACAATACACATTCAATGATCTTAATATTCAAATTTGTTTTTCCTCCAGCCACAAGAACAA
>LPNX010816756.1:407863-579828 GCA_001517045.1 Pseudotsuga menziesii | reverse complement strand
CCTAACCTGCTTCTAAATCAAGCCAAATATGAGGAAATAGGGTATGTAGAAGGTGGAGCACTCCATGCAATTCTAGTTATGATGCACCTGGAGCTGTGCATGAAATCCATGAAATATGAGTATGTAACGTGGATATTTCTTAGAATTTTAAATATAAATTATTTTTTATTTTATTTTTTTAANTTATAGATAAAATTCAAAGCATTCAAGACTTATTTTTTAAAGTAAATTTATTTGAAAATATTATCTTAAATAAAGAAAATTTAGATTAAAGTTTTAAACATTTAAACTAAATTTATTTGAAAATAATATCTTAAATAAAGACAATTTAGATTAAAGTTTTAAACATTTAAGAACCCTAGCAGGCCAGGCTCTTTCTTTAGAGCATTCTCTGGCTGACTAGTTAACCCTAAAATCTGCACAAAAGCGAAATACCGTGTCATGAAAGTTCCAGAGAAGTAGGTCAACAGAACAATTTCTTGCATTCCACGCACACGTGTCATATTTGTATTCAGATCCAATTAATTAAAGAGTCTTAGCTTTTACATTCTTGTCGGTCAATTTAGTCGGTAGCTGTTTCCTTAGCCAATAATTAACATTTTCCCCAATGTTACATGGCAACTTACATATTCGGTTGTGCCAAACCATGGCCCTGCGACAATTTGTTTTTTCGACATCCAAACAAATTTAGGTAACAGAATCTACTGGTATATGCCATGCGCTTCCCGTGTTTGCTTGATGATGAGGAACTAACAATTCCATAAAGTTGTCACTGTTTCAATATCTCTGGGAGAACCAGATCAACGTTTGCTAATTCCATCAGTTACGATTCACAGCCATGCCATCCCTGGAAGAGCTCATTCCCTCAAAAGAAGACAGAGATTTTCAACCCTGTAAGTTTTGTCTAGAATTTGCGTGGAAAAATATGGACTAGAATCACAGAAAAATGTTGAAAGGTCAAATCGTAAAATGGCGACTGTCTTCAAGAAGCCTTGAATCCTGTTGATTTCCTATTTATGCTAGTCTATAAAGAAACTTGCATATTTTTATAACATAAGTCAAGAATATTACTAGAAGTATGTAAGGAAGCTTGAATATTACATTGCAATAACCTATATCGTATTTAAATGGACATTTTTTAATTCATTTTTGTTTTAATTTCTTTCAAATTGTAATTATATTTGTTTTATCATATATTTTTATAGCAAAATTATCCTATTGCTATATATTTTCAATCTCTTCTTAGGAGGCAGGTACTAAGCAACTTTGTTGCTTATTCCACTTGTTCTTATAATACAAAGTCACATATATTATGTCTTTATATAAATGGCCATATATTATATTATATTAAAATATAATACAATATGCATTATAATTATTATTTTATATTATAATAATTATAATATATAATATTATATTTTAATATAATATATAATGTTATAATTGATTAGAGAATAAAGATTAAAATTTTATATTAACTATGTAAATATATAAAATAAATAATTATTAATGTGAATTATTTTAAATCAGCGTAGATCCAAATCCTAGGCTCTATCAAGCACCGAGAGGGATCAAATCTCTCGAGGTGCAAACCTCTTCTTAGGTATTGCACTCAATGAACTATCAACTTTGGTGTGTCCTATATATAGCTTGATTTGATTCAAACCAAAAGACACATCTTTTTATTTAAGGTCCACATATATTATTTTTATTATTAATATTTAATATTATTTATGGCTGACATATAATATTTATTATTATTTATTATTTTGTTAGCAACATGGTTTTAAAACCATATGCAAGGCCCTCCTAAACCATGTACAATAAAACCATGGGTTGTTTAGGAGGCCTTCCACATGGTTTAAAACCATGTGCAAGGCCAACATTTTATACTTCAATTTTTTATTTTTTATTAGGCAACATTTTTTTTGCGGACAATTCAATTTTTTATTTTTTATTATTTTGTTAGGTAGGAACATTATAACAACTCCCCCATATTGTACTTTTTTGCTCACCCATTTTTTTTTTGTGGATAATTAAATTTTTACTTTTTTTATTGTTTTGTTAGGTAGGAAGATTACAACATCTCCCCCACATTATGTTGTTTTTCTGGCCAACATTTATTTTGGCCTATAATTAAATTTTTTATTTTTTATTAATAAAAATAACGTTACATAACGTTACAAGATCTCCCCCATACTGGGCTGTAGAGCACCTCTCGGCGCAATAAGTATAATTTTGAATTTATTTACAAAAGTTTAATTTAGGTTTACAACTCAAAAATAAAATGTTTTTCTTTATTTTATTATACCAATACTTTATTTCAGTACATTTATACATTCAAAAGTACTCATGTTTCTTGTCATTTCAAATATTATTTTTTATTAATTTTATTTGTGCACATATTTTCACTTTAACTTAACCATAGGTACATTAATTGTATTGCAAAAAGTGAGTTGTAAATATGCATTCCCCACAAAATGACAAACTTAATTTTTTTTATTAGATCTCTTATGAGGCTCATTTTAGACCTCAAAATTCCCCTAATGTAACTTAAAGAGGGCGCATAATTAAAAGAAGGGTCAACGAAAAAACTAACTGCAAGAGGGATAACCAAAAATCAACATAACATAACAAGTGGGGTAACCATAAACATAACATAACAAGTGGGATAGCCACAAAGTCAACATAACATAACAAGACTCTCTATAAAACATATGTGATCCACATATGTGCCATGTGACAACTAAAAGTTTATTATCACTGTATATGAAGGGTTCAACCTGGAAGATGTGATCCTCTCATTCTCATTTAGGTTCTACCAAAATATGACTTTCAAAATACCCAACCAAGGGGAAACCAAACATGGAAGCATAGGCCCAATCAAGAACACAAAATTCCCACTACACTTGAACCAACAAACTTAGTGAATCAATATAGCACATCTTAACATTAAAACATAATTTTCATCTCTTTCAACTTTAACACTCCAAAGAGGTCCCTGTGTTAAAGTTGAAACATACATTAACAATAATATGTAAATGAGATCATCCACCTACCAAGACATACCATGTTGTAAGACTACCATTAAATCTTGTATGTGTCATTAAACAACAAACAATGCAGCAAAATCGTAGAACAAACATGTCAAAATCATATCTTATGACTTACCTGATGTGAAGAACCTTCCTTGTTCTCATATTTTAACTTTTAGATCAAATCTTGCATCTTAAAGGAAAATCAATAACTGGAACAAACTGACCCTTAGTCATGGGCATAAACACAACCTAGAGAGAGAGAGAGAGAGAGAGAGAGAGAGAGAGAGAGAGAGGCCATAAATGCTGATAAAAATGGCATACATGTATAATAAAAGAACCGGGCACTCAAAGAGATACCACACACTTAAGATCATCCCTGAAAAATAAACCATCACGTCAATTATTCCTCAAATTAGTCAAAGACAGTCAATGCGACAAAAACGCATCCACAACAAACAACGGTATGGACTCACACATTGTAGGAGGGAGAACCAAAATTGCTATAGAAACCCTCGAGAAGGACAGTGCTAAGAAAGGACAGGTTGGGTGTTGCAAGTAGACCCAAAAACCAAATAACGCTCAAGCAGAGACAACCTTCAAACCCTTGACGTCATAAACATGTGTGCCTAAAAAACCTAGATCAGTCATGCCAAAACAGAGCTCAAATTGATGAAAACATATCGCTCTCAGAAAAAAACCATACTAGTTCTTATAGCCTCTCAAAGACCTCCTAGAAGTTTTTTCTATGTACGTTAGGGATTCCATAAAAATTAGGTCAGGCATGACATCATCACTTTATAAGTGAAATCAAAGTGGTAAGTAACTAAATTAAATAGGACGCATATCTAAAACAAGGTTCAATGAAAAATTTAACCAAGAGAGGGCTAACCACAAGGCAACACACAAACATGGCTAACCACAAATATAATAGAACAAGTGGCCTAAACACAAAGTCAACATAACTTAACAAGTGGGATATCCACAAACATAACATAACAAGTGGGTTAAACACAAAGTCATCAATATAAAAGTCAACTAAACATAACAAGTTAGCTAACCACAAATTCAACATAAAATAACAAGACTCTCTCTCAAATACAGGTGGTCCACATTATTAAATTGAGCACATAGATCTATGGATCAACACACAACTCACAAAATATATCACACAATTTACTTAGCAATTGAAGAGTGAAACAATGCAAAAATGGCTTGCAACTGTGAATGCTTTCATTAATCAAAAGTAATTAGATAATAATTACAATGAAGTAGAATGGCTAAATAGCCACATGCAATTCGAATCCATGTGAGGAAATTCGAATTAATTAGACTCTACTTGACTGAATGGTTAATTGACCTTGTCTAAATCATTATCAGAGGACTGAATGGTTAATTGGCCTTGTCTAAATCATTATCGGAGTTAATCGGAGTTCTAAATCACAACTCAAGTGTCTAATTCAACGTTAACTAGTCTAAATGACTGAGGTAGGAGAGTGAATGCGCCTGACCTGCATGCAGCCATGCAATCCTAGCGCTAACTGAGTAGAACTTAATGTAGGGGATTAGAACTAAATGTAATTGAGTCCTAACTGAGCTTGACTAGTCACCAACTCAACTCAACTGACCTTGGTTGGTATCGACACTCCCAGTGGCTCCTAATTTACAGGGATTGATCTAGGATGCTCCTAAACTGATGCATGCAAGTGCAATCAGTGGCAGTAGGCCTCAATTAGTGTTCTCCACACTTTAGTAACTAGAACATGTGCCCCAATTAGGCCAAGTGGACCCAATGGTGCCAGTGACTAAAAATAGACTGGAAGGACTCCTAAGTTAGACACGACTCCTGATTTAGACATAGACCAAATTGGACAAGGGAGGATTAATAATCCTAACACCCCCCTGAATACTAACTTTGACAATCTGTGGGCCCTGGTAACTAAGACCATAGGTCACCTGTTAGATCAATTAAATTGAAGTAACTGCTCAATACAAGGAGTTGGGGAAAAAACCACATGGAAAAAAATCGCCCCCTCTAACTAAGCAGATAGAATCAGGATTTAAGTTCGAAAAACTTGAAAATGTGTTGTTACAATCTCTGTGATGTAGTAAAACATCATGCATGATGTTCTGTGCACAGGTATCCTGGGGCGTGGCATGTAGACTTCTCCATCTTCTCCCAAAATGATGATGGAAGGACGGAGGAATGTAACCTTGAGTCTCTTGCTGGATGAAGAGGTGTATGATCAACTCTATTCTTCTGAATGTAGTGATATTGATCCCTTTCCATGTAGCATCTTACAGGGAGTCTATTGCATCTCTCTGAAGGAGATAATATTGCATGACATAGTGCAAGGGTCTTTCCCTTCTGAGTGTCAGATGGATTTCCAGTCATATTCCTAGCTTCCAGTTTGGAAGTGTTGGAGACATTTACCTTCATACTCACTCCTTCGGTCAAATTGGCCTAGTTAAACCACTATCCTAAGTTTAATTGACATCAGTGGAGCATTAATTACCATCATCCCAGTCACTCCCACGCCTACCTACAGTCAAGGAGGCTAACTTAGCCTTTCCTACAGTCAAGGAGGCTAACTGGAGCACTCCAGGGGTTATCTGTGTGACATTCATGCACCTAATTGCTAACTGGGGGTTACTTTTAGTTCAACCAATCAGTTACAGTCAGTTAAGGCGCCTCCATGCATTAAATATGTTATTTAATAATTATTTAATATTATTTTAATGAACTGGAGTGAACAAGGCGCCTTCACCAACTTCTGATGGTCAGTTCAGCTTCAGTTAACCTCATCAGGGTTTATTGGAGTCATGCAGTACTAGCACTTGATGATTGGATTGCTATGACATGTGTTTGATCTCCTTCAGTTGAGATTCAGTCATTTATTGCACTCCAACTTCAGTTAGGGTTTGGTGAGTCAATTAGGGTTTTGGTCAAGTGGTTAACTGAGTGAGATTGCATGGCAAAGAGTCAGTTAAGCTAGACTCACTCATTGAATTCGAATTGTCCCTTAGGTATTCGAATTCTTCATTGAGTTAAACCATTGCTCATGCATGGTATTGTAATCCTTTATTGTTCATATAATATACAGAGAGGAAACCTATTGGTATTCCAGTTATTTGCAATTCATGAGTATTTGTTAATTATTCTTTGATGATTTTGATTCCTAGTTCCTAGATCATGTGCAAGAATTAATAGGAAGGAGGGACTGGATCTGGATCTGAATCACCCTGAATCTCAATCTCATAAACTGAAATAGCTGGATTTGCAATATTATTGGAGATTGCAAAATAAGTAGATGAAATTTTCTTACCTTCCCTTGCAAGGGGCTGCTGAGAGTGCACTGGTTCTGAAAATTGCATGAAGTGTGAGAACTCATATGCCTTGGAGGCTTGATTTGCAGCACCCTTCGCTATGATGTTCCCAGTAGAGATATCTATGATATCCACTGAGTCAAGACCAAATATGAATCGCTTGGGAGAGTCGGTATGAGTCCTCTGGTATACAGATAACAGGTTTACAGCTAGGGAGGGAACATAAAGCACATGTTTGAACTTTCCATGTTCGATTTTGATAGAGCCCTTCCCTTTGGCTTGAAATTTACTGCTATTTCCCATCCGAATATTAGGATCATCAAAATACTGTACGAAAGAGAATGATTCTCTAGAAGCAACCATATGATTGGAGGCTTCAAAATCAATGAGGAAGGCATGTGTTGTGGAGCAGCTAGCCTTCAGTGCATGGCATGTCTCTTCATGTTCTTCAGTTTCTTCTCTATGGTTAGACTTCCTTGCACTAGCAGGTACAATAATGTTATGTTTCTTCAGAATAAGTGACATCTCATCAATTGTTCTTCCCATACAGGTGCTTTTAAGATGAAATCCCCTTCCACAGTCATAACAAAGTGTCTTTCCTTTTCCATTATTCTTACTTCTCTTCGAACCTGAAGGCTCTTTTGGATGCTCTTTCTCTATAGGAGACTCATCCTTTTGCTTCCCTTTATCATTAGCTACCTTAGGTCCTCCTGCAACCAATGCTTGATCTCTGGAAGATTGAATGATCCCCATTTGGATCAACTTGTCATGCTCCTGAGTGAGAGATTCAATGAAGGAGTTAAGAGTAGGCATCTTCCAGTTTGGAGTAGAAATATTAATAGAATGAAATGTTGATACAAATACTGAATAGTTTGCACCAAGTTTGGAGAGAATGGCAAGGATGAGTTGATCCTCCTTCTCAACCTTGCACAGCTTCAATTGGAACACTAGACGCATGAATTTTGTGAAGAAGTCATTTAGTGTTTTGAAATTGGCTGGATGGAGAGAGATCAGCTTATTCTCCAGCTGATATATCCTTAGATCATACAACAGAATTTGAGCCCAAAATCCGACGGCTTCCATGTCTAAAATTCGACAAAATCCTGTCGTAATTCGACAGCCACAATTTCTTTTGTTGTCGGTGGCATGTCATCGGATATTCGACCACATGCCAAACCCCGTCGAATTTTCGACGTACTACGTCGTCGAATTTCCGACTCCCATCTTGTAAAAAATATGACTTTTTTTTGTCGAATCTGAGACAATTCCTTTGTAAATTTTGGGCTTATGCCGTTGAATGTTATAGGAATGTGTCGTCGGATTTCCGACGGCGAAGTGTTGAATGTCCGACAACTCTTTAGTCGTTGCTCCGACGGTGATTTCTGAAGTGCCCAACTTCACCGACACTCAGGTTGTCGGATATCCGACGGGTGCTAGTCGGTTTACCGACGGATCGCTCTTGTCGGACTTATGGAAACCTCCTCGGATGATCATCATAGAGCGTCGGATAACCTACAAGATTCGGTATAGTTAAAAAAATATATACCACCTATTTATCAACTCCTATTTATCTCCCACCGAGAGGATTATTTTTTCATCACTAAATATATAAAGAAGGGGTAATTAACTTTTAAAAACAACGCAAACCATGCACACATAAATGTATATATGAAAAAAAAACATTAAAAACTAAATTACTCATTGTACATTCAGGATTTCTAGGCCATTGTGGAGGAATAAGAGATCCTAGACTATGTTGGGGAAGCATCTAAAAACATTATTATACGAATAACATTCAACAAATAAGTAATATCTACCAAAGACAAAATGGTGTAAGGGGATCATTGGAATCATAGAAATCACGTCTCTTTTGTAATGTAAGGGGCTTACCTTCAATCTTCGACATTTCAAAATTGTATCAATTGGACGAGGCATTCTTGAAGAATGTTGTGGTGAAAAGTTGACAGGAAAATGAGGAGCTTGTAGGTGAACACCAAGTAAAATACTGTAGTCATTAATTTTCTCAGCTTCTAAGAATAAGTCGCAATCACACTCTATTGGTCTACAAGCACACATTATATCACGAAAAACACCTTGACAAAATATTTACAGAGATGATATTTAAGTAGATGATGAGATACCGCATTAAATAACAACACTAAATTTCACCTTCACAAGATCTCCCAATTCTTGATCACTGCACTCTAGCTTGTCCTCAACAAGTTAGTTCTCCAATAGGTTTTTCTTGTTATTATTTCCAACTAGTCATGAAATTTTCAATAACTCAAAGGAATTCAACTTTCCCCTTGTCAGAAGACTCCCAAAATATTGGAGAAGAGGTGTTTTCTACCTAGGATGTACTGGAACACTCTAAAAAATTATGGCATAGATAACGAGGTCAAATTGATACATTGTACAACCCTTCTAATTAGTGATAAGCATGAAAAAATATGCCATATTAGTAAAAAAACCTATGAAAGAAGAATGTTGCATTTAAAAAAAATTTATGTGCTTCAGCCTTCACTTTTATGTTTTAGCGTTCTTATGTAGTTAAATCATGTAAAATATTCTAAGCCTCGGTATTCGAATCAATGGTTTTATTGTTACTCAAACTTCTAATGTCATTGTGTTATTTCTCCAACTCTATTTCATATTTTCAGAAGTTAGAAAATGATTAAGAATATCAAACCATTTGCATATCCAAAATCAATGAAAATAGTTCACGGTACTACAAACTTCATTTGAAAGTCAATCAACTCACTAGTAGTTGAATAACCCCTCTAGGAAATAATGGCAACCTGTAATTTTTCTTCTACATCTGGTGTGCAAAGGATTCCTTGGGGTGACATAGAAGCTAGTTCTGTAGCTTCTTTATAATTCATTTGAGAAAACAACTTGTGAAAATGTTGGGCAACCTACATTGAAACATAAGATACCAATATTTAACTGCAACTTTGAATCACATGAAAATATCTATTACTCATGGAAATATGCTTATGGTTCAATAAAATTAAATGAATGCAAACTCTATCAGTGGAAAATTAAGTGGCAATACAATATTATGATGTAACCTAACCTATTGAATTATGTACAAAGAGTGTGCCCTCTACAATGAGGAAATGCGGCAGCCACACAAAGGGTGTGCCCTCTACAATGAGGAAATGCATAAAGCCATTAATTTTCAAATTAGTTGCATGAGATAATTAACTTGCAAAAAACCTCATACAAACATAAGTTTTCTGTCTGTATATATCAAACATTACTATTACACTAGCATGAGATCATTGATTGACAAATATTTGGTAAATTTAAATCTTCGGTATCTAATAGAAGAATTATAGATATCTGAGTCCATTGATGATCCATCTTAAAATTTTATGTATAAACGAAAAATCCTTCATTGCTAATGCATATCCTTAAAGAAACATACAAAATTCCCCCGAGAATGAATTGATAATTGAGTAGTTTTGTGCATGAATTGAGACTAGAGTAGTTTTGAAGGAATCAACTACCAATTAACCAAAACTTACGTGACTACTTAGTTAAAAATGTGATAAATCTATAACTAACCAGCTTAGCTTCCACCTCAGCCAACTCTTCTGACTCTCTGCAAGAAAAATATCCCACCGTAGTAGGCATAGAACAACAAAAGCATATAAAAAACTTAAGATAGACAATCTCAGAGTAAGAGAAGAGAAATAATTGTAAGAAAAACACACCTTCCTCTGTGAATCCTTCCCATAATGACCACAATCCAAATGCAAAGAACAAGATTGTCATAACATGGTGACTCCATTTCCGAGATAATTGTACCAATTTAAAATGAAGTTAGAGTCTAAATCAAAATAGAATAATGAAGAAACAACTGCATTAAGTTCTTAACATAATGTGTAGAAATGAGGGGAAGAAGAGGAGAAACTAAGGAAGGTTAAAATGCCTCACACTTCAGAGTATGCAATGGGATACAAGGAACATGAGATGCTAAAAGTTAAAACATATAGAAAATAAACATCAGAAACAATAACCATGCATTCCTATATATCTATCATCAAGGAATAAGACAGATAAACAAGCATCAAATTCCACATTTACTATGTTGAACAAGTCATTGATTTTCTTATTGTTAGTGAAAATGAAAATACAATGTTTAATCAATGTCCACTCACACACTGTCCACAATATCTATACGAAATACAAAGACATGCACAATAAAAAACATTGATACATTACAGCCATATTGAACAATGACAACTAAAAGCCTGAACTCAAAGGACAAGTGGACAAAATATAATTTGTTGTCAATTGTTGAACATCATTGTCAGTATCATATATGACCCTGGTTATTGAGAAGCCTCTGCAATGTAAACATCATTGTCACTTCTTTATTTGAGGGACTACTTTGAAAATCCTCTGAAGTGTGTAAACACCAACCAGAAATTGAACTAACTACAACTGCCATATAATCCACAAATTCTAGTGTCTGACCTAAATAATTACACCTTGACCTTAGGACCTGTTGTACCAAGAAGATCTTGATATACAGGGGTATTCGGGTATAACTTCCAGAAAATGCAGCATCACCAATTTACATTTCCATTTTTGAGACCCACCATTATGTTTATATCTTTTGTGGTTTTTGTCACAATTGGCAGGAGGGGTTTTTTGGAATTAGTATTCCATCCTGTGTGGTTTAGGGATGGCTTAGTAAATATTAGATTTTTTTCCATGTTGCTTTTGTTTTTCTTTCCTCTAAAATATGAGAACAATAATAGAGAAATGAGAATAAGAAAGAAGATTGCATCTTCAAACTAAAAAGCTTCCTTGAACAATTGCTAGATGGAAAAAAAATATTCTGCTCCAGATGAAAATGAAAATCGTATATGTCTCCTTGTAATTGAAAATGCCACTTTTTCCTCCTCAAATTGCTCTAGTTATTGGACATTAAAATCATCTTATCTCTGTGTTATTTATGTTTTGGGTTTTGTATAGTGCATAAATGTTCTTTTTTTAGTTTTTAAAAGTTTTACTAAGGTTAGCAAATGGTAAGTTAGGGGTGTACTGTTAATAACAAGCAGAAAACAAAATCAACATACAACCATGCACCATCAATAGTGGAGCACTATGGTATATTAAAAATTTTCAATACCACTTAACAAAGACCCCATCACAAAAATATGAACTAGGGAAGCTCTCCAAGTCCAGAACTCGATTGAAAGTAGCTAAAAACAGGTAAACCAATGCAAATATAAAAAGCTTGAGCAAGCCTAATGATTAAGAACACGTGTTTCCTCTTTTGAGGTCACAAGTTAAAATACAAATGTAGGTATGGTATGTACACCTCTGTATACTTTAACAATTAAATCACTAACATGACCCTAAAATTAGAATATACGGTTTTTCCTGCAAATGACAAAGTTGTAACTAATGTCCTAGTAATTTCCCAAAGTTTCTTATGGGGGCAAGTGAGTCCAGTCACTCTCTTGGGAATGTAAAAAAATGGAATTAAGAGTTGAACCCTAGGTTGATATACGAAACACAGTTTGATTCCTAAAACATATAAATAGGGTCCAAATCCCCCATTTGATTCATACACTACCATCATCATAAATCACAACTTCTTAACCTTTTGCACATTCCCATGTTATTTCACACTTCCTCAATAGTATTAGAGGAAGACAACATAATCTTGATTCCCAAATTAGATTAGTCTTGTATAGGGGACCTTTTCCACTTCTGCTTCACACAAAAAAGACTTTGGAGCACAACGTGTTTACACTTGTCTTTAAGGAAAAGGAGATGAAAGAGAAAACAAGGTCATCGACATGATGACATGCATCCATCTCAGGCCTCTAAAGTTCCATGGAACTATCATTTGATCACTTACCATTCTTTTTTAGTTATTCTCCATTGTTGCAATTAGGTATTCTATATGTTTCTCAAGTTATTTATATGCCCACAATTTTAGGTTGCTTAAGTTCAAATAAGATGGTTAATTCTTAATATTTACAAAATTTTATAGTCATCCTTGACTCATCTGAGAATCCCCTTGGAGGTTATGAAGCACACAACAAAATATGTAGCAACAAATAGACATTAACACCCGTGCAACTTATTTTCACTCAAGCTCTTGATTATGCACTAAGCACATAACAAAATATGCAGCAACGAACATACCTTAACATCTGTGCAACTCATTTTCACTCAATATCTTTCTTCTGCACTGGGATAAATGCCAATAATGATGTATGTTGGTTGGATGAAAATGGATTTATATTAGCCAATTATACAACCACTTGACCAACATTTTCACAACCATAAATACATATTGTCATTGTTGTGTAGAATAAATAGCACTCAGACGAACCCAGTTAAAGTTAAACTTATATCTTTCCCACTAGGATGGAGTCTCATGCCCTTTCATTGTGGATTTTTTCAGAATGATGTATCTAACTATTTCACTTGATAAAAGTTAAGTGCAACAAGGGTGACATGCATATATTTATATACTTATGTAAGTCAAATATATAATAAACATGGAGGCTACGTCATCGTTAAAATTAGGAAACCATTTTTCCAATAGCCCACGAGGTTGAACATTATAGCAATATGTCCCTAATATCCTTAAACATCTCGGCCTCTCAAGTACTTCATGGACAAATGACTGAATTATTTAAGAGAAGCACCCCACATTGTCTTCCACTCCATGTGTTTACCATTGCATCGATTGATGCTCGAGGATATAAGAAAACACACATTTTTCAATGCAACCATTGATCAAGGCATGAACATGACCAAATACATATATAACCATGCATTTGTCCTTAGTATCATTAGGTGATTCACAAGGAACAAGGAGTTCTTGCACCCTAGAATTGCACATTTTTTCCACCAAATTCATTTCCCTCATGTCCCTTAACTGTTGTGAACTGGAGCTGAAGAGATGTTTCTTTCTGATGAGTGGCATGGTTGTGCCTATAGCACAAATTCATAAACAAAGATGGATTTTGGCAAGGAGTGGAGGAAGAGTCCTCAATCAACAAAATTTTAGTAAAGGTTCTTCATTTAGTTGATGGGGAAAAGCAAGGAGTGGAGGAAGTGTGCTCAATCAAAAATATTTTGGTAAAGGTTCTCCATTTAGTTAATGGGAAAAGCCCACAATGGGCCACTTGTATGAATCTCTATGGATAGGGCCAAAGAAGCTATGAGCTTTTTTATATGAGTAAAGTTACCCAACAAATGATGGCCTTGAGAAATAACTAATCATTTTGAGAGAGGATTGATCACTACTGGAATGGGGCACTCCATTGTCCCATTCATGTCCTCGACCCTGCCTTTTCATATCTGTGTAATTTTTGTTTTAATGAGAGATATAAAATTATTTCACTACCCCTTGGTGGACTTATGCATATGTGTGGATGCATTTTGAATTGACAACTGCTAAAGCCACTTTCCAATGTACTATGGACTTTGCTTTCTCTAATGAGTACATAGCAGTGTACCAAGATGATATCACTATTTTTTCGAAGAATAGGGATGATCATATTGGACACTTAGCAAGATTGTTGACAGGTGCAAATCCTTGGGCATATCGCTGAATTCAAAAAAATCATCTTGGGGGTCTTTAAAGGAAAGATTTTGGAACACAAACTTGGAGTAAGGATTGATCCTAAAACAATGAAGGGTATCTAGGAGATTCTTTTTACTAAAAAAACATGCCATTCAATCTTTCTTTGGTTGCATCAAGTTTGTAAAGTGTTTCATTTCCTATTTTTGCAAAAATTGGAAGGCCTATATCAAATATGTTGAAGAAAGATCACAACTTGAATCTTCTGTTCCTATTTATATGAATAGGAAATGGTAGGGCCTATCATATATGCCTTTGTTTCCAATTTTTTTTTGAAACCTCATCTATGCCTGTGTTTCCAATTATGTTTTTGAAACTTTTGGTTACAACCAATCTTGAATACGATGAAACATTTCTTGGTTCTTTTTGGGAAATATTTTGGTTAAATCATCTTGATAAGGTCGAGTTTGAAGAAGTGGAGAGAATAAGGAAAGAAATCCTTTGCGGATATATCAAGCAAATTCTATGTTGTTTTCTTACAAAAAAATCAGCAAGGGAGTGAGTAACCAATTACTTTCATGAGAAACGCACTTCATGGGGAAAGGTTAAAGCGCAGCCTCAATGGAAACACAAGCTTATGCCTCGGTAAAGGCACCTAACTAATTTCATGAGCAATTTTGGAATGCTAAGACGATGGCCTAAATTCCTCATCCCATGGTTAAGGATATACTTTTGCAATAGGAGAGCAGTGGGACAAGGGGTAGGTGGATCACCAAGATATGGGACTAAGACCTTGAGTTAAATCCAACTACAATGGTTTGTGGCCAAGGTTTTGGTCAGGTTGATGGCTGAGAGCATCCTTGATATAGTGGACAAGGCCACCATGGAGGATCTACAACCAATCAATTAAGAAATGCAATATTCTACAACCAGCCAATTAAGAAATGCAATATTACCTTCCTTAGAGTGGTAATGTTCAGTCTTTGCTTACTAAAGTGGAGAATGCCTGAAAGTTCCTCTAACATGTTCAACAGTTACAAACCTACACAATGGTAATGTTCAGAAGTTAAAACCCTTAAAGGAGGAGGACAAGGACTATTAGATATCATGATACAAGGGTTTCATAGCTGATGGTCATCACTATAAAATCTGTAGAAGACTTATAGGTTTCTTTCTTGGAGAATATGGTGTCGATCCAACCTATTTAAGGTAAGTTTATAGATCAGATAGAAAAAAGTTCACCTGAATGTATGGTAATCGCCATCACCAAATAAATGTGCGTGTGTGCACATGCATAAATACCCAATACACAGTTCAATCAAATAAAAGAAAACATAATTATACCTTGATTTGTGGAGCTTCGCATTGTCTTCTTCTGCTTTATGTTTCAAAACATCATTCAACATACTTCAAATTTTGTCCTGTTGCTATAATTTCATGTTAGGACCCATCAAATAAATATTTGTTTGTTTATGAAAATAACAAAACCAAACTAAATAAATACAATACTATTACAATAATATTCAACTATTCAAGTAAATTAATTGTTAATAATAGATCATCTGATAAAACATGGAGAACCAAAAACACTATGTATATAAGGCCATCGATCACATCAAAACATCATTTCTTTCCTCTTAACTATGAAAATGTGTCTCAACGCTATCTGTAACAATTTCCAATGGAGGATTCAAATAGAAATAGTAAAAATTAATCACTAAAATTATAGAAATAACTGTTTTTAATGTATTCTTCCTTACCATTAATTGAGCTCCTCTCTATTTCGATAATAATTTAATATTCTCTACTAAACAGGACCAACCATGTGAAGGTGGAAGCTCTTATGGCCCCTCCCCCCCCTCACATCACTCTCAATTCCCTAAACCCAATGCATCTACTTGCAAAGAACAATTTATTGGAAATTATTTCACTCAATAGTTGAAAGAAGCTTTCATTAAATCATTCATTAAACAATTCAATCATTCAACAACTGAAAAAACAATCATTAAACCATTCATTTAGTCAATATCCGATAAAATAAATCATTAAACCATTCATTAAAGCATTCATTTAACCATTCATTCATGAAACATAGGAAAAAACCATGTAAATTTTTTTATTATAAATAAGAATTTCTCAAAATTTCTTTAGTCACTTCCTTTTTACTTTTATTCTCTTTAAATGGATTATAAATCTTTGTCCCATGACAAAGATTACTTTTTAGACGGGTCTATACCATTTTTACAGCGCTATGGGCAATTCTGGGTCTGTTTGTGGCCTCAGTAGCCCTAAAACGACATTCATTTCTAATTATGTGGCCTCAAGCAGCCCTAAAACAACATTCATTCAAATATCAACATAATTATTTATAATTAATGTATCAAGCAAAGATACTAATTTACTCTCACAATGTCTATCGATGTTTTAAGAACTCTAAGAGTCCAAATCAGTTGAGGGTCAACTTTTACTAGGAACTTTGACTAAGACTTTGAATCAATAATGACTCAACTCATTTGAATTTAATGACTCTGTATACTAAAAAATGCTTAAAATTTTTAAATTAAAAAAAATAAAAATTTAAAGGTCATAATCCATGATTCCAAAACATTAGAGACAAAATATCCAAAGTCTAGTCATGTATATATCTTAGAGGGTGAATATATCAAGATAACACAAAGTCTATTGTGCAACAATGCAATACATATCTAGAACAAAATAAATAATTAATGAGGCCTACATGGTTTGTAGAGTCCAAAAAAACAACATGCTACGATGCCAATATCATACAAATACATCAATGATCATACATCATACATGTCATTGATCAAAATGATCAATCATCAAACTTATCACCACTGCTATAACTAGAATCAAGACTAGCAATGGCACCATCATCTCGCTCAAGATTGGACTCCTCAAGGTCATGTGCAACTACAGTAGTGGTATTAGTTGAACACCTAGAAGCATGAAGTTAGGGTTCATCTTATAGATTTAGGGTTATGGTTAGATTCTAAGTTGCACAAAATGGGGAAATGGGGAAGAGTTTTCGATGAGAAAGGACATTTAAAAAAATGACTGTGAATAAATCATAAATCATACATGTCGAAGAATCATTGCCTATATTAGAATCATAATCATCAATAGAACTCTATTCCTACCTTCTCTAGGCTCTAGTCCTTGAATCTCAAAGTTGATCCTCCAAGAACATTAAGAAAGCTGATACACATCAAGCAAGCAATTTTTTTTGTTGTGTATGCTAGCAAGCATACACAACAAATTTTATTGATTGTGTATGCTTACTAGCATACATAGCAAAGCAAGCAATTTTTTTTTGTTGCGTATTCCTGCTAGCATACATAGCAAAAAAATTTGCTTGATTGTTGTGTATGCTAGCAAGCATACACATCAATTTTTATTGATTGTATATGCTTTCCAACATACACAATCACATTCCATTCCTTCCAAGTTTGGAAAATGAACTTACCACGCCATCTTCCATTCCTTCCCAGTCTGGAAAATGAACTTACCACATACTCAATATTGATTCATGTGACATCAAATTAGTTTCTCCATCACGTCAATATGGTACACCATCTGAGACTCAACCAATTGAACTCATAATCCCATTTCATCCAATAGTGGATCTTGACACATCTCTTGACCTAGCATTGAGCCAGTACCCAAATTTCCAAATTTGTATTTCTATGTTGAATGAGATTGTCTATCCAAGGAGGCATTGGTTCTTGAGGGAGGGAAATTCTCTTTTGAGTATTTTAAGAGGGGCAAGTTAGTGTGTAGTGGGGCCTCAACACTTTAGGGATAAATCTTATGTTACATATACAAAAGGGTTCATGAATAAATACCATGAAACTCTTATTAATCATGGTATGGATTCATAAATTTGAAGGTGATAAGAACATGTTGAAAATCATTACCACACTAGAGAATAAAAACATTCTCGAAAGCAAATGTGGGTTGGGATGTGATAACATGAAAGAGAGAATTTTCTTTATAAGTTGGGATAATTAGGTGGCAGTGGCATGTCAAAGATCAATTTCTCATGTTTCAATGGGTTTTCGTAGTGGTGCATGGCTTAATGGTTTAGGAATGACATTGTTATATTAAGCACTAGTTTTTCTAATTGAGAGATGACTTCTATCTGAGAGAAATATTTTTTCTTAATTTAACTAAAAATCATTGTCATAATTAAGTGCTAAGTTTACTCCTATTGATTGCAGTAATGTTTATATATAGTTTTCAAATGATGCTCAACATTATAGGGCCCTTAAACAGTGCTTCATCCTAAAATATTTAGTCAACATTAATTGGTCCTTGGTCTTTGGAATTATAAGTGTTAGAATATTCATGGGAGAAAGAAAAATGGATAGAGATGTAGATAGGTTGTAAGCCTAAGCAATATTTATATCAAGAAAATCAAGTATTGGTCATGAAGGATTCAAGCCAATCTGAAATAAGAGCTAAAGTGGATGTTGCAGTGAAATTGGTGGTGGGAACCCAAGAGGAAGGGGAGATAAAATGTGAAAGCCTCACAAGAATCGGGTTACATTGTGCACTTATAAATGCCTTTATGGGTCAACTAATAAATGTAGGAATTTTGTGAACAAGGAAAATTTCACCAATAAATATGCACTTTAACCAATTCATAAATTTCAACTCACTCCAATGAGATTGATCATAGGTCTATCTCATAGAAATTTGAGTGTTAAGGCCAAAATAAAATATTTAGTAACCACTTGAAAATACTTAATTAAATTCTCCCACCAGTATGGTAGGCAAGTTCAAATAAATAGACAACGGAAACATACTTCAACAGTAAATATATGGTATGTATACATGAAATTTCATTCATTAACATTGGATATATAATAACACCTTTGAAATCTGTAGTCTCGTCTAATTCATGCTAAATCAATACAAAAACCCTTCAATAGTACATGTATGGTATGCATACATGAAACTGAATTCATTAACATTAAATATATTATAACGCCTTTCAAATCTGCAGTCTCATCTAAGTCATGCTAAATACCTCATCTAATACCAATATGGTACGACAATTCCACTTCATCATAAGAAAGGACTCTCAGTGAAACCCAAACCCTATCTAGGGCATCCACAATCAGTGCAACCCCTAACTAATTATAATAGCAAGCCCTATCAAGGCATTCGACCAAGCTACAAAATCCTCTTCAAGGAGATCAACATCAATTATAATATATAAGGATAACACCACTATCCAATCCCAATAACTCACATCACACAAGATTCACACACTCTACACTTGCATCCCACAAACCAAGGAACCCTAGTGCATGCATCTATTGAGAACGCGCATTGTTATAATAACAAATACTCATTATTTAAAGATCCTTCACATAGTTAGCATAACACTAACTAATAATCATTACAATGTTCTCTCTAAGAATGATACCTTACAAAGACACTCAATAAATTGCATGGAATAAGTCAACAACAAAGCCCCAAGTGGAGCGTTACACTAAGCATGAATTACACATGGGAAATTGCATGCTCATTTGGTTTTATCACTATCAATCCCCAAGTGGAAATTGTGTATGCTATCAAGCATAAACAACAAATTTTATTGATTGTGTATGCTTGCTAGCATACACAACAAGGGAATGCTAAAGAAATTCCTCTCCACGAATCCTATTTTTATTAGTTGGATTCATTCAGTTTTGATAAGGAGGGACCTTCGTGTGAATACGCTAGGGTTTTCACTCCTAAAAATAAGTAATTAAGAGCTAAGTAAGATGGTAAGGCAACTAGTCCAATAGGTCGATCAGTAAAGGTAGGTGGCATCAGTTCATTTAGAGACCCTGATGCTTTATAGTTGAAAATGACCCATGTTTGGAGGGACAAGGTGGTTTGATGGCGGAGAAATGCATCGTATTCACCAAGGGAGCATTCCTATAAATCCACAATCTATTTTTAATGATGTTGGTTTCTGTTATGGTCACGGTTCAACCTTAACAGAATCATAACATTCACAACCAAACACTAACATGTCAACAAGGGTTACGACCTAACCTAGGTAGGCTCAAACTGTCACAACCCATCCTTAACATCCTTGAAATAATCACAAGCCATATCTAGAAACCTTAAAATAGTCACGATCTAGCTCCAATAATCATCGACCAACACTTAAGAAAACACCTACAGCTTACTCAATTAAACCCCTAATTATACATGGCATTGAATGAAAGGTTGGTAATTGACTTACTGGTTGTTGGCCCTTCATAATCAACATAATGGCTCTCTCCAAATCGTTGGCCCTTGGTAACTGTAAAAAAATTTGTAGCAGTATACCTCTGAAGCCTTACTCGTCGGAGGGCCAAAAGATGGGAAAAACGCTGTAATGGAAATTTCCGCAGGTGCGAGAGGTCGACAATACTCGTCAGAGGGCCGAAGGATGGACAATACTCTATAATGGACATTTTCGCAGGTGCCAGAGGTTGACAAATCATGATGCTGGTGTCGATAGTGGTATATGTGTTTTATTAAGTTGACAATGGCCATAAAACCAATGTCAATCATTGAATTTTTAAAACAAATGTCTTGTTTAGACTTTATGTTGATATCAAACATTTAATGTGTGTACTTACCCATCTAATGTGCCATGTTGTTCATCCAATGTGCCATGAACTTACCCATCTAATGTGCCATGTAATTACCCATCTAATGTGCCATGTAATTACCCATCTAATGTTCCATGTACTTACCTTTATGTTGTTATCAATCATTTGGTATTGTATGATTTTCTTATCTTGGTTTTGAAGTAAGGAGATTTTCACCACATGTTGAGACTTCTATTATGAGGGAGATATGACAATGATGATGAATATGACGATGATGGTGAAGACGATGAAAACAAGGACAATGATGATCATGATGATGATGATAATCACGACAACATCGACGACGATTATGCTGATGAAGACGAAGATGATGATGATGAAGATGGTGAAGTTGATGATGATGATGATGATGACGATGATGATGATGATGATCGTGATGACGACGACGATGAAGATGATGATGATGTAGATGATGATGATGATGATGAAAATGTAGATGTTGATGATCATGATGATGGTGATTATGATGGCGATGAAGATGATAATGATGGTAATGGCGATGATGATGGTGATGATGATGACGATGATGATGTAAATGATGGTGATCACCATCATCACCATCATATTCATCATCATCATCATCATCATCATCATCATCATCATAACCATCATCACCATCATCTTCATCATGTTGATCACCATCGTCTTTGTCATCATGATCCTCGTCATCATGACCCTCATCATCATCATCATTTCCATCATCATCATCGTCGTCGTCGTCTTCATCATCATGACACTCATCATCATCATCATCATGGTAATGGTGATGATGACGGTGATGATGATGAAACCATCATCACCATCATCATCTTCATCATCATCATCATCATTTCCATCATCATCATCGTCTTCATCATCATGACCCTCATCATTATCATCATTATCATAATCATCATCATCATCATCATCATCATCATGTTCGTCGTATTCATCATCATCGTCTTCATCATTATCATCATCTTCATCGTCGTCATTGTCATCATCATCATCATGATGGTAATAGCGATGATGATGGTGATAATGATGATGATGATCACCATCATCTTCATCATCATCATCATGTTTATCATCGTCGTCTTCATCATCATCATCATCATCATCACCATAACCATCATCACCATCATCAACATCATCTTCATCATGTTGATCATCATCGTCTTCACCATCATGATCCTCATCATCATGAACCACATTCATCATCATCATCATCATCATCGTCATCGTCATCATCATATATATGTATGTTGTTGAATCAATGTCATGTACTATATATGTTATCTTTCATTTTGTTCCTTCATATTCAATGCTTAATCTTAGTGTGTACACTTATTTAAACCCAGGTAAGTTTGGAATGACCTATATACCGTAACCATGTTTGGGGGATGACTTGTATTAACTTACATATTGCATGTCCTTTACCTTTTAGTGAGTGGAATTTCTCACTCAACCTTAAGCGAGTGAGTGGGACCATACAACCAACCATCTCGACTCTAATTTAATAATTTAAAAATGATGGATAAGCATTTTGTCCTTCGCTATAAGTTATTAATCCTTGCATTTTTTATATATAAAAAGCAAAAAATTGCTACAAATTTAAGGATAATCCTTATTTACTTTTTTGTTTTGTTTCATGTTCTTGGCTTATTTAAAACATAAACTTAATCAACAATTTGGTAATATTGAATTTAAAACATGAATGTAATTAAGTGAGGCCTATAATATTCACAAAGGTAACCAACTTGAAGATTTAATTCATAACTTTTTACTTACAATTCACAACACTTAACCATTAGAGTTAAGCTATTTAATTTTATTATATTTAAAGTTTTAAATGTCACATTTATAAATAGTAATAAATTAAATCTAAAATTTGAAACCACAAAACTAATATATGGAAAATTATCCAACTATATAATTAAAAAAAAAGTAAAATAGCAATTATAAAATATATATTTTCTCCTAAACAATTATAAAATATATATATTAAAATAAATGAGCATAGTTCAAATAAGTAGTATAAATGCTATACTATTTGGATCTCTTTTTTGCTATCATCGTCATTCGACTACACAATTTTTGCTCAAATTGCAATTTTTAGTTGAATAAATTGCATTATTGAATGCATAAACCAATTCATCCATCTCAAATACCCCTATTGTATCTAAATTATGCAACCCCAACAACTTATACTTAGAATTCCAACCATTCTTCTCAATTTTCAATTTTTAACTAGATTTCAAACCAAAAATAAAGGAAAATAAAAAGACTAAAGAAGATCAAAATCATAGTATGTTTATATTACTACAATCCATTTTATTTTTTACTCTTTGTTTCATGCTTAAATTTCTTTTAATCCTTATTACTTTTTACTAAATCTAAAGTTAATATAAATCTATATTGAATTAATAATTATAAGGTAGATAGATATATAACAATTCAATCACCCTTGAAAATGAGACATGGGATGTAGTAAGCATAGTACCTCTGATAATGATGATCAAGATATATTTCAATGTGATATATAAAAACATATGGAAACTTCAACCTGTGATATATTTGAATGATGATGAAGACGATGATGATGAAGACAACGATGATGATGATGATGATAAGGGTCAAGATGATGAAGACGATGATGATCATCACCATCATCATGAAGACAAAAATAATGAACATGATGATGATGATGATGATGATCATCATCATCATGATTATCATGAGGACAAAGACGATGATGATCAACATGATGGTGATGATGGTGATGATGGTGATGATGATGGTGATGACGACGACGACGACGACGATGATGATGGTGATGATGGTGATGATGAAGACGACGATGATGATCATGATAGTGATGATGGTGATGAACTCTAAATCTATAACCCCTAATAAGTAATAACCATCATAATCCATTTAACAATGATGAAGAAGATGATGATGATGGTAATGGAGATGATGATGGTGATGATGATGATGACGATGAACATAATGATGACGAAGACGATGATGTTGAACATCATGATATTGAACATCATGATATTGACGATGATGATGAATATTATCATGATGGTGATGATGGTGGTGGTGATGGTGATGGTGATGATGATGTTTATGATGGTGATGGTGATGATGATGTTTATGATGATGATGGTGATGATGGTGATGAGTGCGAATACGATGATTATGATGATTACGATGATGATGATGATTATGATGATTATAATGATGGTCATGATGATGATGAACATAATGACGACGATGGTGATGATGATGACGAACATAATGATAATGGTGATTATCATGATTATGATGATGATGATGATACCTGATTATGATTATGATGATTATTATGATTATAATGATGATGATGGTGATGATGATGATGACAGTCATGATGATGACGACGCTCTTGATGATGATGATGATGATAGTGATAATGATGATGATGACGATGATGATGAAGATGATGATGACGATGATGATTATTATTATGATTATGATGATTACGATGATGGTGATGATTATGATTATGATGATGATGATGATTTATATGATGATGATGATGAGGGTCATGATGATGATGATTATGATGACGATCATAATGATAATGATGATCATTATGATTATGATGATGATGATGATGATGAAGATGATGATTATGATGATGCCATATGAAGATGATGATGATGATGATGATTATTATTATTATGACGATGATGATGATGATTATGATTATGATGGTTTATATGATGATGATGATGAGGGTCATGATGATGATGATTATGATTATGATGATCATAATGACAATGATGATCATTATGATTATGATGATGATGAAGACGATGATCATGATCATGATGGTGATGATGGTGTTGATGGTGATGTGCTCTAAATCTATAACCCCTAATAAGTAATAACCATCATAATCCATTTAACGACGATGAAGAAGAAGAAGAAGATGATGATGACGATGATGACGATGATGATGATGATAGTGACGATGATGATGACGACGATGACGATGAAGATGATGATGAACTCTAAATCTATAACCCCTAATAAGTAATAACCATCATAATCCATTTAACGACGATGAAGAAGATGATGATGGTGGCAATGGCGATGATGACGGTGATGATGATGATGGTGATGATGAACATAATGATGACGAAGACGATGATGTTGAACATCATGATAATGATGATGACGATGAAGATTATTATGATGGTGATGATGATGATGGTGATGATGATGATGATGATGATGACGATGATGAAGATGGTGATGGTGATGATGGTGATGAGGGCGAATACAATGATTATGATGGTTATGATGATGATGATGATTATGATGATTATAATGATGGTGATGAACATAATGATGACAATGGTGATGTGGATGGTGATGGTGGTGATGATGGTGATGAACATAATGATGACAATGGTGATGTGGATGGTGATGGTGGTGATGATCATAATGATAATGATGATTATTATGATTATGATGATGATAACTTGATTATGATTATTATGATTATAATGATTATAATGATGATGATGATGAGGGTCATGATGATGATGATAATGATGATGATGATGATGATGATGACGACGACGACGATGATGATTATGATAGTGATGATGATGATGATGACGATGATGATGAAGATGATGATGATGATGATGATTATGATTATGATGATTACGATGATGATGATGAGGGTCATGATGATGATGATGATTATGATGATCATAATGATAATGGTGATCATTATGATTATGATGATTATAATGATGATGATGAAGATGATGATTATGATGATGATGATGATTATTATTATTATGATTATTATGATTACGATGATGATGATGATTATGATTATGATGATTTATATGATTATGATGATGAGGGTCATGATGATGATGATGATTATGATGATCATAAAGATAATGATGATCATTATGATTACGATGATTATGATGATGATGGTACCTGATTATGCTTATGATGATGATGATGATGACTCTCTTGATGATGATGATGATGATGGTGGTGGTGTTGACGATGATGACGATGATGATCAACATGATGACGACAATGATGAAGATGATGGTGATGATGATGACCATGTTAGTAACTCTTTTAAAAAAAAAATATCAAAGAATATGTCTAATTAAATACTTACCTTTCAATATATTTCATCGTCTTCTTCATCCAAGTCATCATCTGTATCATCATATACAGATTCAACATTGTAAGGATTGGCAATATCATCATCATCATATAAGTCAGTTACGCTCATCGTGTCATCATCGGTATAATCTTCATGGGCATTGTCTGCTACATCATCTGATTCAACTAATTCTTGGACATCTTCTGTTGGATCATCATCATCATCTAACTCATGTTGATCATGCTCTTCATCATCATCTTCTTATTCCAGAGAACCCTCTTCATTACCATATTCTAGGTTATACTTTACCGGTCTTCCCCTTGGATCGTGTCTCACAACAAATGACCAACCCGCTTTACCTAGAAATTTCAAGTAAAATACCTGTTCACATTGGCTTGGAAGAACATACGGTTTCGTTCCTGGCTCAAACAACCTTGTATTTACCATGGTAAATCCATTATCATGTGCAATAATAGTTCTATCGGTATCACGTTGATTCAATCGTAACATGTACCATTTTACAATGAATAGAACTACCTTGAAGGATTTAAAGTCACACTGTAGAATATCTTCCAAATACCATAGTTTCTATTTTCTGAGAGTTTTGGATGTCTGTCACTTCTAGATGAAACATTGGTCACCTCAAAGGCTGCATATATCCCACAATCTGATGTTTTCTTTGTTTCATCCAATTTTTTGATGCGATATCTACAACCATTGCAGACCATAGCCTTATGGTTTTTTACCTGCAACAAGCAATACACGAAAATATTACACAACGATTCAATAGTTATGCAACAATACATAGAAAAGAACAACATGTATGTCAAAATGTAATTTGCAAAATAAAATATTTAGAGTGATTGATTAATATGCTTGCCATTTTATCTTTTAAACCATATGCTAAAGCAATTTCCCTTTCTGTAATATTTCTATCTCCATTGCGATGTGTTGCTTTTACCAATGAAGCCACACCTTCCCATGATATTCCATGACCCGATTGTTCACATCGTTCAATCCATACCTTCATCCAGACAATATTTTTTGCGATGTATAAATGAATTACATCCCATTCTCGACCAACTGCTTGATGAAAATAATCATTAAAATGAAAGACAAATGTAAATTTCCTGAACAAAGTATATTCTCTTAATTGATGCAATAACTAGAAAATGCAATTAGAATATGAACGATATAATAAAAATCCACTAGCTAATAATGGACTTTCACCTCCCTCGATCTACCTTTCCCCTTCAGTTGCTCCCCTTCAAATTTGTGATTGGATTCTGGATCACAAATGCGACATAAATTGAATTTTGATGCTAAAAAGGGAATATATTCACTGACATACAACATGTTTTGGTAAACCGTATATCCTTCCATAATAGAACCCTCAGCATTTACTCGTTGTCTCACCAAATCCTTCAAAAATTTCAAGTGCCTCTCAACCATTTACATGGACCTTGAGTGCACAGGTCCACACAACTCAATCTCCTCAACTTGGTGTATGAGGTAGTGTTCCTGTGCATTGAAAAATGTCGAAGGTAGATGCTTCTGCATTTCACACATCAGACGAGGAATTTCTCTCCTCCAATACTTTATATCTTCTTTATGAATTTCTTTAGATTTCAACCATCTACAAGTGAGGCAAACCAATAAAAATATTTAACAAAAAAAACATTAAATTACATATAATGAAATAATGCACAAAAAACAAATATAAATTATACGAAGAATTAAAGAAACACTAAGCACAAGAAACTAATCGCTAGTTACCTCGTGTATTTACCAAGATTATATATAACTTGTTTGACATTGCTGTTGAAGTTGTCTGGGAGAGAGAGAGGTAGAACATACTGTATCAATATACAAACCACGCCATTTATTAAACAAAGAGTATACAAACAATAAAAAAAATTATCCAATAAAATGATTTTTTTTTATATGGACATAACAATAATAATTAACTTGATGAAGACGTTCCAATCGTGTTTTTGACCCCCGCAAAATCACCTTTTTTGTTATGATATTCTTCAAGTTCGCACAAAATCCAGTGGGAAATTTAATTTTCCGCATTACTTCTTTGACAACATTGATTTGTTGCTCCATAAACATCCATGGAATTGAGTTTATATTAACCTGGTCTTTGTTGCTATGAAGTTGGATGACGTCTTTCATTGCATGGTTTCCTTCTTGAATGTATTTGCAAGATTTCACAATTTTATCTTTCTCCCTCCTTAGCTCCAGTAGTCGCCATAATGTTTCAGTCGCATTCTTTCTAATTTGCATTGTATTAAACAAATGAGCGATTTGTAGGTGCTCATAGTAGGGCAACCTACTAAATTGTATAGGATAACTTTTCATTCCTCGTGGAAGCCCATTAATGCCTTCATGATCATGATGGACATCATGAATATTAGTTTATAAATAAATTACATCATAAATCAAATATGGCCACTACAGTAAACAACTCACAATAAAATTTAAATACATAACAATTCATATACGATGATCCATATGTACCATGACGACAATTTCTATTATATTGTTTCTTCCAAAGGTGAGGTTTCATTCTCTGTGGTTTTAATTCAATCTCATGCTTCCCATTGAAAATATTTTTTTTTGGTTGTTCTATACCTGTGATTCTTAGAGAGGAAATGCATATACTCATCAAACACCTCCTTTCTTAGGCTTTTTGAGCGACGAGATTTTATCTTAGGACCACAAACTAGATATGAAAATTTACCCTTTGTCTGAAGACCTACAATATATAGATATGGAATATCTATGTCAATTATAATTATATATTAACTATATTAACTACTTCATATAATTAAATGCAATTAACGTGGAAGTTAAAAATACAAACCACAAAATTGGGTTAACCCAGGGGCATCGTGTCTTGTCCATACAACCATTGCATGGAATTGAAATTTCCTTTGTTGTATTGGTCTAGAAAAGTCATAAATAGTGATGCCATTCCATAACTTCAATAACACATATATACGAGGTTCGATATATGCATTCATATCTTTTACTTGGAACTTACCTGATTGATATGAAGTACATATAAAATATATAATTATGAGAACCATTAAGATATATAAACTGTGCACAAGAGTAAAATACAAAAATATACAAATGAAATTAGCAAACATAATACGACAAATGAGATGCCAACATTAGAAATAAAATAGTTATAGACACAAAATACCTGGAATAATCATCAACAAAATTATGTTCTCCCTCTTTATTTACAACCATGGAGGAATGTTATTGTTGATAACAAAAATAGGCCACACTGTGTAAATGGATTTCATCTGTGAAAATGGATTAACACCATCTGCTGCTAAAGAAATCCTAAGATTATGTGGTTCTTCTTTAAAGTGACGCCACTTTTCCTCCATATCTCTAAAACCATAACCATCTTCAGGCATTCGAATAACATCATCTTGAATTCCGTTCCTGGCATGTTAATCCATAAATTGTGCTATGTTTTTGTACCTGAACATTCGTTGCAAACGTGGAATTATGGGAATATAACGAAGAACCTTTTGAGGCACCTTTTTTGTTACTTGATTTGTTCGATATCTACTTATATGACATTCCAGACATTCTGTTGCAAATTCATGTTGATTATAATATATAACATGGATGTCATCGGGGCATGCATGAATTGCCTCATAATGCATTCCAATCTCTTTCATGATGGAATATAAATCTCGATATGTGCAAGGTAAAATAATTGATGGTGGAAACAAAAATTCTGCTATCAAGCTACAACAATATATATATATATATATAGTTAATGTAATAAAATAAATAAAATTAAGAAAACACACTTCATCCGTATGATGATCAATAATGAGTTAACAATACAATTATTAGAGGAATACAGATCAACTTTATCACGATCGTATATATGTGATGGATTATTTTACATACCTTAGCATCCATGTGATTTATATGTTTGAAATACCATTCATAACCTTTAAGTTCATTATCAACAATACATCAGAGAGAAGATTTGTTTTGGAGCCTTCATAAAGGGGTTCATATGCCTTATCGAGAAGAGGTATCTTGTGAACATCATCAAAGTCATCATCATTTTCATTATCATTGTCATCGTCATCATCCAACATTAAATGAATCATGGATCAATGTATTTGTACCATCATCCTCAACTACGTTATCAGTATGATCATCTTGTTCAATATGATCACTCACTTGTTCTCCATTGAACATAGACGCTCCATGATCCTGATTCGGCACTTGTTCTGAAAGCACTTCCTCTGGACGATATGTCATAGGGTGTCTTTCCTTTATAAATACATGAAAACATCAATAGATATAATTTAATATAGTAAATATTAAAATAATACAACATTTACCAAAGCAAAGAATATAAAAACTTTATAATGATAAACCTACAAATGGACGATACTCATTCCCACCCTCAGCGTGTCCATGTTCCCTATAGTGTTTTGTGGCTGTTGAGATCAATATTCTTCTCCTCTTAAATCCCATGCATTGAGTACATGTACAATAACATTTTCCATAACCCCTTCATTTCACTGCATCCCATAGTTTAGCAAGCAATTGTCGATTGTGTTTGTTTGGATCAGGATTATTTCTATTTGACATTTTGTCACAAAATTCGTGAATGAATACTATCAACAATATTAAAAAATTAAGTTCCACGCATCATAATTTTGTCAAACGGAGGTTTGTCGAAGAATAAAAAAATTCCCACAAACTGTCTGTCGAAGAAAAAAAAATTTCCCACAACCGTTTGTTGAAGAATAAAACAATTCCTCAAACCGTCCGTCGAGGAATAAATAATATTCGCAAACTATTCGTCGGTTCTATAGCAAACATGTCGAAATGTTTAAAAATGTTTATATTTATAATTCGATAGTCATCGAATATCTGACGATGTGAACCTAGTTATCGTTGGAAATATGGGTTTAAATTATTTGAAATATTTATTTATATTATTTCAAAAAATAGCCCAAAGACGTCAAAAATTTGACACACTATTGGCGGATATCCGACGACTGCTCCTCCATGTGTCGTTGCAACCTCGACAAATGGCCGTCAAAAATTCGACACTCGGTCATCGCATATCCGAAGAATTATCCTCCATGTGTGGTTGAAAAACCTAGGATAAGGACGTCAAAAATTCGATGGTTCTAAAAGAAATCGAAAGGTACAGTACTTTCATCATTGCAATCTGACACATCCGTACTTTACGTCGAATGTCGTCGGATTTTGTTGTTGGATTTTGGGTTCAAATCTTGTTGTGGATACTTGCTTGTCAAATAAGGAGGCAAGCTTATCCCAAACCTCCTTGGGTGTCTTCAATCCATTGATGTGGAAGAGAAGATCTCGAGATATTGAGAGGCACAAGCATTCGTAGGCTTCATCAACCCTATTCCAGTACTTTTCTTTGTCAACATAATGAATTGGATCTTTCTCTGTCTCCATTGTGAGTCTGAAGAGTCTTTTGGAGCATAGTTGCATCTCCATGTGCTCCTTCCACTGGTGATAGTTGAAAGGAGTAAGGATCTCTATTGGAGGGGCAATCTAGAATGCAATGGAGAAGACTGAACTATTGTAGCGAATGCTGTGAAGGAGACTGAGCTTCTTGTAGCGAATGCAGTGAAGAGGATTGATAAACCTATAAATCACACAATCAAACAGGCAAAATAAGGTTGACATTATGCACTTTTGGAATTTCCTTCACACCCAGCATAGTTGATCAAGCAAGCTTGATCAACAATTCCTTAACTTGGGATATTAAGTGGTAAATTTCCGCTACTGGTGCAGTACTAGAAGGAGCAATTTTTCTCAAAAAAATGATCCAGGTATGGATCTATAGTAGGAGAAGTGCCTTGTCCTGCCGAGGCTCTGATACCATATTAAATTGAACAGATAGATCTATGGATCAACACACAACTCAAAAAATATATCACACAATTTACTCAGCAATTGAAGAATGAAACGGTGCAAAAATGGATTGCAACTGTTAATGCTTTCATTAATGAAAAGTAATTAGATAATAATTACAATGAAGTACAATGGCCAAATAGACACATTCAATTCGAATGCATGTGAGTAAATTCGAATTGATTAGAATCTACTTGATTAAATGGTTAACTGACCTTGTCTAAATCATTATCGGAGGAATGAATGGTTAACTGGCCTTGTCTAAATCATTATCGAAGTTCATCGGAGTTCTAAATCACAACTCAAGTGTCTAATTCAGTGTTAACTAGTCTAACTGACTAAGGTATGGGAGTACATGCGCCTCACCTGCATGCAGCCTTGAAATCCTAGTGCTAACTAAGTAGAACTGAATGTAGGGGATTAGAACTAAATGTAACTGACTCCTAACTGAGCTTGACTAGTTACCAACTCAACTCAACTGACCTTGGTTGGTATCGGCACTCCCAGTGGCTCCTAATTTGTAGGGATTGATCTAGGAGGATCCTAAACTGATGCATGCAAGTGCAATAAGTGGAATTAGGCCTCATTAGTGTTCCCCACACTTTAGTAACTGGAACATGTTCCCTAATTAGGCCAAGTGGACCCAATGGTGCTAGTGACTAAAAATAGACTAGAAGGACTCCTGATTTAGACATGACTCCTAATTTAGACATATGACCAAATTGGACAAGGGAGGATTAATAATCCTAACACCCCCCCTAAATTCTAACTTGGACAATCTGTGGCCCCTGGTAACTAAGACCATAGGTCACCCATTACATCAAATAAAGTAAAGTAACTACTCAATACAAGGAGTTGGGGAAAAAACCACATGGAAAAAAATATCCCCCTCTAACTAAGCAGATAGAATCAGGATTCAAGTTTGAAAAACTTGAAAATGTGTTGTTGCGATCTCTGTGATGTAGCAAAGAAGCATGCATGATTTTCTATGCACAGTTATCCTGGGGCCTGGCATGTAGACTTCTCCATATTCTCCCAAAATGATGATGGAAGGAAGGAGGAATGTAACCTTTGTCTCTTGCTGGATGAAGAGGTGTATGTTCAACTCTATTCTTATGAATGTAGTGAGACTGATACCTTTCCATGTAGCATCTTACATGGATTCTATTTCATCTCTCTAAAGAGGATAAAATTTCATGACATAGCACAGGGGTCTTTCCCTTCTGAGTGTCAGATGGATTTCCAGTCATCTTCCTAGCTTCCAGTTTGGAAGGAGGGACTGGATCTGGATTTGAATCACCCTAAATCTCAATCTCATAAACTGATACAGCTGCATCTGCAATACTAGTGGAAATTGCAAAAGAAGTAGATGAAATGTTTTTACCTTCCCTTGCAAGTGGCTGTTGAGAGTGCACTAGTTCCGAAAATGGCATGAAGTGTGAGAAATCATATGCCTTGGAGGCATGATTTGCAGCACCCTTCGCTATGATGTTCCCAGTAGATATATCTGTGATTGCTTGGGAGAGCCAGTATGAGTCATCTGGTATACAAATAATAGGTTTGCAGCTAGAGAGGGAACATAAAGCACATCTTTGAACTTTCTGTGTTCAAGCTTGATAGAGCCCTTCCCTTTGGCTTGAAATTTACTTCTATTGCCCATCTGAATACTAGGACCATCAAACGACTGCAAGGAATAGAATTATTTATGGAAGCAACCATATGATTGGAGGCTCCAGAATCAATGATAAAGGCATGTGATGTGGAGCATCTAGCCTTTAGTGCATGGCATGTCTCTTTGTGTTCTTCAGTTTCTTCTCTATGGTCAGCCTTCCTTGCACTATCAAGTACAGTTAATGTTATGCTTCTTCAGAATAAGTGACATCTCATCAAATTTTCTTTTCATATAGGTGTTTTCTGGATGAAAGCCCCTTCCACAATAAGAACAAAGTTTATTTCCTTTTCCATTCTTCTTACTTCTCTTCGAAACTGAAGGCTCTTTTGACTTCTCTTTCTCTATATGAGACTAATCCTTTTACTTCCCTTTATCATTCGCTACCTAGGTCCTCCTGCAACCATTTCTTGATCTTTGGAAGATCGAATGATGCCCATTTGGATCAACTTGTCATGCTCCCGAGTGAGTGATTCAATGAAGGATTTAAGAGTAGGAATCTTCCACTTTGGAGTAGAAATCTTCACATAATGAAATGTTGATACAAATATTGAATAGTATGCACCAATTTTGGAGAGAATGGAAAGGATGAGTTGATCGTCCTCCTTCTCAACCTTGCACAACTTCAATTGGGACACTAGATGCTTGAATTTTGTGAAGAATTCATTTAGTGTTTCGAAATTGGTTGGATGGAGAGATCAGCTCATTTTCCAGCTAATATATCCTTAGATCATCCTGCTTGTCAAATAAGGAGGCAAGCTTATCCAAAACCTCCTTGGGAGTCTTCAATCCATTGATGTGGAAGAGAATATCTTGAGAGATTGAGAGGCATAAGCATCTGTAGGCTTCATCAAGCCCATTCCAGTACTTTTCTTTGTCAACATAATGAATTGGCTCCTTCTCTGTCTCCATTGTGAGTCTGAAGAGTCTTTTGGATCGTAGTTGCATCTCCATGTCCTCATTCCACTGGTGATAGTTGAAAGGAGTGAGGATCTCTATTGGAGGGGCCATCTAGAATGCAGTGGAGAAGACTGAGTTGATGTAGTGAATGTTGTGAAGGAGACTAAGCTGCTTGTAGCGAATGCAGTGAAGAGGACTGATAAACCTGTAAATCACACAATCAAACAAACAAAATAAGGTCGACAGTCTACACTTTTGGAATTTCCTTCACACCCAGCATAGTTGATCAAGCAAGCTTGATCAACAATTCCTTAACTTGGGATATTAAGTGGTAAATTCTCTGCTTCTGGTGTAGTACTGGAAGGAGAAGTGCCTTGTCCTGCCGAGGCTCTAATACCATATTAAATTGAGCACATAGATCTATGGATCAACACACAACTCACAAAATAGATCACACAATTTACTCAACAATTGCAGAATGAAACAGTGCAAAAATGGCTTGCAACTGTGAATTCTTTCATTAATAAAAATTAATTATATAATAATTACAATGAAGTACAATGGCTAAATAGCCACATGCAATTCGAATCCATGTGAGGAAATTCGAATTGATTAGAATCTACTTGATTGAATGGTTAACTGACCTTGTCGAAATCATTATCAGAGGACTAAATGGTTAACTGACCTTTTCTAAATCATTACCGGAGTTCATCGGAGTTATAAATCACAACTCAAGTGTCTAATTCAGTGTTAACTAGTCTAACTAACTGAGTTAGGTGAGTAAATGCGCCTCACCTGCATTTTGCCATGCAATCATAGCGCTAACTAAGTAGAACTAAATGTATGGGATTAGAACTGAATGTAACTGACTCCTAACTGAGCTTGACTAGTCACCAACTCAAGTCAACTGACCTTGGTTGGTATCGACACTCCCAGTGGCTCCTAATTTGTAGGGATTGATCTAGGAGTCTCCTAAAATAATGCATGCAAGTTCAATCAGTGGCGATAGGCCTAAATTAGTGTTCCCCACACTTTAGTAATTGGAACATGTGCCCCAATTAGGCCAAGTGGACCCAATGGTGCTAGTGACTAAAAATAGACTGGAAGGACTCTTGATTTAGACATGGCTCCTGATTTAGAGATATAACCAAATTGGACAAGGGAGGATTAATAATCCTAACACACATATGTTCCATGCGATAACTAAAATTTTATCATCAATCTATAGGAAGGGTTCAACCTATATCCTCTCATCCTCATTTAGGATCTGTCGAAATCCAACTTAAGGGCATAAACCTAGATTTTAGAATCAAAATGCAAGAAAACATACTCAGTAACTCAAGAAATGGTAATTCAAACAAAAAACCAACCAATTTCTTAATGCAATGTTCGGTATCACTACAAATTTGTCATGAGGTATAGACATTTAAGAAAAATGTGTATGGCATTGACAAGAAAAAGGCCCGAAATGTTCCATAAGCCCAAGTACAATTATTTATTTTCTTGATTTCTTTCTCTTTTGCATTATGTAATCCACAAGGATTTCATATGTGCCTTCTTCCCCTTCAACTATTGTGGCATCTATAAGTCTCATTAACGACCTGGCGTTATGTCGAGGCTGCTGCAAGGGGGGTGGGGCAACAGTTGTAATAAGAGATAAATGTTAAATTGGATTTTTTTAGTTATTATTATTACTAGTGTCCTATATAAATAATAAGTGCAATAGATTGTTCTTTATCTACTTCAGTAGTGGAGGCAATTTGACTAGTTTCGAATGTGGTAATATGTTCCTCATCTTGTCTACGCTCATCCACTACATCCTCTACAGTTGAAAGAAGAAAGGGTATAATTCATACACCATTCACAATCAAATATTTTTAATTGTAATACAAGCTACAATTTTTTTTAACACATGAAATATTTCTAGTACCAAGTAGAGCATCGCTTTCAAGTGGCACTCCACCATCACTGGGATCATTTGTTGATATAATACTTGGGTCATTTATATTTATATTGCTTTCTTGGTTAAATGAAACAATTGCATTAATTTATGGCCAAAAAAATTAACCAATATTAGATTGTGCAGATAATAAATTATAAATAATCTCTGTATATATTATTTACATGAGCATCAGGTTGGGTGTCAGAAAGATGTGTTTCCCCCAAGCTTATCCTGTGTTCAACCTAGGATTTATAATCGTGGTAGTAAGCATTCATGAGTTCTTCCTCTGTAGCAACCTCTTTGAATTCTGCACCTTGCAATTATGCATAAGGTCATGAATTTTGCTTCATTTGCGATATTAAATTAAATTGGCTAACAATTTATAATTTGGATGCAAATTATTTTATTCTATATTTACAAATCGTGAAGCCACTTTTGAGAAACCACTCGGGTCAAGTTTATGCTTCCCATGTTTATCTATCCTAGCCTTTGTGGCTTTAGATGTATCTAGGATCCTATATTCAAATACTTAGTTAGTTGTCGCAATTATGATAAAGCATCATAAATACATTATTAAAAGATCCTCATACCTTCCTGGTCTGGGTGGTGTCTTGCCTTCTTTTCAGAGCGCATTTTCTTGTGTATCACGCACGAGTGATTTCCACTCCATCTCTAGTATTGGTTGACAGAACTTGCAGTTAGGGTCATCTTTCATATGAACCCTATATTGGTCACAAAGATATCTTAAATATAATCCTGCCTTTACGACAACTCCAACTTTGTTGAAGGTACCCTCACCGAACAATCTAACGTCCAACTTGTTCATAAATTCATCCTTTAATTTGGAGCTTTGGGAATTCCACCTTGTTCGTATGGTGGGCCCAAATATATCCAAGGAGAGATCATTCATGGGTCCATAAAATACCACGTTTCCTGGAAAAAACTATTATCATTGGTTTTAAATAATTGATAATCGTATGTATATTTCAATTGGATTATATTGGAAATACATCTTAAATACCTGTAAGCTTATTTGTTTTCATGGGGATTTGGTTATTGTCTACAAAAAATGAACCTTTAACTTTCTCGTGCTAGTAACATGGGTAGCTCTAGGAAAGCTTCCTTCACAATCTGGCAGGGCATCATCCTTTGCATCCACTACATCGTGTGCAAATCCTGACGCGTGTTGTGCAAACCGGGGTGTACTACTAGTGGCACCAGCTACGGAGTGTAGCGATGGGAGTGACTGGTGTTCCATGTGTGATAGTCACAGGCGAAGCAGTGGTGTTGCTACCTGTGTCGATCACACTAGTCCTTGCACCATAAGGATTACATTGCACCTCCAAAAAAAACTATAAAACAAAGAGTTGTATTATGAAGCGATAGTATAATTATAATCATGAATAATCCAAAAAATAAATGGGATAATTGAAGATGTTGCTTACCCCAAGCTCATGAATCTCACGCATGGGTAGCCATTCTATCTCTTATGTCTTGTGCCTTTGTCTAGGTCAATAATAAATAAATGAATTTTCTTTTCTTTATTAAAAGATTCTATAATCTGTGCATAGGGTATGCCGACAAAAAAAATTCATCTTCAATTGGCACTTCCTCGGTAGCATATTTGGACTTCTCTTATGCTAGTGCCTTCCCCCTGTCATCCTGTTGATCAACATGGAAGCATACATAATAATGCACATATTGCATCCACCATTCCACACAAATTGGTTATGAGCACATTCACAAATTGGTTATGACAATTTTAAATGATCAAGAATCTATGCATTTTGTCTATTATTACTTTTTATCCTTATATTTGTATAAAAATTCAAACAAAAACACAATAATCCTGTTAAGTCAAAATACAAACAACGTTGGATCTGTAATAAATGAATCTTAAATCAACCATGTCTCAACTATAACAAAACTAGAGTTTTTCAAGAACCATGAATTATTCTGATGTTGAGTTTACTGACATAATGCATGGGAAAATTTTACAGTAACAGTAAATATAATATATAAGATTTGTTTCCTATAGATTGGGTAAAATAGTATATGTACTGTCGTATATATTCGATTCAAACTGTAGTCAATCAACAACTTTCCCTTTAACTATTGATTTTATTGCACATATGAATACATGGTTTCCTTCATGCCCCTCAAATATGCAATTGGGTTGCTTATTTGTTTTCATGGGTCATGTACTATTTATAAACCCTGCAATATTCCCCGATGCTTTTGGCCTTTCGTCAATATACATTGATACACCTTTGTTCTGGTCATTTTCTTTTAGTTGTATATAATTTGCAGTTATTCCATATCTTCGCATACTTTTTGTATATTGGACTAGGCATATCCAATCTATGTAGTTGTAATAGGGTTTGACATACTCCATCAATTCAATTAATCTTCCATCTTGGACCTTTATTCCAACCATGGAAAATAGCCCCAAACCATGCAATGACTATGGAGAAATGTGATATGTCCTTCCATTGACACAAAAATTAGTGTTGAGTTGAGGAAGATCCCTCGGTACCCATTATTTCACTAGATGTTTGTAGCTCCAGGGAACCTTGATGTCTCATATGCTCTTGTCACCATAAGAACATGACCCCCCTTTAGCAAGAAAATATTTGAAGTGTCTATAGATTTTTTTTTCCGATCTTTTCAGCTCTAGTATATCTCCTCTCATTAGACATACTTAATGTCCCATTTTCCTCTATTCTACCTTAACTTCCCTCGATCGATGAGGATAGATCTGAAAATTACATGTCTGGTCGTATGTCCTATATTAACTTATATCGAGTGAGAGAAATAGTTAGTGAGTGTCATAATGTCGGTTGTGACAAAACATCTTTAGGAAACCACATTAACATAATTCTAGAAATAAATGAAAATCATCTTTAAAGGCTATTTCACCTGTAAATAACCTTTGAAGATGATGCATCATCTTTAGTGTTTTGTGCATCATCTTTAGTATAATTTGGTTGAACAAGGATCAAAATTCCCAAATTGCAAATAATTCTATAATTTGATGTGATGGATCTTTCATAACCAACCCTAGAGTGGGAATTTGCTCAAAACTAACCCACTATGTGATGTTTAAGTGATATTATTTTATATGTGCCATAAGGTTGAACTCAATCCATAGTTAACTTCATCCCTCCTACCTACATAGCCATGATAATACCATATTTAAAATTGGATAGGCTAAGTACTAGACATAGGGATATTCCTAAGCTAATGTGATTCTCTAATGCTAGGTTGTTAGAAAATAGGACTGCAGAGCAATAACAGATATACAGTTAGATCAATAAACAAGATGCAAAACACATTAAAACATTACAGAGAGACAGATATAACGTGGTTCACCCAAACGATGGGCTACGTCCACAAAGAAATTTGCCAGTCCTTTTATTACAGTCCAGAAAGATGAAGGGATACACCCTGCAGCAAAATCGTTGCACTTCCTCTTCACGCTCTCATAGTCTCTCTTCCAATACAATACAATACCATACCCAGTTGATTTACAATGCTCTCTTTTATAGGGGAAATACAATGGGAAAATTCTAGGGTTAACCCAATACCATGGGTTCGCAATATTGTTGGCCAACACACATCCCAAAAAAAAAGTTCGAGGGCTCCGTCCACGAACCCCCATTTTCTCGGGGGCGCTGCCCCTGAACCCCCTTTTTCGAGGTGTTTCCCTGAACCCCAAGGCAGGGGGAACGAGTGTACAATACTCCTGGGTTAAAATCACAACTGAATAATATCTCTGGATCTGGAAGATTAGGCTCCACAACCAACATAGGTTACATATCATTATTATTATATCCCTTAAACCTTTGTTGAAATAGTGTAAGGAACCCAATATATATAATTTCATCCCAAGAATTGTGTAGGCTAGGTAGTGAACTGATAAACAACATCAAATGGGATTCTTCAAATTGAATTTCAACAACTTGCATTAATGTCCATTCGTTTTTCTTACGAGATAATGATAGGAAAATATTTCCGTTTGGTGCATTTGTTGATGGATGTACTAGATATTTATTCCCTTAACTTCTTTATCAAATTATTTTCTGATGTTTCCCAACCTATTTTATGACATCTCTCCTTGTAAATTGACAACAATATACATCCTTATTTTTTGTGTTCTCTCTCTTTTCTTGTGTGAAAATGGGCTTGACACACCTCCAAATATTAATGTCTTGGAAAAAACCTTTCCTATTTTGACCATCTATTTTCCTTTTCACAAAATATAAATTAGATCAGTATATATTTCAGTTATGTGTAACCAAATACATAGGAAAATCCAAGAAAATAAACAACTAATAAATTACTTTGGTGGAAATAATGTTTCCAATATTAAGGACACAATTCCCAACATATCTCAAATATGAAAACAAATTATATGCTTCATATTTGTTACAGTTACATAATATTTCTTTCCTAGATTCTATTTACTTATCAAACCACTGTATAAAATGTGTTCATTCGTATGTTAAATCAGCATATGAAAGTACCACTAGAAACTTTTATCAATTCCATGCATTAAAAATATATATAATTGTAATAGTACTTTGATCGAACACACTACAATCTCCAAATTATTGTGCTATGATCTCATCTGGGTTGTCACGTCCCCTCCCCTCCGAGAGGACCCGACCTACGAGTTGGTGCTATCATTTAAACGGGGAAAATATCCCCATGAACATAAACATAATAAAATTGCATTTCACATAAAAACATTTACAGATGCATGATGCAATCTATAGCGGAAGCAAATACATTTAATTCAACGCATTTAACATGTTCATGACAATTCATAAAATATGAATACAGTTGCAGAGATTAAACACAAAAGATACCTATCTTGAGAAGAAGCTTGTCCTGAAACTAGCTATGTCGCTGCAACGTTCCACCCAACCATAGGCCAGTGTGCTCATCAATCTCTCAGCAGCACTTCCACCCCCGAGTTGGGCATGATTCCCAAAAGGAATAAGGGAACTACAACAGACTCACACATAGCCATAGACACATCACAATTCATCCAAGCCAAAACTACATTTGGGTTTATCAGGCTGCTAAGGAGGTGGAAAGTTGAATTGCTAGGCTAGTGAGCTCAAGCACAGAGCTATGGACACCTACACAATATCTGGCTTCAATTTCCCAACACCTACACACCCAACAAAAGGAAGCGTCCCCTTCTCTGCTACACAATCCCTCGGGCTATGCCTTCCCCTTTCAGTGCTCTTGAGGATGTGCAAGAAAGAATGACTAGCCCCTCTTCATATCTCTATTTGGTTCCTTTCTACACTAGGTTTTTCAAGCCAATTATGCCCTCTTCCACTCCTACAGTTCATACCAAACAAGGATTTACAGAACAAAAAACACAAGGATGCACACAACAGTAACTACACATGTTGGGTATGAAGGAAAATCGATTTGCAACAAGAAAACGAATTGGTAAATGGGGAAATCAACCCTCGGGTGAGAAATTTGAATTCAGCAATGATTTAATAGACTCACAGAGGCAAAAAATACCTCTACAAACCACCAGCTCATGGATTCGAATTCTGAAAATGTCTGCTGGCTTCACGTGGGCAGATTCGACCACTTGGAAACCCCAAAACGTGGATCTATTTCCCCATCGACTGTGAAACACCAAAAAATGAAATTTGCCAGCCACGTGAGTGAGGAAACAACATGGAAAACTTTAGGGAGAGATCCCAGCCACTAAGCATTGGAAAATCGACTTCCCAGCCATGGGGAAAAATGAAGAAACAACCAAAACGTGAATGAAAAACCCAGAAGCTCCCAAAAAACGTGAACGTGAATGCATGAGGGAATGGGCAACAATTTTTGGAATTTACTTGGCTCATAAATCAAAACATGTTTTTCCAAAAATGGGTGCTCTGCCCAATTCGAATTTTGACCTCCATACCTTTCCCATCCCAAGGAAATAACTTCCTCAACCAATTTCTGGCAGTAATAAATGATTGGGTGAATAATACAAGAAAGGTAGATGACATCTTGATGGGTTCTCCCTTTGACATTTGGATTTTCCCCATTGGCTCAAGGGTTTGAATTATTTCCCCCCTATTCCTTAGGAAATCATGCCCCCATCTCTTTAATGTTGCATTGACATAGCTAGTTGTGAGTATTTTAATTAAATTGCATATGTACATGATGTCCGAGTTATAATGTGTCAGGATAGCACGAAATACCATCGGCATTGATTTTTAGTTGTTGAAAATAAACCACTAAATCGACGACGAGGCCTTCGAGGCTTTAGCTCCACACCATGATTAAATACCATATTTACATCATATATATTTTAATGCAAATGGGGTCAAAACCGAGGTGTTACAATGTTTGTGCCCCCAAATGGTCATAATTTCTATTTCATCCCATTTCCATCAAGCTTGGAATTTCAAGTTCATCATTCCTATCAAATGATTTTTACTATGATTTCACTATATCACCTCTTTGAATGGTATGAGGTCACTCTCGTAGTAGGTGAGGTCACTCCCATAGTAGGTGAGGTCTCCCTCATAGTAAAGGATTGTGCAACAAACACATATCAACAAATGAACCTAAAATTTAATATATCTACTTTGGAAATTGAAGTTTTATAACTGATATACGAAAAATAGATAGGCGTAGTTGTGCACACTACATAGACTGTCACAAACATTGAATTCAAACACATTGTTATTATTTGACATTTAAATAAAAATTAATCTTCTAGTTTTTATGATTTGATGCACTAATTTTTGGCATAATATGAGCCAAAAGATCCCTATTATGCCAAGTGAATCCTTCAAGAAAAAATTGGTTCGGTCTTAGGTTTGATTAGGTGATCAATTTGATGAAGATGGAAAATGAAATGAATGGTTTTTATCTCCTAGCTTAACACTTGGACATGAATACACTTTTAATGCATGCATGCATTACACAATAATACTCAACGTGTATCAAGAACTATTCCTAGTGTGAAACTCCTCAAAATGGTGAGAATGTCTCACTTATAAGCCAAAAATTCCATATCTCAGAATAGTGTGATGGTTTGAGGAAAGACACATGGATTATGAACCCAAGAGGCAATCATATGGACTTAGGCCATAACAAAATGGGCATACATAACTAGTGATAGTGTTGAAATTCTAAAAATGGACACCATATTTCACTTGCTAGAAAAAAATTCCTTTATAGGACATGTGTGACAGCTCCAGTACCTATGCATAACCCATAAGCTTGAAAAGAAATGTTATGCCAAATCTAAGACATAACAACCATCCTAAGTGTGCTAAAAGGACACTCATTTTGTCGGGAGCTTCCAAAACCTATAAGCAACAAGCGGCTACCATTCGTAAAAATGGATACATCATTGTCAAGGGCAGGCCCTACAAGGTGATTGAAGTATCCACTTCAAAGACTAGAAAACATGGTCATGCAAAGTGCCATTTTGTTGCAAGTGATATTTTTAATGGGAAAAAACTTGAAGATATTGTCTCATTTTTTCGTAATTGTGATGTCCCTCATGTTAATCGCGCTAATTTTTAGTTGATTGAAAAATCAGGGGATGGATTTGTGAGTCTGCTGGTTGATAATGGAATCAGTACAAAGGATGATATCATGCTCCCTTCCTATAAACAACTATTTACCTGGATCAAAGACGGTTTTGGAGAGGGGAAAGATCTTGTTCTCACTCTGATGTATGCAAACCGATTACTAAACGCCCAAAAGAGAAAACCTACTACCCTAAAACCCATATCAATAAATACCCCTAATACCCTAAGCATTAAAGACTCAGGAAAATGGTGACACATTGTAGGCTCTACCAATCAAGCATGCCTCGTAACCCTATCCATTGAATTCAGGGAATTATTCAAAATGGGTGGTCCCACGGATGGACAAATGATATCCCACGAACAACTCGAGCATACCTTCCCCATCATTCCGATTGATCATAGCCAGGATTCATTTCGAGGGAAACTGGGTCATTGCTCCTCGCTGGGAGAATAAAACCAGGTGGTGTTGGGATTACTATGAGAAGAATAAATAAATACAAATAGAAAGATTTTGGTTTGATTCAAGTACTGCCATCAAGTCTAGGTTTTTATCATCTGAACCACAGTCTTGGGCTTAAAAGGGTAGCCTAATCCATTTATTTAACCTAAGATTGAACCCCAATCAATGGGTAATGGGCATATCCAAAACAATGGTATACACAAAGTCATCATCAGTCAAGTGCATGATTACATAGGAAATCCAAGGCAAATCAATCTCAATCATGTGCATGCTCATATGAATAATCTATGAAAAGTGCATGCATTCATTAAACATATAAGTCACAGACATACCGAGGACATATCTGCCTTATTGAGCTCCTATATGTCAGATTTAAATTGTTTAGGGTTTGAATATTGACATTGCAAAGCACCTCTCTTGATCGCACACATCCAATTGAAATGGGGTATCCTTACTCTTGCATATTAGGCCCTCCCCTAGCTCTCTGTTGGGTCTCCGTAGAAAATTCTTCATAAAAGGATGCAAAGGAGTTGGTTTGTTGCAAAGATCATGTCGAATTGAAGCCTGAAATGAAGAATCTAGTGTAATGAAATTTTTTTGTGATGATTTGTTTTAATTTTTTGTTTGTTTGTTATTTTTATTATATCACTTTTTTATTTTCTATTGTTTTATATTAAGTTTTTATTATATTGTTTTATTATTATTTTTTTGTTTTCATTAAGTTTTTTATTATATTACTTTATATATGGTTCTATATAATAAGTTTTTTATTATATATTGTTTTATTGTTCTACATAAGTGTTTTTTTATTATTATATATTGTTTAATTGTTATATATAATAAGTGTTTTATTATATATTGTTTTATATATTGCCCCTAAAACCAACATGACTATGAACAGAGAGTTTTTATAGATGCTACAATCCTAGACTTGACACAATGAGATCAACTGCAGACATGTATGAGATGCAAGAGAGTTTTGATAGATCATAAAAGTATAGACTTGACATAATGGGATCAACTACAGACATATATGATATGCAAGTTAACTTCCTTTTTAATAGAGCGTAAAAAGGTGAATGACCTAGGTAGTGTTCATGTAATTTATAGGAATAGCTAGAAAGACTAGTGGAGAAGAATTAAAATTGTATTTAATAGCCAATGATTAAGTGGGAAATCGAAAACACTACTACAATATGCGGCTATAACACCGTTAATTTGCATCACTATATCCATTAAAACTCTAGTTGATGTTTCTAGATGGTGCATTCGGGTTTTTTGCATAGTGTTTATGCATCATTATTGCATTGTATTAGCATCATAATCATGTCATAGTCATGACTCTTAAAATGTTGGGAAAATGTTTTGTTTTTTTGCATTGTGTTAGTGTCTCATTGCATCATTATTGTGTCACTTGTGCATCATTTGAATTGATAATGGATCATATGAGTTGGTTTTATGTCTTATTGCATCGAATTGACATATCCGTGATAGACATAGCATGATGATGAGGTTTGCAATAATTGTTCTTTTATGTTTTATGAAATTGTTGTTGCATATGCACATAGTTTTGATGTCATTCTTCTAAGAAATTCCAATTGATTATTAACAAGGGTATGGTACGTGGAACCTAATGTGAAGAATCATCATTAGGGAATTTTGAGATCAAAAATAGGCCTCCAAACAAAAAATGTACTTTCAAAATTCACTTTAAAAGAACCAATCATATTCTAGAGGATGACATCATCTATAATAGTTAAGGTGGCATTGATTGACTTAAGGATGCTTATTTGTCAAATTGTAAATAGTGAGCAAAAACCCATAGTTAACTATATCAATGTTGTAAGTAAAATACTCATTATGAAAATAGTACTTATATATTATTTTTGAATATCATATAAACGTAGTAAAGTACTCTTAAAATACTTAGAAAGAAAAGTACTATTTATATTTCAATATAAAATAAATTACAAATACCAAAAAAACTAAATGTGTTATTCAAAAGTAATTATTGTTTTATATTTCAATATAAAATAAATCACAAATATAAAAAAATAAATATTTTATTCAAAACTAAAATTATGTAATTACTTTTTCAATATTTAAAGTATATATGTCAAATCTTTATTTAAAATCAAAATCACTTAACATCTTATAATAAAAACAATGTGATAATTAATAGTTTTTGTTTTTTAAATAGTTACTATATATAATAATCTATTATAATTATTATTTAAATATAAAAATTATTTATTTATTTATTTTATAAAAATAAAATATTATATATATATTCCAATAAATAAATAAATAAATATATATATATATATATATATTTTTTTTTTTTCAACCGATTGAACTTAATATTAATATTTTTTTTTAAATTTAGTATTATTTAAGGTTCATATTTTATTATTACATTTTAACATTTGAAATACCTACATCTATACCAATATAAATTAAATATGTATATTCAAGTTACAAAACCAAATAAAGCAATTTGAATAAACTATTATATCATAATAATACATTATATTATTATAATTTTTATTACATATAATAATAATGTTTATTACATATAATCTCATTTGCTTAATATTAACTCAACTTTTCGTGGTAGAAATTTATATACTATTCATTCATCCTAATATTAACACTTTTTTTTAAAATTTATTTAATGATGTTATTAATTATTGCACTAAAAATGATATATAATATATAAAATATATATCAAAAGAAACTATTAAAAATGAGTTTATACTTGAATTGATTTTGAAAGTGTATTAAAAATATGAAAAACGAATTTAAAAATTGTTTTTTTTTCAATTTATAGTTTTATATTTATATTTTAAAATTAATTTTTATTTTTAATATATATATGAAATAACAATTTATTCATTTAAATTTAACTTTATGTTTAAAATTCAAAATTATAAATACATAGTTTATAAACATATTTAGAATATTGAAGAAATAACTTATGTTTCAAATTTCAAAATTAATATATTTTATTTTATGAGTACATTACTTAATAAGTGCATTCATCATATTATATTCAAAAGTAATTTATGTACTCAAAAGTACTTTACTTTTAATCATATCAATCATATTATATTTAAAGTAATTTATGTACTCAAAAGTACTCTACTTTTAGTCATATCAAAGATGATTTTTTTTATTGGTTTTATTTTAGACATTTTTTCAATTTAACTTAACCATAGTTGCATTGGTTATAGAGTAAGACATGAGTTGTAAATATACATTCCCCACAAAATGTCTAACTCTTAATATTTTATTATATCTTTTATGAAGCTTATTTTAGACCTCAAAATTCCCCTAATTGAAGGTAACTATGAAGAGAATGATAAAATATCATGTGAATAATCATAAGGTAACTATGAAGGTGGGGAAAGGTTGAGTAAAGAAAACAAATATACTTGGGAAGGGAAGATTCGGAGGAAAACCTAAAGGGAATATTCAAATTCTAAAGTTTCAACCCCTCTCTTTGTCCTTTTATTACTCATGTGAATTCCCATCCCATGACATGGCTCTTCTTTTCTCCACCTTGTGCACATCTATATGGGAGTTTTCCTTCAAAACTTTACCTAGAATGATTCATATCGATCGTATCTTATTTGTCCAATTTGGTAGTAAAATAAATAATAATACCATATTTTGTTTGATTTTATACAATTAAAGCACATTACATTTAATATGCCAAGTATATTAATGTGAAATTCAGTGACAAAAATCTTAAGGCTAACGCAAATCTTACACAAGATTCAAGACAATTTTACACATGAAATGACATTAACAGTGCTACAATTAGAGGTTGCGGCTGTATATTATCAATAATCATTAATGAGAAAAGATACAATTTCATACAACTTACATGAACGCAAGACAATTATAATTCCTTGGAGGTCATTCGAATTGCATAGATGAGAGTAGCTTAACTTCATGTTAGCCACATTAAACACATCGGTTAACCACTAATCAAGCCATGATTGACTCTAACTGAGTCCTAATTGAATCAAAGTGCAATAATGAATGAGTCTAACTGAATAGAACTCAACTACATGTCAACCAGTAGGTGGGGGCATCTCTAACTCAAGTTAGCTTCGATGAAGTAAACTGAACTAGAACTAGTCATCGAAAGTTGTTGGAGGCGCCTTAATTCACTCCAATTAACCCAAATTAACCAAAAATAGACAAATGGATGAGGAAGGCGCTTTTCCAACTTAGCTTAACTAATTGTTAGATGAAACAACATTCAGTTAGCTAATTGGTGCACTTATGACAAGCATATCACCCCAGATTTTCTCCCTAATTGAAGTAGGAAGCCTAGTTAACCTCCATGATTAAAGGAGAAGGCTTAGTTAGCCTCCATGATTGAAGATGTGTGTTGGTGTTGATGTTGATGTTGATGTCACTGAGTGTGTTGGTGTGCTGATGTTGATGTCAGTCATTCGAGTCAATTAACTTAGGATAGTGGGTAATTAGGCCAGATTTACCAAATAAAGGTGTGTGGGTTGGATGATGACTCCAAGACCCCCCCTTAATCTATACTCATGTGGAGGAGTAAAAAATAAAATTCAAGGGCCCCGAAAACAAAGTCCATAGGTCACCTTGTACAAAAAGTAACTCTAAAATTCTCAAATAAAATGCTAAGTGAGGAAAGAGGGAAAACCCAGTGGGAAAAAACCCCCCTCAAGTTGAAAACTGAAGAAGTAACTGCCTTCACCATGATGAACTCACCCCCAATAATGAACGGAGGTAAGTGAACTTTTTCTCAGTAAAGTTCTTAGTGAAAATATTTGCAATTTGCTCATCTGTAGGGCAGTATTGCATAACAATTGTCCTGCCATGCACCAGCTCCGTAATGTAGTGCATATGGATCTCAACATGTTTGGTCCTCTGCTGCTAAACTAGATCTGTTGAGATCTTGATAGCACTTTGGTTGTCACAAAATACGATTGTGGACAAAGCTCTACCAATCAAACTCTGAAATAATGCCCTGCAAGCAAACTGCTTGGATGCAAGCATTCACTGCTCCCCTGTACTCGGCCTCTACTGAAGACAGTGCAATGGTAGCCTGCTTTTTTCTGGACCAGCAAATGGTGCCACCACCAAACATAAACACATACCCGGAAGTATACTTCCGATCTATCCAATCCCCTGCCCAATCTGAATCTGTAAAACCGACCAATTCTAGCTCAGAATTTGCAACATAGTGAATGTCGTAGGATCTAGTGCCCTGAATGTACTGAAAGATCCTCTTGGCTACCTTCCAATGGAGCTCATGAGGCTTCTGCATATATATTGATACAACATTCATGACATAACAAATTACAGGCTTTAAATGTGTCAAGTATAGCAAGCCTCTGATCAACTGGCAGTAGATAGTGGGATCCATGGGTCGAGTGGATTTTCCCTCTTGAAGACTAATTCCTGAGAGGAAAGAAAATGGTGCAGCCTTGCAATAATCCATGTTAAACTTAATTAATAGGTCTACAATATATTTAGACTGATTTACCATTATCCCATCAAAGTCTTGTGTGATTTCAATCCCGGGAAACTGTCTCAGCAAGCCCAAATCACTCGTTTCAAAAGCATCATGAAGAGCAGTTTTTATAAAGGCAAACGAAGCAAGTGTGATTCATGTTATCAAAATATCATCAACATATAATACTATTATCATAAGATGTTCATACTTCTGAAATTATACATTAGGATCATATTTGCATCTTTGGAAGTTCTGTGAAAGCAGAAAGGCATCCATTTTGGCATACCAAGATCTTGGGGCCTGTTTCAAGCCATATAACAATTTCTACAATTTACAAACCAAGGAAAGATCTGATGTATATCCCTTAGGCTACTTCATGTATATCCCCTCTTGCAGGTCTCCATGAAGAAAAGCACTCTTGGCATCCATGTGATGCACCTCCCAGTGCTTGGATGCAACGATGGCCAAAACTAGTCTTATGGAATCCATCTTTGCCACCGATGCAAAGGTCTCATGATAATCCACTCCTTGGACCTGGGAGAACCATTTTGCAAAAAGTCATGCTTTGTCTTTGCAGGTTGTGCCATCTGCAGCAAATTTTTTCTGATACATCCACCTGCATTGAAATAATTTCCTCCTAGGTGGAAGGGAAACTAGCTCCCAAGTTGCATTTTTTCAAAGAGATTTGAACTCTTCGTCCATAGAAGCTTGCCATCTCGAATCATTCTGAGAATGGTAGTAGGACTTGGGATCAGACCCAATCATCATATAACAGGTCTCAGATAGCAAGGAATCATGACAAGAGAGAGCAATACCTTCCCTTCAAAAATCAGATCGGGTTCTTCTTGGATCAACAGAATTTCCAATGTTTGTACCAGCAGATGAGAGTGTCTTTTTGGCCCAAGTTGGGAGATCAGTGGACACATCAGAATATGATTCTAAACTTGATATATTTTTCTCACTGATATCATAGATAATATCTAAAATATCATATCCTTCACTCCCATTTTCATCATTCAAATGATCAGTACAACAGGAGGGAACTTCAACGGTTTTCTCCTCGACTAGTTTTACCTCTTGGAGAGGTTCTTCAAAACAGGCACTTCTCTCAATGAATATATGTTTGTTTATGATATTCATAAATTTTAATCCCTTTTATTCTTTTGTATATCCAATGAACAAACATTCAATACTTTGCAGTTGCAAATATTTCCTCTTGTCAAGCAGAATTCGAGCCCATGTAGTGGATCCAAAAACCTTGAAATTTGACACATCCGATTTGTGTCCAAAATAGGATTCGAAAGGAGTCTTTCCTTTCACAGAAGAGTGAGGGAATCTGTTCTGAATGTGAGAATCAACATTCATAGCCTCAACCCATAGGTTTTCAGCCAAACCTTTGGCTTCCAACATGCAGGTAGTCATCTCTTTGAGGGCCCGATTTTTCCTTTCCGCTACACCATTTTGCTGGGGTGTGTAGGGAATGGAGTGTTGGATTTAGATCTTACTGTCAGCACATATTTGCAACAATTCATACCTTATATGCTCTTCTCTATTATCATATCTGGGATACTTTATCTTCCTCCCAGAGACATTCTCAACAGATGGTATGAACTTAGTGAATCTTTCCAAAAGTTTGGATTTTTTCTTTAAGAAGAAAACCCAAGTGTATCTAGAGAAGTCATCAATGAAGGTGAGTACATATTGTTAACCACTCATGGATGTTGTAGGCATGGGTCCACTGATATCAGAATGAATCATCCCCAAAATAATTTTTGCACGACTTTCCTTTCCCCGATCAAACTTGTGCTCAGGGTGTTTGTCGACAATGCAACCTTTGCAAATTACATTGGAAGTTTTGATGGTTGGGATGCCTTCGACCATGGAATATTTTTGAAGTTTCTACAACTATTTTAAGTTCAAATGACCAATTATCTCATGTCATATCCTACTGAACTCATTCCCATGAGTCAGAAGAGCGGTGGGATTTGCATCCGCCACAAACTTGGAAAACTCATATGCCTTAGCATGATGATTTGCTATTCCTGTTGCAAAAATTTTCCCATATGCAATCTCTATGATTTCAACATCATTCGGGTTGAAAGTAACTCTCTTGGGCACTCTGGTGTGTGTCATTTGATATACACTCAACATATTGGAGGCCAAGGAGGGTACATACATAACATCAAAAAAGTTTCCATGTTCAAGTTTTACAATACCTTTGTCTTTCGAAATGATCTGAGAATCATCTCCCATGTGTATGGGAATGATTTTGTCGGTGTCCATGGATGAGAAGATTATTTTCCTGCCATCATATGGTTCGAAGCACCAGATTCTATGAGGAGAGCTCTAGGATTCAAAGTGATTTCCATGAGGGTGTGTCCTCTTTCTAGCTGGATGTCCCAATCATGATTATCTCTCTTCTGAACACTCTCTGGAATATTGATATTGTTCCTCTCAAGGAGAAGAGTCATTTCATCAATATTTTTTCTTCATGCAAGCATGTTCAGGGTGAAATCCCTTCCCGAAATAGGAACACTTGACTTTTTCTTTTCCTTGGTTTCCTTTGTTCTTGTGCTTCTTTGAGCCTGAAGGCTCTTCTTGCTGTTGGTTCTTCTCCTTTGGCTTCAGAGCATCAAACTTAGTAATTTGATTCTTTTGCTTTCCTTTACCCTTTGTAACTTTGGGCCCTGAAGCAAACGGTGCTTGATATTTGGAGGATCTGATGATCCCCATTTTCACAAGCTTGGCATGCTTGTTTGTGAGGGACTCAATGAAGTCATTTTCCAATTTGGGGTTGTTAGCTTCCCGGTAGGGAATGTGGAAACAAATACTAAGTAATCTGATCCAAGTTTTGAAAGAATGGAGAGAATGAGTTGATCATCCTCTTTCTCCACTTCACACTACTTCAACTGGAGCACTAGGTGCTTGAATTTGGTGAAGAATTCATTGAGAGTTTCAAAATTTCTTGGGTGAAGAGAAATCAACTCATTCTCTAGCCAATAAATCTGTTAGATTTTCTTAAGATCTTATTAGATTATCTAGGATCTTTATCTGAAAGAATAACAAGTACAGCAAAATGCATAAAATGTAAAAGATGCACAACACACAAATATTTTCATCGGGGTAACCATAAAGGATAAAACTTCATAAACTTCTTCAGAATAGTAAGATGATCAAAAGCAGTAATAAGAAATGTTCGGCAACTATCTTCCTCTCCTCCTATGACTATCTCTCTCTCTCAAATGCCTTAGAGAGAGTGTGAGGTGTGTGTAAATGAGGGAGAGTGGCTCCCTATTTATACCCTTTCAAATCACTGACCAAATATAAGACTCGAGCCTACATGTCATCTCACATGGGGCCCACTTCTCCAAGAGAGACCACAATTACATATTACATGATGTTACACTGGGGACTATTGCCCCAACTTACAACAAAGTTTGTACCTCAAGATCTAGACATAATTTAGACATCACGTAAAGGGTTAGCACACATCCCCAATGGAGGTGCAACAACATATAATGATAATATACATCAGAATATCTTCCAAAGTTACAAATACATCAACACTCCCTCTTAACTAGGAAGGTATTCTTTCTCTGCACAGTCATCAACACATTTGTTTAGGTCTTCATCGCAACATCATCATCATGGAGTCATAGAGTCTTCATCATAGATGTTGCCATCATCTTCTTATAATTTGATCATCATTCCATACTATCTGTCATCATAATTTTCTATAGTGTCAACCCTTTTTCATGCTAGATGTAGGCCTAGGCTCCATGTAGGTCTTTATCGACAGAGCCAACCCTTTTTCATGTTGGATGTAAGTCTACAGTGCCAGCCCTTTTTCATGATGGATGTAGGTCTCCATCTATAGATCCATCCCTTTTCATGTTGGATGTAGGTCTACAATACCATCCCTTTTTCATGCTGGATGTAGGTCTCCATCTATAGAGCCAACCCTTTTTCATGCTGGATGTAGGTCTACAGTTCTATCCCTTTATCATGCTGGATGTAGGTCTTCATCTATAGATCCAGCCCATTTTCATGCTAGATGTAGGTCTACGGTGCCAGCCCTTTTTCATGTTGGATGTAGGTCTTCATTTACAGAGCCAACCCTTTTTCATGTTGGATGTAGGCCTTGCCCTATTCAAGGTCTTTCTCTACAGATCCAGCCCTTTTTCATGTTGGATGTAGGCCTCGCCCTCTGTGAGGTATTTCTCTACAGAGCCAACCCTTTTTCATGTTGGATGTAGGCCTCACCCTCTGCAAGGTATTTATCTACATATCTATCCCTTTTTCATGTTGGATTTAGGCCTCACCCTCTGCAAGGTCTTTCTCTATAGAGCCAGCCCTTTTTCATGTTGGACACAGGCCTATCCCTCTGCCGGGTCTTTGTCATCTCTGTGAGCAAGACATCAAGTAGGTACATCTCAGGACTTATTATATGCCTCTTGCAAAACCTGCAAGATATCCTAGGACTGATTATATGCCACTGCAAAACCTGAAGGAGAATCCCAGGACTGATTGCATGCCTTGCAACACCTCTATACCCTACTATTACCTCATCATCTTCATATCATCTCATCATCACACAGATCACAGCCTAGATACACATAACACATCACTTACATCAACGACCATGGGAGGCCCATCCTGCCACCATGTCGGAAAGGCTCTCAGCACTTACATCAACGACCATGGGAGGCCCAGCCTGCCACCATGTCGGAAAGGCATATGTGTATCTGTCATGTACACCAATTTCAATAACATTTTATGTTTAAAGAAGACATTATATTTTACTTTTATTGTAAATTTTTTGACTATTGACCATGTGGGGTCAAGGATGACTGTAATTAATTATGTTGAACATTTTATTAGTAAATAAATAAAATATGAGACAAAAAACCTAAGGAGGCTGTTGAATGAGTGTACACTGACCCACTAGGTGGAATAGACTGGGGTGAGAGGAAACTAACACATGGCATCATCCTCAACCACTTCTAGCTATTGCAGGGGGGGACTTCCCTAATTGTGTGGTCGTGTTCCCCAAGAAAGTGGAACAAGAGCAGGTGGCTCATTAAGAGAAAAATTGACCAAAAGTCCTAGGCATTCATATATTTACCCATCGAATTCAGCAGGAGGTTGTTCAGTGATTACCTTGTGAAAATCCTGAAGTTGAGAATCGTACACAAGAGATTCGATGAGGGGAAAATGCAGAAGTGGTTTTGAGTGATTAAGACTGTTTTGCAGAACTAGTGCATCTTGTTAGCTGAGTTCTTTACTGTAGAGGGTAGACGTACTACTACTAAGTACTTCTGAGGAGTTGCAAGGGTATTTAATCCCATTCCCTCACACCGTGTTTTCATTCTGGTGGTTCAGTGGATAGGCTTGGGGGTCCTAAGACAAGCAATGAGCTATCTTCAGGAAAGGTTGGGTGGAACGGGATCCTTGGTTTGTTTGTCTCCTCTACAAGTTATCAGGTTCCAAAGTGTTATTTTATTTATCTTTATGCAAGTAAAAGTTTTGAAAGGAAAGTAGACCATATTTGTTTTACTTCTTGGATACTTGCAGCTGCAAATAGATAGTTTAAGTCTACATTTTACTTAGGAAATTACTTGTATTTGTTTAACTGAATAAAAAGAACCTAGAATTAGATCAAATGGGTTATTGAATAAAAATCCCTTACTGTATTTTTCCACTCCTCAATTAATGAAGTACTCTATTACAGAAGGTTGGATTAGAAGAATGATTTCGTAGGAACATAATGATTTGAATCTGCTTAAACTTTGGAATTTTTTACTATTATTTAGTTTTTCTAGAACTTCTCAGGTTTTATTTCAAAAACCTCTAAGAAGATATCATAGAGTCTCTATGGTAAGTTTTTATTACAAGATTAACGGCTACAATACAACTATTAATTTATACTTAGCAAACCATTCTTTATTCTAATCTTTTATTTTCCTAAAGTATAAACACTTATTCTAGCTATATTACAAGAAGTAATGCAAAGTTAAAGCCCAAACAGTTTCATTTTAACCCCAACTCAGCAAGTTCATAAAGGAAGGACATTAGACTGAAGCTATAATACCTACTATATTATAGTATATAATTTAAGTATTTAGTAGTCAGGACTGTAAATAATTAGTATGATATTATTACTTTGGGTAAGATTGTAAACCATTATATAAACCCTCTTCTTTAAATGAAAAATAAAAAATAAACCTTTGATCTATCTATAGGACCTATTTTAAAAGTAAGGAAGATTCCACAATCAGTAACTAACTAAAAATAAAACAACTGTATGCTATAGATAAGAAATAAGTTTATCCATATTTAACAGTGAAGTAAGTCAAAAGATAAAACAGATACCAAGATAACCTTGTTATCAAATCTATTTATGTTAAAAATAAAATAAGAAAAACTCTAATCTAAATATCGAAACTTTTTAATTAAAACATGACCTAGGTTAATCATTTTTACAATATTGCATTTATAAACAAACAAAATTACATTAACTATCTCGTTAAATGGTTGCACCCAGTCGCGGCCATAGTAGGCGTTTACAATACATTGTTAACAAAAGTAGAAACACCCTTAAAAACAAGCATTTTACTCGATGCTTCAGAAAAATACAAAAAAAGAAGTCATTATTTAACAATTATATAAACTATGGTAGAAATCCCTCATATAGAAACAAAGGTTAAACTTATAAATACTTTCTTAAAACCATTGCAACCACTTTTGTTTAAAATCAAATAATAAGAAGGAAATAATTACTAACAAATATTTTTTTATATCGCAGTCGTAAACAAAATGCTTAGGAACAGAGTATTCTTTTAACCACAGTTTAACCAAAATTAATCGCCATTGGCTCCATGTTTAAAACCCAAATCCTTGCTTTAATATTGTCATGGCCACACAAGAGTTACTTGGCTGAATAACAGGCTGAGGTAGCATTCAAAATAAAGAAGTCACAGGATAAAACAAACGCTTTTATAAACCCTAGAAACAGTAATAAAATTTAATCTAGCTTCCTATTTACAAAATCCGTAGCTTGTTGACCAAACCCTAAGGGTTAGAACAATAATATCCATATGGCCTTCTTCCCCATCCTTAACCAAATTTAAAAAAAAAAAATCTTCTATTACTGTAAATCGAACATCACAAGAAGCAGGTAATCAGCCGTAAGCACCATGGATATCATCATTGTGTTTTCAACAACGAAGGTCACCCCAAGGAAAGAATCGATTCTTACCGATCCTAGGAAGCCCAAAACCTTTAGATTCGGCCTAAACATTTTCACTGTCAACGTTGTATTGTCGAATTATTCTCACCTACGTTCATTAAGCAAAACATTTTGCAACTGTTAGTAAGAAGCCTAACTCAATTAAAGTAAAGCAAAGGAAATAAAAAGCTTGAAGGATATGGAAAAGAATTACAGTGCAACCACGAGCTCACGGCCGTGGCAAGAAAATATAGAACCTCCACCATGTTAACGCCTAGGACAAACGAAGATAACCGTGGTTTGAACACCGAGCTCAATTGAAACCTCTAGCTCACAGTTATGGCGAGAAAACTTGAATTTACACCTACCAAATGCCATGGAAATTATTTAAGGGTATCTGTTACATAAGCCAAGAAGGCGGAGGGCCTGTCGGTTCTTCCTTCCATCCCTCAAATAGCAAGTGAAGTTGAATGGCATTTAAGGCAAAGCGTTTAATGTTCTGGTGCTTAGTGTTTATCACCAAACCCTTCTTCCATCTATCTTCTACCATGTGTAATCCACTAACCACGAAATTTGTTGGTTGTGATATAGTTTGGAGCCTGTGTTTGGTATAAGGAAACAACATCGTGACTTTTGGTTAAAATTATACCAAATATTATATGCAAGCGATATTACTACTTTTGTTTACAATGAAATAATATATGATTTGTTAGGTCAAAGTTTCAAAGTTAGGGTGTAGTTTATATGTTGTGCATCAAGTATATATATGCCTAGGTTAGTGTTTTATACTATTCTTTGGATTTAGGCATAGGTTAGTTTGTATTATATGTATCGTATATATATACTAAGGATAGTATATATGTTATGTATAGCATGTGTATATGCTTAGGCTAGGGTTGTTTTAATCATAGATAGTATATAACTGCTAAACAAAAATAGCAATGATAATGTTAGAACTTAGAAAATTCCAAGTTTCAACAGAAATAATTTCCATAGTTATAAAGCGTGGAAAGTAATAAGGGTTTCAGTACTTTAAAACATATAAAAGCATGTGGATAATACACTCCATCGCACTTATAACTTATTTATTAAAACAAATTAGCACACTAACAACTCTATTTTGCTATCAAGATAAACAGTCTTGGTTATGGAACTGGGAGTGTATTACATTTTGATATTTTTAAAACTAAAAAAAAAAATTAGGACCTTCTTTCCTAACTTACTCCTTTTTAGACTTTTGAACCTTAAAGTTTTAAACCTCGTAACCTGAAAGTAAATTTTTTACCTGTAAAGACCTGTACAAGCATCAAATATGCATTAGCTTGATAAACCCAAGTAAGCCTCGGGAAAACCTCAAGCCCCTTCAGTAAGACAAGAAAAACAACTATCAAAATTACACACATGCGGAAAAATAAACAATTGATCTGAACTCATTAAGTTTCTAACTCATTAACTTTCAAGACTGAAAATCCATTACATATTGATTTCAGTCAGTAACATGTGTATTAAAAGTTAGTAAGTAATTCTGTAAATCTTTAGTTACAATTAATATAGAATATTAATTCCTAGTTTTCTATTTTTTCCTTGATTAGAGTCTATCAGTTATTTAAAACTAAAGTTAGTTTCTAACCTAGCATTTTAGGCTATGACTTAAACATTTAATGTCACAAAGAAATTTTTAAATTTTTTGTAAATTTTTGGGGTGTTATAGTATCTGCGTATTTCAAACTCATCACTTCCCCTTGGAAGAAACCTTGATCTGAAGTACATCAAGCTTCTCTATGAAGTATTCAAACTTCACTCTAGCCATTTCTAGCATATAATCACAGCAGGACTGATTATGTCCAAGGATAACATGCGAGCTTCGTCGGGACTGATTACATTTGAGGACAACCTACAGGACTGATTATGTCTGAGAAACCTATGAACTTCACCAAGATTTTATGCTCAGACAACCTGTATCACTAGCTATGCTAGAACTCATCACTCCCTCTCTCAAGAGATCTTGATCTGGATCACATAGTGGAGCTTCACTACTCCTCTCTCGGTTGTACTCAGATCCATGTAGGACTGCATCCTGCCAAACTAGTATCCCATACTGGATCTCAAACTAAAGAAGAAACCCAAGGTTCTCTTCTTCTTAGTGGTGCTACCAATCTAAATCAACATAACCATGCAGGTTAGTCTTATGATTCGTATCATACTTGAGCCCATACTCAACTGTACCCTTCAGGTACTTCACTGTATTCTTTGCAACCAGGTGAGCATGTCTCGAATCCGTCAGGAACTGGCTTGGGTCATTCACAGCAAAACATGTGTCTGGTATTATATTCTTTAGGAACATCAATGACCAAATCATTTGACGATACATCATGGCATCAATCATCTCTGATGAATCATCACTCAATAGCTTCAGGTTTGATGCCATAGGTATGGCCATGGCCCTGCAGTCCATCATCTTGGACCTCTTCAGGATCTCCACTGCATACTTCCCTTGTCCAAGGGATATTCCATCTGCACTATGCCACACCTCCATGCCTAGAAAGTAGTGCATCATACCCAAGTCCTTTATATCGAACTTGATAGCAAGTCTCCTTCTTACATCTTTAATGAGTTCCTCTTTTCCTGTTAGGAACAGGTCATCGACTTATAACAGGAGCATCACTGGTCTTCTGCCTTCAATATTGAAGAAAAGGTTGGAATTTGATTTACTCTCAGTAAATCCTAGATCCATCAGTAATATTTCCATCCTATTGTACCATGTCGAACCTCAGGATCTTCTGCAGTCACTCCCTCTGAAGCAAAGCATCATTCTCCCTCTTCCTTTCATACTCTATGTATTGAAACATTTTGTACTAGAGTGACAAGTAGCTTCATCTACTACTAATATTCTATGTATCCATCTAGGGTCACTAGATACCAATATCCTCTATATTGAACCTTTTGAAAATTTCTTCTTGCACCCATATGTGAGCTTGTCATCCTCTATAGGATTTCATCTTCAACCTTTCCAAGCAAAGGTTAAGATCTTCATCACTCTAGGTGATATCCAAGCTCCTCATGTATGTGTTATCCCATGGGTTCCTTCTGAGCTCGTACAAGGCCTTCTTTAATTTGCACACATGTTTCTACATGTCATGTGTCTCAACTCCCAATGGCTACAAATGTCTCTTCGTAGTCTATGCCTTCTTTCTATGAGAATCCTCGTGCTATGAATCTTGCCTTATATCCCATGATGTTTCCATCTACTGCATGTTGGATCTTGTAGTTCCATTTGGAAGACACTACGGACTTCCCTTCAGGTCTCAATGCCACATCCTAGACATCATTCTTCTTGAACCGGTGCTCTCCTTCCCTTTCTTCTTAGCTACTTCTTCATAGCTAGAAGGTTTGTTGATGTATTTGTAACTTCAGAATGTATTCACTTGTATATTTTATATATTGTATTTCATTGGCCCCCGGTGTTCCTATCAGGAGAATCATTAATGTAATCAAGTCATGTAAATTCATAGAGGTTAACCCTCCTAGTTTATCGGAGGGAAAAGTCCCCACAATCTCGGGGCACTAGGGTTATTAGACTCTCCTAGAGAATTCGCCCTGGTAAGTATTTCTCAAGTCGGAAATTAGTATAAATAGAGAGTGAGCCTCTATATTTGAGACACACACTCACCCAGCTATAGCACATAGGTGAGAGAGATGAATTTTGCTCAAGTGAGAGAGAGAACAGTTGTTGGAGATCATCTTTTTGTCTTTGGGTTTTACTACTCTCATTGTTTCTGATTCTATCTATGAGGAAGTTGCCGGGTTTTCTCCTTTATGGTTTTTCGGAGGAAAATATTTGTGTCTATTATCTCTTGTGATTTATTATTGTGCATGTTATTCTCTTAGATAAGATCCTAATATAATATTGTCTAATAGATAAAAATCTAACATGGTATCAGAGCTAACCTGAGAAGAAGACACTGTGCAGATGCAAAAGCTAGGGCTTCTTACTTTTTGGGTCTCTCTTCACAATCCATTAGCAAAAGGAGGATAGGATGACTCTCCATTGAAGGGTGCATCTTTCTGTCGAAACAGAATCTAATTCTGAGCACTTTCAGTTTTTGACCTACCACTACATTGGGAAAGTAGAGCTTTTCATAGAAGTGGAATTTTTGAGTGAGCCCGGCATAGGTTTACTATCCTCCTCAAAATCGAAGTTTAGAGACAAAAATCGACGTTTTTGGTTGGGTAGAACTCCAGGAAAATCACACCCTAATTTTCCCTGGAACCAGAAAACCAGCACTACAAAAGATGAGCTCCAGATCCAGTTTTCAGCTTCTCAAATTGGTAATATCTAAATCTTTTGTATTTCCATTTGAGGTTCTCAGTTAAAGATGTCTCATCACACCAAGCTTGATAAAAATCTTCATGGAGATTATAACTTCCGAGCATGGAAGTACAGAATCTCCTTAGTTCTTGAAGAAAATGAATTGGCCTCCTACATCAGTGGAGAGGTTCCAGTTCTAGAGGGAGAGGACGCTAAGGCCTTACACAAGAAGAACTTGATCAAGGCCAAGAGGATTATTTCTAATTCAATCAAGGATCACCTCATACCACAGGTGTCCTCCCTAAAGACACCTAAAGAGATGTTTGAAGCCTTAACCAAGCTATTTGAAGTAAAGAACATAAATCAGAAGATGACTTTGAGGAACCAGTTGAAGAATATGAAGATCCAGAATGCGGAGACCATATAGCCATACTTTACAAGGGTCTCCGAGATCAAAGAACAACTTGAAGTAGTAGATGAAGAAGTACATAATGCAAAAATTGTGATGACCACCTTGAATGGTCTCCCTAGGTCATGGGACTCTTTTATTCAAGGGATTTGTGCTAAAAGAAAGCTAGTCACCTTCAGTAGACTGTGGGAGGAATGATCACAAGAAGAAGCTCGAATAGTAGCTCGAGAAGAAAAGATGGGAAGTGAAGATCAAGCTCTCACGGTACACTCCAAGAAAATCAGGCGCAACTATCATCAATCCAAAAGTAAGCATTCTCATCAGAAAGATAACTCTAGAAGTTCTAATAGAAACATATCTAAATACAGATGCTTCACATGTGATGAGAGAGGATACTTTGCAAGATATTGTCCCAAGAATAAGAAGGGCTCTCACAAAAAGAAGGACAACAAAAGAAGACATCATGCTCACACTGTAGAGGATGATGAACCTTCCATAAAGAGAATCAAACAAGAAAGTGATGATTCTTCAAGTGATGAAGAATATGTTCTGATTTTTGCCCTCACAGAAAATGTCACACATGGAAGAAATGATTGGATAATAGATAGTGGGGCTTCCAAGTACATGACGGGATTCAAGGAATATTTTGTGAAACTATCTGAAAATGAAGCACCCCATAAAGAAAAACTTGGGGATGACTACCAGTATCCAATAAAAGATAGTGGTGAATCCTCCTATAATTTAGACTCTGGAAATTCTATGAAGATGAAGGATGTCTTGTTTGTACCAGGACTAAATAAAAATATCCTCTCCATACTTGCATTAGATGCAAAAGGCATAAGGGTTGCATTTGTAGATGGACAAGTCCTTATGTGGCCAAAGGAAAATACTATAGATGATGCAGTAGTAATTGGAGAGTAAGAGGGAGGCTTATACAAACTAAATGGCCAACCAGAACAAGCCTTGGTCCATGACTCAGTAGAGACAAATGAACTTTGGCATAGAAGGCTTGTACATGTGCACTATAGAGCACTACCACTTGCAAGCAAAGCTATTGAAGGTCTTCCAGAAATACAGGCAAAGCATGAAGCTGACTGCAAAGGATGTGTGAAAGGAAAGAACACAAAGAAGACATTTCCAAGTAGCGAGAGAAAGGCAAAAGGAATCTTGGAAATCATCCACTCCGATGTATGCAATCCGATGTCATCCAGTTCATTGAGTGGGTATGTATACTATGTTTCTTTCATTGATGATTTTTCTAGGAATACATGGATATACTTCTTAAAAAACAAAGATGAAGTATTCAGCAAGTTCAAATAATTCAAAGCCTTGATCGAGAACCACACAGAAAAGAAAATCAAGACCTTTCGATCAGACAATGGCAGAGAATTCACATCAAATGAATTCAAATAATTATGCAGAGATTCAGGGATTAAGAGGGAGTTGACCACTCCATATAATCCACAACTGAATGGAGTTGCAGAAAGGAAGAATAGAATGATCATGGAAGCCGCAAGGGCAATGCTTCATGATCAATATCTTCCCATGCATCTATGGGAAAAATTTGCTAGGACAGCTATGTATGTACAGAATCGTACTCCGCATAGAGTACTTGAGAACAAGACACTTGAAGAAGTCTCCTCCGGCAAGAAACCAGAAGTCAGTCATCTTAGAATATTTAGTTGTCCAGTGTACATACACATTCCAAAAGAAAAGAGGACAAAGTTAGATCCTTCAGGAAAGAAGGGAATATTTGTGGGATATAGTGAAAGCTCGAAGGCTTACAGAATATAATTCCAAAGATTCAAGAAGATCGACATCAGCAGAGACGTAACATTTGATGAAGAATTAGATTATAACAAATCCAGAAAGAGACCTGTTGAAGATCCTGAAGAAACATAAGTGCCCAGGATTCAAGATACAACTATGAACGATGCAACTCAAGAATAAGATCAAGAAATAGAAGAACCCCAGGAACCTGTAGATCCACCCCAAGAGAAGAACCCTCACAAGAGGAAACCTGCATGGGTACGAGAGGCTATCCAAGGTGCAGAAAGATATGGGGCTCCAGAAGAAATGCACAAAGAGAGGAAGAGAACTAGGTCCTACTCTAGATATGTAGCCATATTATGTGACATCATTGATAAAGCACCTTCCAACTATGAAGAAGCAACAGAGAAGAAAGAATGGAAGGATTCTATGATCGAGGAGTACCAGTCGATCATGAAGAATGATGTTTAGGATGTTGTCCTGAGACCAGAGGGGAAGTCTATTGTGACTTCCAAGTGGATATTGAAGATCAAGCATGTTGCAGATGGTAGCATAGAGAAATATAAAGCAATATTTGTGGCTCATGTATTCTCCCAGAAAGAAGGGATAGATTATGAAGAAACTTTTGCACCTGTATCCAGATACACTTCCATTAGATCAGTACTTGCTCTAGCTGCAGTAATGAAATGGAAGATACACCAGATGGATGTCAAGACTGCTTTCTTGAATGGTGTAGTGGAAGAGGAAGTATATGTGGAGAAGCCACTCAATTTTGAGACACATGACAGGGAAACTCATGTGTGTAAATTGAAGAAATCCCTGTACGGTTTGAAACAGGAACCCAGGACATGGTACGGCAGAATTGACAACTTCCTGACTAGATTGGGATTTACCAAGAGTAAAGCGGATTCCAACCTTTACTACAAGGTTGAATAAGGGAAGCTAGTGATACTCCTACTGTATGTAGATGACCTGTTTGTAATAGGTGAGGATGGGTTGATTGTTGATACGAAGAGGAAGCTTGCTACCGAGTTCGAGATGAAGGACTTGGGTATGATGCACTACTTTCTAGGCATGGAGGTGTGGCAAAATGTAGATGGAATCCCCTAGGACAAAGGAAGTATGCAGTAGATATACTGAAGAGGTTTGGAATGATGGACTGCAAGGCCATGACGACACCTATGGCCTCAAACCTGAAGCTATTGAGTGATGCTTCATCAGAGTCGGTTGGTGCTACAATGTATCATTAGATGATTGGGTCCTTGATGTACCTAACGAATACGACACAGGATATTTGCTTTGTTGTGAACACATTGAGCCAGTTCCTGATGGATGTAATACATGTTCACCTGATTGCTGCAAAGCATATTCTGAGGTACCTGAAGGGTACAGTTTATTATGGGCTCAAGTATCAGGTGAATCAGAAGATTAACCTGGAAGGTTATGTTGATTCAAATTGGGCAGGCAGTTCCATTGATAGGAAGCACACTTCAGGGTGTTGCTTCAGTATGGGATTAGGTGTGATCTCTTGGTTTAGTAGGAACCAGTCCTACGTGGCACTGAGTACAGCCGAAGCAGAGTATGGTGTAGCTTGTTCGGCTAGTTGTGAGGTAGTGTGGCTGAGGAAGCTACTATATTATTTGTTTGATCTCCAGTTGGATGCTACTTGCGATAACCAGAGCTGTGTGAATTTGTTGGAGAACCGGGTGTTCCATGACAAGTCGAAGCATATCAAGATCAAATATCACTATATCAGGGATATGGTGCAGAGAGGAGCAATGATGCTCCAGTATGTTGTGACGGACAAGCAGATAGATGATGTGTGATCCAATCCATTAGCCAGAGTGAAGTTTGAGTACTCCAGGGAGAAGCTTGGTGTTCTCCAGATCGAGGTTTCTTCCATGGGGAAGTGATGAGTCCATGTGCCTTTCTGACATGGTGGTAGGATTGGTTCCTCCCATGGTCAGATGTAAGTGAAGATCCATTATAACATGGTGGCAGGCTGGGCCTCCCATGGTCAGATGTAAGTGCAGATCCTTTCTGACATGGTGGCAGGATAGGCCTCCCATGGTCAGATGTAAGTGCAGAGCCTTTCTGACATGGTGGCAGGTTGGGCCTTCCATGGTCAGATGTAAGTGCATAGCCTTTTTGACATGGTGGTAGGTTGGGCCTCCCATGGTCAGAAATAAGTGTTGGGACTTTTTGACATGGTGGCAGGGTGGGCCTTCCATGGTCATATATAAGTGTTGAGCCTTTCCGACATGGTGGCAGGTTGGGCCTCCCATGGTTGGATATAAATGTTGATCCTTTTTGTCATGGTGGTAGGCTGGGCCTCCCATGGTCGGATGTGAGTGCTGGGCCTTTCTGACATGGTGGTAGGTTGGGCCTCCCATGGTCATATATAAGTGTTGGATGAGCCTTTTTGACATGGTGGCAGGCTGGACATCCCATGGTCAGATGTGAGTGTTGGGCCTTTCTGACATGGTGGCAGGTTGGGCCTCCCATGGTCAAATGTGAGTGTTGGGTGTGCCATTCTAACATGGATACTAGATGTGCTCCTACCATAGTCAGATGTAAGTGCTCGACGAGCCTTTTTGACATGGTTGCAGGTTGGGTCTCCCATGGTCAGATATAAGCGCTAAAGAAGATGAAGACCTACTTGGAGGCTAGGCCTACAACCAACATGAAAAAGGGGTAGCTCTGTAGAACTTCCTATGACAAGTAGAATCGAGAGATAGAACCATTTGATCGAGATAGCGGCAGCAGTGATGATGATGATGATCCAGTGATGATCCAGATTTGATCCAGTGACGAAGACTTGTGCTGATGAATTGTGTCAAGAGAATAACTTCCTAGTTAAGAGGGAGTGTTGATGTATTTGTAACTTCGAAATGTATTCACTTGTATATTTTATATGTTGTATTTCATTGTTCCCCAATATTCCTATCAGGAGATTCATTAATGTAATCAAGTCATGTAAATTCATAGAGGTTAACCCTCCTAGTTGGTCGAATGACAAAGTCCCCACAGTTTCGAGGAACTAGGGTTATTAGACTCTCCTAGAGAAGTTGGCCCCAGTAAGTATTTGTCAATTCGGAAATTAGTATAAATAGAAAGTGAACCTCTCTATTTGAGACACACACTCACCCAGCTAAATCGCATAGGTGAGAGAGAAGAAGCTCGCTCAAGTGAGAGAGAGAACAGCTGTGGAGATCATCATTTTTTCTTTGGGTTTTACTGCTGCCATTGGTGCTCATTCTATCTCTGAGGAAGTTACGGGGTTTTCTCCTTTATGGTTTCCCTGAGGAAAATCTTTGTGTCTATTGCCTCTTTTGATTGATTCTTGTGCATGTTATTCTCTTAGATAAGATCCTAAGATAATATTGTCTAATTGACAAAAATCTAACAAGGTTTTGTATCAATGATGTCGCTCAACAGTGTCACATAACTGGAGTGTGTCTGAGGCCTCTTTCTTTCTTTGAAAGCAACATTGTACTATTCTTCATCTTGGATTATTTCTCTTTCCCAAGGTGGTCTTCATCTCTCGAGGTGAATCCACCATTCTCTTTATATTATTCTAAAGCGCTTTATTTCTCCATGGGGTCTTTGACCCGGGAAGCTTCAGGTTCCTCTTCAGAACTATCATTACTTGTTCTTTGGCATGATCTACAATTCAAGTTCATTCGCATGATTAGAAACATATCATAATTTACAAAACATATTAGTAGTGAAAAATATATGTCACATAGGCATGCGACAGTTTTAGCCAATGCTACAACATTCATCCATATCATGCATGCATACAATAACTTCTAGATGCATTCTACCTTAATGTTATTAAGAGTGTGTACTACTCCTAATATTCCAACAAAGAGGTTTCAATCTATATAAGTAGTAATGGAATGTAGTACAACAACATTGAATTCTTACCCATAGTAGTATACTCAAACATGCATAACGCATCAATTGAATATAAAGAAATTCATAACCAAACAATATCATGAAATGACAATTGAATACTCATCTTTATTTGTTTCGTGGATAGACTCCTTCTTGAGCCTTTAGCTTCATCATATTCTTCATTCATAATAGCATCATTTCTTATCCAAATTCTAATATGGATAAGAGGCTCTTCAAGAATTGAGTCCTTCATATTCCTCATCGCTTGAGGGATCTTCTTTGAATCATAATAGCTTGATCTTCAGTTGCTTCTCTTCTCCTATTATGAGTTGAGCTTCTTCTTGTGTTCACTCTTCCCAAAGTCTCCTGAAACTAATCACTTTCTTCTGGAACACATTCCTCAAATGAATGAATCCCATGATATTGGGAGGCCATTGAAGGTGGTTATAACAATATCTTATTCTTCTTCGATTGCTTCGCCATAGCATTGAACACTTCATTTTGGTGTCTTCAAGGATGACACATGAGAGATGAGATGATCTTTAATAGAATCTACAATGATTCTCTTGGCTCTAGCCTTAGCCTCATCTCCCTCTGGCTCTTAGAACTTCCTTATTGAAATACTGATCTTTCAAGGATCACGGAGATCCTATACTTCCATACTTGGAAGTTTTCAACTTCACCAAGCAATTTGAGGTGTTCGTCCTGGTTCTGGAGCTGGTTGATCTAGGGTTTGTCAGAGAAACCTTAATATTCAAAACTTGGAATTTCAAACTTCTTATTGGATAGAAAGATCGGTCTCTTCAAGGTGAGCTGTCCAATGTACTCTTTTTCATAAAATAGTGGAGGGAAGCTCCCGAAACAGGAAGCCCTATTTTTCCAATTTCTTCTACATAAATGACTCAATTGCTTATGTTGTATCTCTGAAGTTTCAGCTCCTTCAAGTATAAAAATTCTCATTGTGATAGCCTGATAAGTATTATTTCCAAATCCATAGGTTAGAGAAGAAATGGATTCTCCAAGTGGTACTTATGTTGAGTTTCCCAAGGTGACTATTTTGGGGACTGTTCAATATAGCAAACTTGTATGGAATGCCATGTGTGACTGTTTCACATTTTGGATCTAAAAAACATACCAGAGAAACCATAGTATGTGCCCTTCTTGGAACATCTTTAGACATTTAGTTTGGACCTTACTATCTTGAGATATAGAAAATATTTGTAGTTCACCTGTTTATGACTATATTCTAGAGGAGGCTAGAACCCTGATTTGGAGGAACCATATCTCCTGAAGTATAACGAATATGAGGCTGAAATTTTTATACAGTGTACAGCACGAATTTCTCTTTGGCCTATGAAAATTTGTGCTTTTTATCGTTCTCCAATCTCATGTTATAGAAAAAGTTAAAGGATTACTAAATTTAGTCTTCTAGGGTTTTCAAGCATGAAACCCTAATTTCCATTAGCTGCCATTGCAGCTGTATTTCGGCTGCACAGTGAAACTTCTCTGATTCAGAAACTGATACCACCAACAGATGTATCCTAGTGAGGTGAGTTAGCCTAGCCTTCCTTGCTTGATGATCTGTGGAGAGAACATCTTCAACTAGGAATCCCTAGTTCCCGCAGCTGTACAGTTCCTTATTTCAGAGAGGCTCTAATCCCATGCTAGTACAGCAAAATGCATAAAATGTAAATGATGCACAAGACACAAATATTTTCATCGGGGAAACCATAAAGGAGAAAACCCCGCAAACTTCTTCGAAATAGTAAGATGATCAAAAGCAGTAATAATAAATGTTCAACAGTTATCTTTCTCTCCTCCTATGATTGTCTCTCTCTCTCAAACACCTTAGAGAGTGTGTGAGGTGTGTATAAATGAGGGAGGGCACCTCCCTATTTATACCCTTTCAAGTCACTGACCAAATATAAGACTCGATCCTACATGTCATCTCACATGGGGCCCACTTCTCCTAGAGAGACCACAATTACATATTACATGATGTTACACTGGGGACTATTTCCCTGACTTACAATAGAGGTTGTACCACAAGATATAGACACAATTTAGACATCTCGTAAAGGGGTAACACACATCCCCAATGGTGGTACAATAACATACAATGATAATATACATCAGAATATCTTCCAAAGTTACAAATACATCAACAAAATCCTCATATCATCCTGTTTATCAAAGAGATCAGCAAGTTTATCCCAAATTTCCTTCGGATTCTCCAATCCAGTGACATGGAAATGAATATCTTTGGAAATCGACAGGCACAGAAACCCAAAAGCTTCATCCATCTTATTCCAGTATCTGTCTTTGTCCGCAACATGGTTTGGCTCTATTTCAGTGTCCATTGTGACTCTGTAGAGTCCCTTGGCACGCAGTTGAATCTCCATGTCTCCCTTCCATTGGTGGTAGTTAAAACGAGTAAGAGGATCCACAGTAGAAGCCATTTTTCTGTTGTAGCGAATGCAGTAGAAGTCTTCCAAAAAACAATTGCAAAAACACAAAAAGGGCACCCTAAGGTCAAACAGCCTGAACTTTTCAGGTTTTCATCACACCCAGCTTAGTCAATCAAGCAAGCTTGATCAACAATTCCTTTGCTTAGGACTTATGTGGTAAACCTTTGGATTTTGGTGCAGTGCTGGAATTTTTTAGCTTTTTGCTCAAAATGCATGCTATATCTTTCAAAAATATTGTTTTTGGGAAGAAGAGATTCGTCCCGTCGTGGCTCTGATACCATGTGAAATTCAATCACAACAATCTTAAGACCAAAGCAGATCTTATAGAAGCTTCAAGGCAATTTTACACATGAAATGACAATAACACTGCTACAATTAGAGGTTGCATCTATATATTATCAATAATCAATAATGAGAGAAGATACAATGTCATACAACTTGCATGAATGCAAGACAATTTGAATTCCTTGGAGTCCATTCAAATTGCATAGATGAGAATAGTTTAATTGTCTATTAGCCACACTAAACAAACCAATTAACCACTAATCAAGCCATGATTGACTCTAACTGAATCCTATTTCAGAGTGCAATAATGACTGAGTCTAACTGAATAGAACTCAACTACATGTCAATTAGTAGGTGGGGGCACATCTCTAACTCAAGTCAGCTCCGACGAACTGAACTGGACTGAAACTAGTCACTAGAAGTTGTTGGAGGCGCCTTAATTCACTCCAGTTAACCCAAATCATCCCAAAATAGACAAATGGATGAGGAAGGTGCTTTTCCAAGTCAACTTAAATGATTTTTAGGTGAAACAACATTTAATTAGCAAATTGGTGCACTTATGACAAGCATATCACCCCAGATTTGCTCCTTGATTGAAGGAGGAAGCCTACTTAGCCTCCCTGACTAAAGGAGAATGATTAGTTGGCCTCCTTGATTAAAGGAGTGTGTTGGTGTTGATGCTGATGTCACTGAGTGTGCTGGTGTGTTGATGTTGATGTCAGTAATTCGAGTCAATTAGCTTAGGATAGTGGATAATTAGGCCAAATTGACCAAATAAAGGTGTGTGGGTTGGATGATGACTCCAAAATTATATCATGGGATAATACATGCATTTCTATGACAATTTATTCTTCTAGTACTTATTGAAACAAAATTTATATTGTGTAATTAGGCAAGAAAACACCAATCAAGTTGTTGTAAAGTGCCTAATGTTGGGATATAACGCTTAACCTGAATTCATGCCAAATAATCCCCTATCATCTTATTTTATTTTGGAGGGCTTGATAAAATCTATATATCCTCAACTCCAACCTTTAGTTCCCTAAGGGAGGCAAATATAATTCCAAGAAATGTCACTTGGTTAAATGGGAAAATGTTCATGCCTTCCGAGAAAACGGGGGCCTTGGTTTGAAATATCCAAGAATAATGAACCTAAACCTAGGAGAAAATATCCATTATAGATTAGTTTTTAGGATAAAATGATGGTGTAATCAATCTCTAAGGAAAAAGTATATCGGTATCCCCAAAAATTAATGTTTAGATAAGGATTTTCCAGAGAGAAAAGGATCAAGACTTTTTAATTTGTGTAATGATTCAACCAAAATATTACATGAAAACCAGGGTCTTGGGTCCAATGGAATGACAAATACATCAAAATTTGCAATGACAAAATCATGGGTTAGTCCCCTCTATCCTCTAGGGTTGATCTATAGGAACTCAAGGATTGGCTCAATAGAGGTGGGTACATAATACTATTTTATTTTATGATTAGAGTTATATATGTAAATGTGAACAATCAAAGCACCTAGACATTCCTAATAACTTACTCCCACATTATCACACTCTACTTATTCACTCACAAGGAGTTGCTCCAATTAGCGTCGCCACCAGAGACAAAAGGGATTGGGGAGAAAAAGTAGGTAAATTTATAGTGAAAGAAAGTGAGAAAGCACTAACAATAGAGAATTTAAGAAGAAGGGGAATGCAGGGTCGATTTGGTGTGTTCTATGTAGATAATTGGAAGAAACCTTTGCACATTTATTTTTAGAGTGTTCCTTCTCTTAACATGTTTAGTGCGTCGCTATAGTAGTTTCAACAAGGGAATAAGATAACCTAAACTGTGGAGTGTTCTATTCATCCAAAAATAAATCATTTTGTCCTAGCTCAATGAATAATAAATTGACCTTCACCTGAGTTTGGAAATCCCAAGTATTTATGGTCGAATAATTGGTTGGAGAGAAACAAATTTATCTTTATATTGGATCTAGGTGTTCCATCCAATCTAGCAAACAATACACAAGCATTAATGAATGAAACATCGTGGCATTTGTCCATAAGTATGATCAAAGCATAAAATATATTATGAGAAGATATGGGTTTGAGATATCCTTAATGGAAGCCATTTAGACTTCAACACAACTGCAATTTCACCTGAACTATGATTCCATTTTTGAACTAATTGGATCATTGACTATGCATTCAAAATCTGTGATATTATTTGAGATGGTATAAAAAACTCAATCGTTGAACCAAAAATTATATGAACATTGTGCAGTCTTCATTACAACTGCAATTTCACCTTCTTAGTATCTTTCATTTTTAGAAAGATACTCCAGTGTTCAATATGGAAGTTATTTCCTTTTCACTAGATGCATCTGCGTGCATGTGGAAAGAATTTGAAAATATTAAAAATTGTAAAGTACATAGTCCTCCATCAACTAGACATATTGGGAAACATTGACCAACGACTTGGGCCAACATTGAAATTTCTTCAAATAGTTTATGAATGCACTGAAATTTGACATGGACAAGCATTTCACATGCCTCCATGATATGGGAGGGTTTTGAGACTCAAATATTACGGAAATGACATCCATTACTCGATGTCTCTAATCTCATCCTACTAATTTCATCTGAACTTTCTCAGATTGGTGTAAAAGGAATTCCTGACATACCTATCATGCATGTCACACACCTATTCCATTCATAATGAACATCTAGCATGCCAATTAGGCCCATGCATAGATTGGTCACATGAATAAGGCTTCAACCGACCTTTTTTGAAGTGCTCAAAGACTATGTGCATTCAAAATATGTCTTAGTTGAGATGGTATAAAAACCTTGACCGTTTATGGAAAACTTACTTGAACACCAGTCTTTGAATCACAACTGCAAATTTCAACTTCTTAGAATCTTACATTTTTTTAAAGGATCGAAGACTATATGCATTCAAAATATATCTTAGTTGAGATGGTATGAAAACCTCAACCGTTGATCCACAAAAATCATGAAAACTGGAGTCTTCATCACAACTGCAGTTTGACCTTCTAATAATATTTCACTTTTTTAAGTGCTGAAATACTATGTACTGCATCCAAAATATGTCGTAGTTGAGATGGTATGAAAACCTCAACCATTAAAGAAAAACTTACATGAATAGCTAGTCTTCATCACAATTGCAATTTCACCTAAACTATGACTCCGTTTTTGAACTAATTGGATCAAAAACTATGCATTCAAAACCTATGATAATAGTTGAGAGGGTATAAAAACCTCAATCGTTGAACCACAAATTACATGAACACTTTGTTGTCTTCGTCACAACTGCAATTTCACTTTCTAAGTATCTTTCATTTTTAGAAAGATACTCCAGTGTTCAATATGGATGTTATTGCCCTTGGACTAGATGCGTCGACGTGCATGTGGAAATAATTTGAAAATATTGAACACTGTAAAGTGTATAGTTTTGTATCAACTAGACATATTGGGACTCCAGTGACCGGTGGATGGGGCCAATGTTGAATTTTTTCAAATTATTTCTGAATGCACTAAAATTTGACATGGACTAGTATTTTGGATGCCTCATTGATATGGGAGGGCTTCCAGACTCAAATATTACAAAAATTATAGCCATTACTTGACATATCTAATCTTGTCCTACTAATTTTATCTGAACTTTTTTAGGTTGATGTGCATGGAATTCCCTATACATGGGAAACAGTGAAATTTTACATGGATATGACAAAAATGATGATGGTTTAAACTTGAACAAGATTATCTTGGTTTCAAGAATAATATATTCTCTAATAAACAAGGCCATCCATGTGAAGGTGGAAGATCATATGCCCCCCCCCACCTCACTTCACTCTTAATTCCTCAATACCCAATTTATATACTATTTAATATTTGAAATAAACGATATAATTAATAACAATAAAACACAGAAACTAAGAAAATAAATATTTATGGTAGATGAAAGAGAAAAAGGAAACTAAAAATATATGAATACATACCTCGTACATTTCAATATTATGATATCATTCATCTTCTTCTTCATCCAACTCATCATCTATATTATCTGGTTCGGATTTCATGTTTAAAAGATTGTCCATATCAGCATTATCATCATCATTGTCGTCAATTCCAAACATATGATCATCATATGAAACATAGTCTCCTACATTTTGTTCAACTTCTTCAAGTTCTTTGTGTGACACATTCTCGTGAATAGCATCTTCATTCATAACATTTTCTTTGACATCTCCTTGATCTTCCTCGACGTCTTCGTATGATTCATGAACTAACTGCTCCTCTGCATCATCTTCTTATTCAACAGATTCCTCTTTCGTTGCAGTATACTTTACCGACCTTCCCCTTGGATCATATCTAACAACATATGACCAACCCGATCTACCTAGAACCTTTGAGTGAAATACATGTTTGCATTGGATTGGAAGAACATAGGGCTTTGATCCTAACCATGTGAAACCGTTATCATGTTCAATAACAGTTCTTCCAGGATCACGTTCATTTATTCTAAGCTTGTACCATTTGGCGTTGAACATAACTAATTTGAATGATTTAAAGCCAACACTCAAGTATATCATGCAAATACCCATAGTAACAATTTTGAGATTCTCGGGGATGTATTTCACTCCTAGAGTGGGCATTAGTAACTTGAAATACTATTGTTATCCCACTATCAAAAATTTTCCTCTTTTCATCCAACTTTTTGATGTGGAATTTGTGACCATTGCACCACATGGCCTTGTAGTGTTTCAACTGAAATATGCCAAACACGTAAAAAAAAAATTGTCAGTTCATAAACATATTTATTCTTTTAAATTATGAAAATAATGAAGAAAAAAAACATGGCATATGCATCAATATAATATTAAAAAAAACTAAGTAGCATGGATGAAAATGCTTTCCTGATTATTTTTTAAACCATGTGCTAAATCAATTTCCCTTTGAGTTAGATTTGTATCTTATCTAAGTTCAGCTTCTTTGACCAATGTAGACACACCTTCCCATGTTAACCTACGATTGTTAGAATTTTTACATCGTTCAACCCTATATTCATCTATTCAAGATTGTTTGCAATGTAGTGATGTATCGCATCCCACTTTGCACCAGTTGTATTAAAATAAAACAATAAACATACAATTAGTTACCATGATATACCTTCATATTAATAATGGATTTATATGTACGATGGATAAAAATTATATAAGTATGACATACATTAAAAGAATAACATATCAATTGTAGATTAATATCCAATATCTACTTACATCTCACTTTCCTCATTCTACCTTTCCCCAATAGGTGTTCCCCTTCAAATATGTTGGGGTTGAAATATGAAATGTGATCCTCATGATTAATACTTTTTGTTGTTTGAGGACTATATTGAGAGATATAAACCATGGTTTTATATATCATATATCCCTCTACCATAGAACCCTCAGGATGTGCCCTTTGTCTAACCAAAGCCTTCAGTGATTCCAAGTGCCTCTTAATCATCCACATTGAGCTTGTGTGTGCAAGTACACACTTCTCAATCTCCTCAACTTGGTGTATGAGGTAGTGTTCTTGTGCATAAAAAATGATGGAGGTATATACTTTTTCATTTCACACATTAAACGAGTAATTTTTCTCCTCCAATACTTTATAGATTCTTGATCTATTTTTTTAGAAGACAACCATCTACATATCATTCAAGCAAATCCCAAGTTTCATCAAGAAAGTGTACATTACATTACAAGCCAAACACACACATGTAGTCAAAATAAAAAAGATGTGTACAACGAATTAACAAACAAATTACACTTTGCATAAAAATTAACACTTACCTCATGCATTTGCCCATATCATATATAACTTGTTTCACATTGTTGTCAAAGTTTTCTGGGAGAGATAGAGGTAGAATATACTGTATCAAAAAAATGATCAATCATTATTTAATCCCAAATTAATGTAGAAAAAAAAACACTAACAAGGTCATGTTTCACCAATATACAAATATATACACCTGCAAAATAATTACCTTAATGAATGTATGCCAATCACCAATCATGAATTTTTACCCCACCTAATTCACCTTTCTTTGTTAGGATATTCTTCATGTTTGAACAAAATCCAGTGGGAAATTTAATTTTTGCATTAACCTATTTAGCATATTTGCTTTGCTGCTATGCCAATAACCATGGAAGGGAACTATATAACATACCAAATAGAATTATATGCAAATAATAGATTAAGCAATTAATTAATAAATATTGTATATACTAGATGAACCAACTGCATGAGAAGAGACACAACTCTTCACTATTATGTACTATATATATGCTGAGAGACTATGTATTCATATCATCAATTCAATTATAAAAATTTATTTATTTATCTAATAAGATAAATATGTAAGGTGTTACCTTACAAGTGGTATCAGAGCGGTTTTGCTCTTGACATGTGTGAGAGAAGAAAAAGGGAAAAGGAAAAAAGAAGGAAACATAAATAAAATAAAGTAAAAAGTAAAAAAAAAAAGGTCATCAACAAACCAGTTCATGGTTTTATAGAACCAGTCCATGGTTTTATAAAACTAGCCCATGGTTTTATTTTCTAATTCTCCCATCTCCAATCTCTCTTCGCAAATATCTGACATCTCCGTATTCATCCAAAACAATATAAATATTAGAAAACATATTATTATTATTGATAATAATAATTATTTTAATTCCCCCACCTAAATATATATATATGTTATTATTGTTATTATACTTTTTTCCCAATCTCTTTCTGACCCAAGTGAAATAACTATTATTATTATATTTACTTTGGAAAATATATATATGCATAATAATATTATTATTATTAATTTTTAATAATTATTATTATTAAATCCTTTCCAATTCTCAAATCTTCGAAGACGGAAATGTCATCATCGCAAGATAAAATTCTTGAAGGAATCAAGAAAGTAAAGAAAAAGTGGGAAAAATATGAAGAAGACTTTAAAATTCTTAAGGAAATGATAAAAAATCATCTGAATCAAGAATGTGAAACAAAAAAAGAAAATGAAAATACACAAGAAATCAACCGAGAAGAAATGAGTGACGGAATTGAAATTAAGGACAAATTTGTAGTAAGATTAGACCCCAAAGAATGTATTGCTCAAACCGAGCCAATGTTGAGAGAAGATGATGAAGAAACCTATGAAGAAGAAGTGGGTACGCATCTCACTTCTCAAGCGAGGGAAAGCAAGAAACTATTATGGCACCTACGATAGCAGAAGTTGTTATGCCCCTGGAATTTCTAAATAAGGAAGAGCTGGAAACTGATTTTGTACCCACGACAAAAGAATATGAAATCAAGGAAGAATGTGTAGCAGGATCTGAGCCTGAATAATTTATTGTTCAAACCGAGCCAATGTTGAGAGAAAATGATGAATAAACCGATGAAGCAAAAGAGGTTACAACATCTCAGTTCTCAAGCGAGGGAAATAAGGAAACTACTATGTAACCTACGATATCAGAAGCGATTACGCCCCCAAAATTTCCAAATAAAGAAGAGTTGGAAACTAATTTTGCACCCACAACAGAAGAAGATGGAATCAAGGAATAACTTGTAGCAAGATCAAACCCCACATAATTTATTGCTCAAATCTAGCCAATGTTGAGAGAAAATGATGAAGAAGCCTATGAAGAGGAAGTGGCTACGACATCTCACTTCTCAAGTGAGGGAAAGCGAGAAACTGTTATGGCACCTACGATAGCATAAGCGATTACGCCCCCAGAATTTCCAAATAAGAAAGGGCTGGAAACTGATTTTGCACCCACGACAAAAGAAGATGGAATCAAGGAAGAACTTGTTGAAATATCAAGCCCTAAATAATTAATTGCTCAAACTAAGCCAATGTTGAGAGAAAATGATGAAGAATCCTATGAAGAAGAAGTGGCTATGACATCTCACTTCTCAAGTGAGGGAAAGCAGGAAACTACTATGGAACCTACGATAGCAGAAGAAGTTAGGACCCCTGAATTTCCAAATAAGGAAGAGCTGGAAACTGATTTTGCACCCACGACAAAAGAATATGGAATCAAGGAAGAACTTGTAGTAAGATCAGAAGCCAAAGAATTTATTGCTCAAACCAAGCCAAGGTTGAGAGAAAGTGATGAATAATCCTATGAAGAAGTGGTTATGGTCTCCAAAGTATCAAGTGATGGAAATATAGAAACTCAATTTGCACATGGAATAGAAGAAGCAACTATGACTCCCAAGTTCCTAAGTAAAGAGGAACAAGGTATGATGACAACTGCTAAATATTCAAGTAGGGAAGAGTCTGAAGATGATACTTCAACCAGAAAGGAAGGGAGGCCACGACGACCGCCTCCTTATATTCATCCTCGTAAAATATTCAGGCCACCAAACTCTGAGAGGTATAACAAAATACGCCCCAAATACAAACCTAAAAATACGATATGCAGTAAAAAATATGTATGTCTACCAGAATTTCGTTATGGATTCTTACAAGGTAGGGAAGTAAGGCACATTAATACACCAACTGAAAAATCTATAAAATTGTCTAGTGAAACTCTAGAACAAGGACATGTTAAGGAATACGATAACAAAGACGATGAAACAGAATAGGTAGAAGACAAGGATATGAAAAATCAAGATCATATTGACAATCACAATGTCAATATCAATTGTAAAAAAATGACGATGACAAAGATTGTAATAATAAAACACAAAATACGGTTAAAAATGAAGTCGTTATTAACAACAATTATAAAAAATTTGAAGACGTAGAAGAATGCAATGATGAAAATAAAAGATTCTAGGATGACCTTAATCAAGATAACATAGAAGAACAAAACCCAGAAGATGTTGCAACAAATGAAGAGATGAACATTCTACCAATGGTCGTAACTCAAGATGTTCTAGAATCTCAACATCAAAAGGTTCCACTGGAACAACTAAATCCAATCTCATCAAACAAGGAAGTAAGTACATTATTAGTAGTTGTCTCTACAGATAAGAAACCCATATCAAAGCATGCAGAAATATCTTAAATCTACATCAAATTAGACTATCAAAAGAACACCAACAGATAAGAAGCTCAGAAGAATAATCCATATAATTGTTATTTGTTTATCTACATAATCATATGCCTGAAAATATTTGAATGGAAATGCGACCAATTATTTCAAGAACTACTAAACTATGACACCATTATTCGTGGCAAAAATTCCAATTGTAGCATGCTTATAGAAGATTTGTGGACGAATCTTTTCAAAGCAAGATAACTTGTAACATACCAAATAGAATAATATGTAAATAAAATAATAAATTAGATTAAGCAATTAATTAATAAATATTATATATGCTAAATGTAACAACAGCATGAGAAGAGACGTAAAGCTTCNATATATATATATATATATATATATATATATATATATATATATATTACATAATAGTGAAGTTTTACATCTCTTTTCTACTTCACTATTATGTAATATATATATATACATGTGTGTGTGTGTGTGTGTGTGCGTCGAGAGACTGTGTATTCATATCATCAATTCAACTATAAAATATATATTTATTTATCTAATAAGATAAAAATGTAAGGTGTTACCTTACACTAATATTTTGGGTGTCTCCATCGCTATTTGAACAAATCACATTTTGCAATGCATGATTGGCCTCCTTAATGTCATTACAAATCTTTAAATTGTTTTATTTATCTCTCCTACCATATAATATATTCTATAAGGTCTCTATTATGTTCTTCTTGATGTGCATTGTATCAAACAAATGAACAATTTCTAGATGCTCATAGTAGGGGACCCTATTGAATTGCCTAGGATAACTTTGCATTTTTCGTCGAAGCACCTCATTATTGATGTCTTGATCAAGACCTTCAATATGAATAATAATTAAAGATATTAGAACAACACTTGTCAATTAATAGTAAACAGATCAAAATGCAAAAAAGATATACAATATTCAAAACATTTCATGTATATAATGATACATAGACAATTTCATCCATACCATTACGATTTGAAATTTCTTTTATATTGCTTCATCCATAGACCAAGTGTCATTATTCTTGGTTTTAATCTAGTCTCTTCTTTCCCATTGAAAATATTTCTTTTCAGTAGTTTGATATCTATGGTTCCTAGAAAGGAAGTTCCTATACTCATCCAACACCTCCTTTCATAAGCTTCTAGAACGACGAGATCTTATCTGAGTGCCACAAACTGGACATGCAAATTTACCCTTTGTTTGAAGACATGTCAAAGATGTATTAATTTTTATATCAATTATTTATAATGAAGTATGTATAATTATGCAGGGCAAAGTTATAACAGACCACAAAAATGTGTTATCCCTGGGGCATTGTGAATTATCCATACAAGCATTGCATAGAATTGAAATTACCTTTGTGCATTTGTTGATCTAGATATATCATACATAGTGAGGACCTTCCATAACTCTAGTAACTTATCAATAAGGAGCTCCATATATACATTCATATATTTGATCTAGTATTTCCCTATTTGATTTAACATAAAGTACAAAATTAGGACATATATGAGTAAATAAAGTTATATAAGACACTAGTATTCCGTTGATTCACTGCTAGGGTAGCTGATTTTTTCACTTGCTCGTTCCACTCTGCTAGGGCCCGCCAGGGTTCGTCATGGACTCTACAGGGGGTGGTTTGAATCTGCCTCCTCCTCCTCTGCCTCTCGCAGATTCTGAAGCTTTCAAATGTCTTGTCTCCACGCAGGGCTTGAAGCCAGTCGCCAATTCGCCTCCCAAGTTTGTGAAAAAACTAGACTATGTTCCGATCATTTCCCTACCTCTGAACCAACCTATGCAGGTAGTTGTATCTCTGGCAGAGAGTGCTTTAATCGTTCATTTCACTGACCTATGGCCCTCTCCAAGAACAATTGAAAATTGGATCCAAAAAAATTGGCATCTCCTAATCTCCAATAGTGTTACATGTTATGCTATTGGACGGGGGTTTTTCCTGTTTGAGTTCATTTCTAAAGAAGATCATGATCTGATTTTTTGAAATGGGCCCTACTTCATGGAACCCAAAGGACTTTATTTGAATTGATCGACCCCAGACTTCGACCCAGTCGTGGATGCTCCCAAAGCAGTTCTGATATGGGACTGTTTTCCCAACCTACCGATCCATTGTTGGAATCCCTCCTCCCTGCAAACTATTGGAAACAATCTGGGTAAGTATATTGGAAAATAAAACACAAAAGATCAGTACTCTTATGCCATAATTTGTGCATTGGAGGAAATTTCAACTCAAAATGTGCCTCCTAAAAATAATTAATAAAATAATAGTTAAAAGAATAAAATAATATTTATTAATTTTGGAGGAAGAAAAGAAAAAAACTACTTTTTTGTTTGTATTTTTGACATATCTCCCCGTGTTTTTACTCAAATTTCAATCGGGAGAGCTCCTTGGACACGGAATTAAATTCTGCATCCAACGAGTACCCACTGGCATACTTTTGACAGACCCTGCTACCCCAAAAACAAGAAATACCTGAAAAAATGGAATGGTGATGTTTGGATGCGGAATTTAATTCCGCGTCCAACAAGCTCTCCTGGTCGAAATTTGAGTAAAAACATGGGGAGATATGTTGAAAATACAAACAAAAAAAGTAGTTTTTTTTTATGATACCTATCCCCAAATTTATATTAAAAAAGTGTTTAAGACCTATACGATATTTCAAATTTAAAGCAATTTCATTGGCTAACACATGATGACATGGAAGTTGAATCAAAGTTAAAAGGCCCATTTTGAGTTGAAATTTCCTCTAATGTACAAGTTGATCAAGAAGCCGGACTTCTAGAAGCAATCAAGTGAACTGTTGGAGATTGGAAACACTTTCAAAAACTGGATTAAGAATAGTTTTCATTCAAGTGTAGACACTACCATGACTATGGGAATTTTTAAAAGAACTGCTCAAAAATTTCGCCAGTTTAGTCAGAAAAGGAAAACGAAGAAGGTTGGAAACAAGAAAAAATGCCAAAGGCTAACCCTAAACCTCGAACAAGAAGGGAAGAAAGAAACCATAACCCCTCTCTAGTAAGAAAGGAAGCGACAATGCAGAAGGCCCCAGATCGAAACAGGAAATAGTTTCTCTGCATTAGAAGAGTCAATGGAAGCAGGGAACTCGATCAAAGAAGTATTAGCAAGACCCTCCTCACCTAAAAACTTAAATGTAGAAGGAAAGGGATCTCCTAAGAAGATCCGAAGAACACCAAAAACCTGTCAATCCATGAAGGAAAATCTCAGAGTGAGTAGCAAGATCTAGGAACATAGGAAGAATAATCCGAAGATGAGGGAGGAGAAGTGTGACCTTCTCCACCCTTTATCAAAATGGTAAGAAGAGGAAGGAAATCCAAAAAGTAACAGATAGAGGAACATACCTATAGAAATAAGCTACAAGGGTCTCAAGCAACAATGGAGGGTATGCTCGTTCCTAGAAATATAAGGTAAAAAGGGCAGGCCTCCAGAGGGGTCGCCTCCATCCCAAAAGTTAAATAATGAAGTTTGTCTCCTAGAACTATAGGGTATTAGGGAGTAGAAATAAAGAGGAATCAATGAAGGATATAATTTTTATCTCCATTCTCGACGTCTTACTATTCTAGGAGACTAAATTGGAGGAACAAGCTTTCCTTCAATCCAGCAGCTTCTTCTGGAAAAAAGGAGGAGGAGTAGCAGTAAGTGTTAGAGGATCTTCTTGAGGGATTGGCACTTTATGGGATCCATCCAAATTTGAACTAGTTCACTCCTCCTCTTGCACTCATTGGATTTTCATAAGCCTTCATCACAAAGACATGAGAAACCTGGTAAGTTTCTTTAATATCAAAAAAAAATGTTGAAATCTTATTCAATAATATATGAGTATCCACCAGCCTGAGAATATAATTCTAGTTGGGGACATGAATATCGCCCTCTCCTCCAAATAAAAGAAAGTGGGATCAATAGTTAGAGATCCACTCTGCAAACTAGTATATTATCATGGATTGGGATCTAGAATACATCAATCCATACCGAGGTCATTTTACTTGGTCAAATAGAAGGATTGGCACTAGGCATATAGCATCATGACTGGATATATTTCTAGTGCAACAATCCTTTCTCCTGCTCGGTTTCAATGTAAATTCCTAAATCCTTCCCTTCAGTGTCTCTGATCATAAACCAGTTCTCCTAGAAATATCCACAAACCAAAATCTTTCAGCCCCTCCTGGATTCAACGGGAAGGTTTTCATGATATAGTCCAATCAGTATGGAAGGTTTCGATCTCTGGATTTTCCTTTTTTGTATGGGTGGAAAAGTTGAGAAAACTTAAATTTTCTTTCAAAGCTTGGGAAAACACCTTAAAGTCCCCTCTCAAGCAGAGATTGGAATCCCAACAGTTATTGTAGAAACACCAACTCCAATTGGAAGTCCAACCAGTTAACTTTGAAATTCTAGACAATGAATACATGCTCCAATTCTCTCTCCACTCAGCTTTTCGATTGGAGGAGGATTACTAAAGATAAAAATCCAGAAGCCTTTAGTTACAGACTTGGGACAAAAATACCATTTTTTTCCATAAGCAAGCAGAGGGTTGTAAGTAGTTTAATTATGTCATGGAAATCCATGTCCACGATAAGGAAATTAGGGATTTTGAAGGAATCAAGCAAGCAACTTATTCTCATTTCAGGGACATTTATTTAGAAGAGATGCCTCCTCTTGCATGCGTATCCCCACCAGCTCTAAATTTGATTCCCTCCCAGTTTAGCCAAGAAGCCAACAGTTCGCGTATTGCTCTGGTTTCTAAAAAAATAAATTAAGAAGGATTTAGCTAGTATGGAACCTGATAAATCCCCATGCCCAGATGGATTCACAGGAAGATTCCTCAAAACCTGCTGGAAGATAATTAAAAATTATCTTCACAAGATGGTTTTGAAATATTAGGGTTGCAGCAAAATTGGTGGTAGTACTAACTCAACTTTTTTGGCTCTCTTTCATAAGGAAAAAGGGGCAATCTCCTTTGATCATTTCATACCAATCTCTCTCTACAATATTGGCTATAAAATTATCACTAAAGTCATGGCTAACAGATTAAACTGTATTCTTCCTTTCATCATCTTGGAGAATCAAGGGGGATTCATTAAAGGCAGACATATTGTTGATAACATTATTCTCGTTCAGGAGGAAATTCACTCCATTATTCAACGGCGTTAAAAAGGTATGGTCATCAAACTAGATTTAACTAATGCTTTTGACATATTTAGCCATAATTTTTTGTTTTAGGTCATGCAACACTTTGGTTTTGACCCTGCCTTCATAGCCTTGGTGAAAGCTTGTGTTGGAGGACCTTGGATTTCCCCCCTAGTCAATGGATGGACAACAGTTTCTTTCAATCTATGGGAGGTCTTCGTTGGGGTTGTCCTCTCTCTCCTCTTCTCTACAATATTCAACATTCTGTGTTAATCTTCCAGATGGACCAAATCCAGTCTCAACAAGAGCTTATGGGTCTTTGTATAGCTCGTGGGGTCAAGGATGTTAACCATGAACAATTTGTTGATGCTACTATTCTCTTGGGAGAAGCAAGCATCTATTCGGCCATAAATTTAAAAAAATAATTAGATATGTATCAAGAAGCATTGCGCAGCAAAATCAATTATAGAAAGAGTCAAATATATGGCTAGAACTGCTCCCCAAAAGAGATGTTAGAAATCTCCAAAATTTTGGAAATAGAAGGGAAAACTCAATGGGATGCCTTCCAATATTTAGGAGTCCCTATTTTTAAAACAGCCCCAAATTGGATTCCTATGGTAGATAAAATAAAAGCAAGAATAAACACCTGGGGCTTCTCCTGGCTAAACCCAGCTCGAAAATTCGTGATCACCAAATCATTCCTCTCTAGCATTCATATCTATCAAAGTTCCATCCTTTTGGATCTGAGAGGAATCATCTTAAATATTGAGGTTATTCTGGGGCATTTTCTATGGAAAGGAGGAAAACAAAATGAAAACAATATTCCCCTGCTTAGCTGGGGGGAAATATCCAGACCAATTTTGGAAGGAGGCCTCAAATTTCAAGACCTTCGGATTCAGAATTTAGCCTTAGGGGCTAAGCTTCTTTAGAATGTAATTTCAGGAAAGAATTCTTGGAGTAAGAAATCTCTCTAGAAAAAATCTTTCTCTGGAATGTGGATCATATGTTTAGACACTCCTCCCATAGTCACAAAGGGATCACCAATTTTTCCATCTGTCTGAAGGTCCAAGGATTTTTTCCCCCGCGCTGACCTAGATCCTAGGGAATGGAAAACAGATCAAAATTTGGGAAGACTCCATTTTGGGGGAGCCACATTTAGATTCTATACCTGGTACTTCACAAATCAAATCCTTCGTTCACGCTCAAAATATGGTTACTCCCTAGGATATCTCCACCTGGAACACTAATGGAATATTTCGAACTGCCCCCCATTTATGCTAGATGAAAAGTTAACTTTGTTATCCTCTCTTCAAGGAAAGTACTCAGTAGAAAATAATCTCAAAGAAATTCATGGTTGGGGTAACAAGTATGGCCTCTACACTATTTTTGTGGGTTACAAGCGTCTTAAATCATCTCCCCATGTTCCTAAAAATCCTGCATTATGGAAAGGTATTTGGAAAGTTTTAAAGTATTCCCAAAGTAGATTATTTTATCTAAACCCTAGCTCATAACAGTATCTTAACGGGATATAATCTCTGAAGAAAAGGATGGGAAGGCCCGTCTCGCTACCCATTCTGCCTTGCTCAAGAGGAATCATCCTGTCACCTACTTCTCTCTTTCCCCTTTGCAAAAGTTGTTTGGATTCAAGCTCTCTCCATTTGGTCTGGTTCGGTTCAGCTCCCTTTGGACATCCCCTCTCTTCTAAGTAAATGGATTTCTCTTTGTCCCTTTTCATTTTCTAAAAAAGATCTGCTTAAATCCTTCTCGTTGACTCTTCCTAAATTTATTCTTTGGAGGTTATAGATTGAAAGAAATGCTCGCATGTTTAGAGACAAGTCTTCCTCCGTTGCTCAAGTTGTTATCAAAGTGAAATCTCTTCTATGCGATTGTATTATATTCATTTGCACTGACTCTATTTGCTTCCCCCTCTCCCCCTATGAAGAAGCCTGGCTTCATATTCTTTCTCTTGATATCCCCACTCCTATCGTATCCTTTGTATCCATACCAGATCCTTGGGAAATAAGTTGGAGAAGCCCAATTCACTAAATGGTTGATTACCTTCCATCATCATACCCTTTTCTTTGATGGAGCGTCTAAAGGAAATCCTAGGGAGGCAGGGGGGGAGAGGTTCTCTTTGACCCCAATGAAGTTCAGGAATGGTTATACTCTTGGGGTCTTGGAGAAGATATAAATAACATAGCATAATCTTTGGCCCTCTGGAAAGGTCTCCATTAAGCTTGTGCTCATGGAATTTCTGAAATCATTGTGATTAGGGACTCAAGGCTGTTAACACCTGTATTTAGCAAAGCAGAAATAAGACCATGGTGGAGGTGATATTATGTTGTTTAAATACTTCGGTTTAAGGATATAATGTAAAGGTGGAATGATAGCAAAAGATCGGCCAAGTTAGTAAAGATCCTAGGCCATGATGAAAGAGGAGAGCAAATCAATGGCTGGTATTCCCTCCGCTCTTCGAAACATGCGAGGAGGATAAGACAGGTTCGGGCTTTTAACCAGGGGCACAGATCAAAGGTTATAAAGTTGTCCTAAGCAGATCCACGGCTCACATCAAATCCGCCTTGTGAAAGCACGAGTTAGTTAAGGAAATGGAGGCCGGCGGAATCATGTATATTCCTCTCGATCCGACAGTGGAGGGGAAGAATCGGGTCACATCAATGCATGGGATTAATCCCGTGACCGGAACCTGCACGGCGGATAAGCCGAAATCCACCCAGCGGAACTTGTTATATGATGCTTGATCCAACGGATGGAGATCAAAGCAAAATAGATCAATGATTGTTATAAATTCCGGGGGATGAAATTGCGCGAGAGATAAGTCCGATGCTGCCAGCGGAATTGGGAGATGTCGACAGATCTGACGGCTGACAAATGCCGGGCAATCACATCAACGGCTGGAAAGGATTCCGGAAGATGAACGTGCATGGCAGATAATCCCGGATTGCCCGGCGGAATCGGGTACGTGGCGGATGATCCGACGGTGCGTGGTTTAAGGCATATCGCATTGACGGCTGGGAATAATTCCGCTGATCAAAGTTGCTCGAAGGTTAAAGCGAAGGAGCTTAGCGGAATTTGGTAAACGCCACATGATCCAACGGCCCACCGGTAAAGGTATGTCAGATCGACGGATGTGGATGATTCCGGGACTCAGAGTTGCACGATGGTTAAAGTCAAAGGGCTCAGCGGAATCTGAGACGTGGCGTTTGATTCGACGGTGAAGAGGGAAGCACGTCACATCTACGGTCATGAGCGATTCCGGGAGGGAGACTTGCACGGTGTTTATCGCCAAGACGCCCGGTGGAAAAAGATACGTGGCATGCGATCCGAGGGCCAGAAAATTGCAAAGAATAGATCAACGGTTGGTAATGAATCCGGAGGAGAAAGACGCGCGGCTGATAGTAGATGGTGGTTGCGGAGAGTAAATGATCGTCCACGTGGCGAATTGTGGTAGGCTCCAGGGATAAAAGCGGCCTATAAAAGTAACATTGACCCACATCATTGTTATTTTATTCATTGGGAACGGGCGAAAAGGACTGGTCTATCTGTCGGCTTCCATTTATCAGTGCCCAGTTTCTATTCGTCAGGTGCAGACACGCTCTGGGCACACGCCTCCATAGTGAACCAGGTAAAACTGAAACCCAGTAACTCTGTAATTCCCCTTCTCAAAGTTACCAATGTGAAATTCAGTGATGGACCCGGGAAAAGAAGCTCAAATGTCGAGTCAAGTTGTAGATGATAGAGAAGAATTCTTAGTAGACAGGGATAGGAATGTATGCAACCCCTTCCTCTCTGTGGAAAGCGTGTCTGTTAGCAAAGAGAGATTATGGCATTACCATTCGCGAGGGAATGATGTGTTGAACGTGTGCAAGTCTTTCTTGTACTATTTCGCCATTGAACAAACCCTCCATTTCCCAGAATTCGCAGAGTGGTGTGCTGAGAATTATTCCCCGTCTCAAAGAATTATTGTCAGTCGGTTTGCATCCAAAGTATTGTGTAGAGTCGATGCTGCGGTCATCCGAGAAATCCTTAGTTTGCCGGAGAATTACCCAGATAGTCGTGAAGTGATAAATGAGTCAATCCTAGTCGAATTATACAAGAAGTGCGAAGCCGAAACCCGCTGTAAATTCCTGTCGAATGTTTTAAAGGATGGTCAGTCTTTAGATGGTGTATCCATGCCCTACCCTGTACATATTTTCAAGAGTGAAGTTCAATTGGTCATTTCTTTAGTGTTTCAAGTACTAGGCCTAGATGAGGATTGTCGGGTGGGCGAAGTCGTTCTCGGATTTTTGTTGAGGATGAGTTCCCATGTTTCTGAGTCCCAGTCAACCCCAGTTTTTAATTTAGACGAATACCTGGCTGAAGCAATTCACCTTCAGCTAAGCGAGTTCCCCAAGGTCCGGTTTTTCAGCTTCTAGACTTATTTGCTTAATATGCTACTATGTTCCAATATCTCTGAGTTGAAGTTTCTGAATACTCTGTGCTCTTCTGATTTACCAAAACAAATCAGCATGTTCGAATTTGCCAATTCGATCATGTCTGAGATATACAAAATGTTGTTCAATGAAGAATTACCACGTGTCCTGGACGAAATGAGGAGCTTAATGCAGTCTTCACCAGAGGATCAGGTTGGAGACTGGTTTTTGTACAGAGAATATACCGTGTTGAGAATATATGGCTTCACTGGTTAGCCTTATAGGCTGCCTTCTTTCTTGACCCCGAGAATCTTTGCATTGGAATTCATGAGACAGAGATTGCTGTCCGAGGAGGAACATTTTTGTGCTTTCAAGAAGTCTTCGAACATCAAGTTTCCGTTTAAGGTTGGCACCTTCATTTTTAAAAGCAAGGGTGTCTTGGTTTTTGTAGAAAAGTTGCTGGAAAATATGGATTTTATGAAAGAACCAAATGTGAATTATGACCCCCACCAAGTGATTTCATTGAGAAAACAAGCTAACAGGAACAAGCCATTTAAACATCAAGCTGTTGAGGGGTTAGCTGAAATGGCTAATTTACTGCAGTTTACTGACGAGTCAAAGTCCGATGAAGAGACACATCCTACACCTAGTACTGCAATCCAAATCACAGAGGGTGTTACTGTTGCGGTTAAGAGGAGTTTGTCCGATGCTGAGGATATGGAAGTGGACGAAGAGGCGTCCCATAAAAAGGCAAGGCTGCTCAGAGGTGAGACTGTAGATGAAGAAGTGTCTGATGTTTTCAAAAAAGCTTCCTTAGTCCCCGTGAAGACCGTGCAAGTCAATCAATTCTCCTTTAAAGGTTTAGAATGTGGTGTAGACAGTCCAGAACCCAACCCCTTATTTAAGTCAAGAGAAGAGCTCAAGGCGATCTACATGGAAAAGAGGAAGCAGTCCCTAGAGGAAATGAGAAGTCTACTCCCGAGGGTAAGAAACTTGTACAGTTCAAAAACATCTCTAGTTTCAGCTAGAGATGCTGAGAAAAATACTTTTAAGATGGCCATAGGGAATGACAAGAGGATGTCTGAGATAGAAGTCAGGCTGGACAAAATCAGCACCCCAGACAAGATTCAGCTGCATAAACAAACCAGCGACATCCTATACTCAGATTTACTGCAGGCCATGGTGAGGATAAACAAATTACAGGTGTTGGTAGACAAATTGGAAGTCCAGTTAAAGCATGAGAAAGTGGAAAATAAGGAAAATGTTATTCAGATCATGAAACTGCATGCGGACATTGCTAGCTCAGACAATACCCAGGCTGTCAAGAAGTTGCTGGAAGAGAAAGATAATGCGCTCCAGGTTTTGAAGAAGAAGTTGAAGATACCAGGCTCAGAACATGTCCAATCAGCTGAATTGCGAGCTCTCCAGGAGGAGAAAGATAAAATCCATCAGGAGATGATGGAATACAAAGGAAAGGCTAGAGAGATGCAAGAGGAAAAGGATAGGTGGGAGACCGAGAGGGAGGAGCTGCTATCCCAAATCTCCGTGATGAAGAAAGATCAGACCGAGGAAAAGGAGATTATGGAAGAGCTAATGAGCCAAACCCCTACCGGTGATGACTTATCTATTGTTAACATCTAGAAGCCATTAACTAATTTTTCTGCAGATGACCTGTTGGTGTCTATGTCCCAAGTGAGTTTGAAAAAGGAAGCTATTAAGGAGTTGAAAGCCGAGAATGAAAAAGTAAAGGCCGAATTGACCAAGATAAGTGAAAGCAAAAAACAGATCTTGCAGGACAAGAGTCAATTACAGAAAAAGCTCGAAGAGCTAAAAGAAAAATGCATTGGGAAAGGCCCTCTTCAGGGGGCGAAACATATTATTTGGGATACCCTGACTATAGAGATTACCAAGTTCCGGCATTACTTGAGTTTTATTGATGATTTGTGTATACTGACAGAGTCGGCCCAACAAAGACTGAAACTGGTGAATGAACACATGGCAAAAAGACCCCTCACCACAGCTCAGAATACATTAAATTTTCTGAATTCACTGACATACCAAAAGCTGCACAACATGGGCATAAAGGACAGAATCTCAATAGTGCTGTCGGTGAAGAAGATCATCCACAAACACCATTTAATGAAGATTGTCCAAGAGAAGTCAGAAGAACTGCTTGTGCAGGTCACTAAGTTCAAACAAGAGTTTAAAGAGTTGTTCGAAGATGGACTGCCGTCCTTCTGGAACGAAGAAGGTAGGATGCTCCCGCCTGAACATTATCATCACCTGCTTGTCCGAGCTCGCATGGACCACTCGAAATTTAATAGCTTGGAGAAGAACCTGACAGGGCAAACCATTGTAGACATGTTAACAGAAGATTTCAAAATCCTGCAGAAGTTCGTCGTTATCAGATCCAAATTGCCCAGGAAATCTTATGAAGCATATATGGAGCTCGAGGTAGCTATTCGGGAGATGATGGAGTGTGACACCCCAAGTTCGGAGCAGTGGAAAGCGGTAGAGCGGTTTGGGAAAACAAAGTATATTCTTTCCCCCTAGGAACAGGTGTCAGGTGCTGAAGAGCTGATGGGGCAAAGACGTGGAGCTGATGGGGCAAAGACGTGGAGCTATTGGGGCAAAGACGTGGAGCTGTTGGGACAAAGATGTGGAGTTGTTGGGGCAAAGACGTGGAGCTGTTGGGACAAAGACGTGGAACGGTTGGCCGAAAGTTTGTTATCCAGTTGATTTGTACTTAGTGATCTGTTAGGAATGGAGCTGTAACAACCTCCTAGTGGTGTAGGAATTCAGTTACAAACTCTAATTTACGCCGATCATTCTGTTATTGATCTGCTGGGGGCAGACTTATTGTTTTATCTATAAATTTGTATCTTTTTATGAGATGGGGGTTGGAACCCATCGAATGAAGTGATTTGTGGAGAACATATCTGTTTTATTTTAATACCAAAAGTGAATGCATTAGAGCTTTTTCAAAGATTCATGTGTCATTGATGTTGCAGTCCGTGCTTTCTTTCTTTGTATGATTGTATTTTCCCCTGTGTAACACTCCATTCTATTTTTCTTCATATCTGGAACATAGTGTTTGATGATTAGAATTCATATGCTTATGCTCTATTCATCGTTTCAGGTATTATATGATTTTTTCTACTAAAGTTGATATGGAATTCGTCTTAGACGCTCTGTATTGATGGGATGTTCCCTCGTCCTTTCTATTTCACCTTGATAAATGGAATGACTGCAATTATGTGATTATCTTGCCTTTGATAAAGTCTTGTGTATACATCTTTGTGATCTTTTATATGTATATGACTCCATGCCCAATGGATATGTGATTGTTTCAACCGAACAAATAAATCTTTAAATATTGTTTACCATCTGGTCTTGTAAGATTTGCATTGAGAGATCCCTCTCTGGAAGAAAATACCAATTTCTTCCTAAAGTGGTTTTGATGTTACCTCGGGGTGTACCTTTTACAACCTGGGTACATTCTGAGTGCTAACAAAGGCTAATCATCCAATCCCTAGTTGGAAAATTCTCTCCCTACTTAGATGAAGTTGCGACAGATAATCAAGAGAATACAAAGACTAGCAAGAGCCTTCAGCAAGATAGATTTTTCCACATTTTAAAGCATCTGAATGAAGTGGTATATTTGGTAGCAAAGGCCACAACTCCCTTCATAAAAGGGATTCTCAAATTAAATGGGATCTTGTCCCACTTTCTAGTCCCATAGGACCTCAGGTGAAATGTTGAAGGGCCTACCATGTGTCCAGTCTACGTGGCGGATACCCTTAAAATATCCCCACATGTCGGCTTGTGGAATGCGAGCTTGTGGCGTGCAAGCTCGTCGCATGAGGCATGCAAACTTAGAAACTAGGGCCTCTGATGCTATCCATAAAATCTCTGTGTTAGAAGGTGTCTTATGGCCTCCAGTTCAGATTCGGTCGCTTCAGTTGACTCTTCCCCATTGTTAGAGGTTGAGATTTGGATTATCCATAAAAAGTTGAAAAAACAGAAATGCCACCTGTTACGTCTAGATGAAGAAGGTGGTCGTCACTTAGAACTTGTGGATAAAGACATAACTCAAATTCGAGAGGAATTTGTTGAATATGTTTCGCAATATGGGAGGGAAATGCTAGCAATGTTGGTAGAAATGGAGATTCATATTGAAAAGTTGGAGTTGCGAGTTTCAAGGATGGCAATGGAGAAGGTCACCAGCCCATCTAGATTTTCAGAACCGACAAATCAGAGTCATGGCCGCTATGGGCAGTAACTTCGGATCTTCTCTGTCTCTAGGTTTTATTTTTTGTAAAAGTTTTGATATTCTATTTCTGATTCTTATCTGTTGTATATCATTCTAAATAGATATCAGTCAGTTAGTTTTCAGGTAGCTAGTTAAGTATTTCTATGTGTCTTCTCGTCTCTGTTCTCAGATAGCAGACTAGGATTTTGTAAGCTCTTCCACAGTGGTCATACCACTACTTTTATAATATATTTTTTTTAACAAGAACAAAAAAGGAGAAGTATATTAATAGGCTATGCACAGCCATTCATTACAAAGGAAGCAAGAAAAATAATGCCGGCAGATCAAAATTGCTGCACAACTGGCATGTCCTGAAAGTTTTCCATAAGACAGTGCATATGATCGTTCCAAAATTGCAATTGTCGCGGGTAGTGTATACCCTCACAAACTGGCTACATAGAAATATGCAAAGAAACATAACCCATACAAAATTAAAACAGATTATCCAAGAGACATAAGTTAAGGGTTCCCTTTAAGAGCCCTGGGCTGCATAACCGATTCTTCTTCCATGGGATGATCAGCTACTTCATTTACTCCGTTAACCCTACTTCCCTGGTTCATGGTGATGAGCTTCTCAAGGTCTTCCTGGATTCTGTCCACCTTGCCCAGCAGCTTGCGCAGGTTGCTCTCGTTATCATCTATTCGGGCATCATGGTTACTAACCTGAAGCGATGTGTAGCTCACAGTTTCACTCATGCTTTTGATTTCCTTGGCCATTTCTTTATTGTCCATTACCCCTATTGTTGTCATCTCATACAGCCTGCGCAGGTTCTTCTTAATGTCCAGCAGCCCAGCATTATCACCAGCGTGAGCCATACCTCCAGAATCGGCCGTAATTGCTATGCGGGAAAACTGAGTATGCAGAGGGTAAACAATACAGTCCTGGTTCTCACCCCACAAATATCTTGTAACACTCCTGAGCACTGCAATTTCTTGTTGCAGAACAGAAACACCAAGTCTGTCTGTGCAAGACAACGTTCCCAGAGCGCATTTCTTCCAACCAGAGCATAGGCAGCCCAAGACCCGAACCAGTCTGTCTTCACGATAAGGAGATGTACCAACGTGACTATCAGAACCCCAGGACGCTGAGGGATAACTACATTGACAGAAGGAGAAAGAAGACAGAGCAAGGCGCTCCTTTACAAAGGCACGAATGAGGGGGAGCACATGCCACTGGATTCCCAGCAATCTCCCACCCCCAACTCCAGCTACCACATTCAGCAAGAAATTCACAGAGCCTGGAGAACCATAACCAAAATCCGGAGCATAACAATGGAGCGAGTATATGCAGGGAAGCGTCATAGAGAAAGGGATGAAGGGGCTTCGATCGTGCGAGAGGGAAAGGCAAAAAATTGAAGGCCTGAAGGGATTTAAATTAGCTGGAGCTGAAGAGGGAAGTAAAATCCACGCGGCCTTCGGAAGAGGGCATACGGGACTCAAAATTGAATGCAAAGAGCCGCCAAGAGGAAGGGGGAGGTGAGAGCCAGCTGGAGGGAGGCAGATGAGAAAGGAGAGGCGGTTGGAGGGGAGGATAAGGAGAAGAAAGGGGGGGGTGAAGAGAAAGGAGCTTAGAAGGATGAGGGAGAAGAGAGAAATGGGGGGAGAAGGATGAAAACCTATAAGGCATCCAAAATTTTTGCAGAGGGATAAAGACTTCACATTAGAACTTTGCATGAAGATAGTGCGGGAAATAATTTTAGAACATCTCGTCATGGAATGAATTTGAGGTAGGGAGGATCACCATCCTGGCTGTAGTGGCCTTGGGGAAGACTGGAACCTACGTTAGCCATGTTATCTGCTTCCTTATTATTATGTCAGAGAATGTGAACCACCTCGAAAGATTGAGACATGAGAAACTTAGCTTTTTTATACAAGCGGCGACATTTAATAGCTCCTGTGGGATACCCGTTGATTAGCTTATAGATGACATGCCTGGAGTCTCCAAATATCAGAACCTTCCGGAGCTTTTTGTCTCGAATGAGTTGAAGACCCTGGAGAAGAGCCATCCACTCAGCTTCATTGTTGGTTCTAGAGCCAAGTCCCCAGGCAAATCTCTGTTCCACTTGTCCTCCAGGATCCACCAAGATCCCACCCGCCCCTGCCACCCCTGCTTTTATAATATATTATATAACCGTTCTTGTTAAAATATATATATATATATAAGACATTATTTCAAAATATATCTGGGCATATATTAATAAGCAAAAAAGAAGAAGACATAGATGAAACGAACAAGACAAATAAGATGTTACAGTGTTAAAAAAAATTATAAACAAATTATAAATACCCGGAACAATCATTGCCAACATTATGTGCTCCTTCTTTATTGGAATCCATGGAGGAATGTTATTATTAATAACAAAAACAAGCCATAGTGAGTAACTAGGTCTGAGCTCTCCAAATGGATTGACATCGTCAGCTACCAATGAAATCCTAAGATTGGGAGGTTCTTCTTTAAACTTTGGCCACCTTTCTTCTATCTTCTTCAATATAGATCCATCCGCATACATTCAAAGAACACCATATTTACTTCTATTATTTGCATGGTAATCCATTAATTGTGCTATGTTTTTGCACCTGAAGAATTGTTGTATACATGGAATTATGGGAATATAACGAAGAACGTTGTGAAACATCTTTTTTGTTACTTTGTCGACTCAATATTTGCTTTCTTCACATTTCAGGAATTTTTTTTTCGACGCATGTTATTTATAGTAGAGAATATCATCATTAGTACATGCATGAATAGCTTGATATTCTATTCCAATATCTTTCATTATGACATGTAAATATCAGTATGTGAGAGGTAAAACATTTGACGGTGGTAACAAAAAATCACTTATCAATCTACAACGTAAAAAAATAATACTACTTGTTACTGTAAAGAATATTAGCCATACATATTGCATCTAAATGTTACATATGATGTTAACTAACATTAAAAATAGCGAAAAATAAATAAAAACTTTGTCATCGTGTAGAAAATGTGACAAAATTAATATATTACATACCTTAGGAGTTGTGTCACACGTCTTTAACATACCATTTACAACCTTTAAGTTCAACAACAACAATAAAGTAGAGAGAATACTTATGTTCGAGGCTTCAAAAAGAGGTTCACTTTCCCTCTAAAGTACAAGTATATCATAAGCATCATTAAATTGATCTCCATCGTCATCTATTCCAACATTATTAAATGTCCCCTGGATAAATGTATTTGTACAATCTTCTTTGACTATGTTATAGCATCATTATCTTCTTCCATAAGATCATTAGCTCAATCCTAAAAAAATTCTCCATGCAGTACTTATTGATCAACATGTGCTTGTACAAATTGTACCTATTCCTCCTCGAGCATTTCCCTAGGGAGATTTCTCTTTAAAATTACAAACAATAAAGTAATATTAGTGTATATAACAAATACTTAATGATACAAACGTTTACATATATAATATAGGAAAACAAAGACAACATAGACAACGACAAAGAAAACTTAGGTCAGATTGAGCAACAAAGACAACAAATAAATGAAGAATCTTGTGCAACTTATTAAGATAATTAAGAATACAATTATAATATAAATCGACATGCATCTTGAAAGAATTTTAAAAGAAGCAATAAAAAGACATCGTATTGGGACTAAACATGGGAAACAATGAGCTTTGAACGGGGCCAATGTTGAAATTTTATCAATTTTTTTATATATGCAGTGGAATTTGACAGAGACAGACTGCTCGCATGCCTTGATGATAAGGGAGGGTTTCCAGACTCAACGATGAGTGAAATCATTATCAATTTTTATATATNTATATATATAAAGAGAGAGAGAGAGAGAGAGAGAGAAATTTGAAAGAAAAAAAAAATTATTAAATAAGAATAAAGTAAATTGTGAACAATATAACCCCTTCTCTTTAATCCCTAAAATACATACAAAAAATAATAATATATTATTTTTCTTCTACACTTAACATATAAACATTAATGAAAACAATCTACAATAGAAATACATATAATGAATAACTTACTAATGGATAATATTCATGCCTACCTTCAGCATGTCCATAAAATTTGCAATGTTTTACAGCCATTGTTATTAGAAGTCTCCTTCATTTCATGCCCTTGCATATTTTGCAGGGGTAATAACATTTTGCATACTTTGAAGTCCAATATGCATCTACCACATTTCGTTGGCCTCGTTGAGGAATGTTATGTGACATGTTTGCTCAACAAACCTTAAGTGATGATTATCTTCAATAAATTTGTATTGTGAACAGTACAAAACAAGCTCTACAACATTTGAAAATCATCGAAAGCACAACAACAATGTCGAATCTATTAGATTATATAGATAGCCAACCACCTAATTATATACGTTATCAAACGGTTACTGCAATAAATGTGACTTCTATCGAATATCCGACAGTTTGTGAAAAAAAAATCGACTATCTGGAAGTTTGAGTTAGATATCCAATAGTTCTTGAGAATTCATCGGATATCTAATGATATTGGGCATTTAAAAATAAAATAAAATAAAATACAGTTACCATCTGATATTTTGCTCCAATTTTCATGTATTGTCGGACTTCACCGTCAGATTTTCCGCCCATATGTATTAGTGATCCAAAAATAATAAGTGTTTACATCAAATTCTTTGCACTATCAAAATGTGATACATGTACAAAAATTCCATGCATATCTTAGGTAAGTTCCACCAATTGCCTAGTCATCATCCTCACTCTCCTCCTCACTTTCATCATAGTCTGTGTCATATTTTCTAATAATCACTAATAGAAGGACATTTGACCAATGGGGGTAAGGATCCTCTAGATAGGTTCCTTATCCCATGTGCATCCATAGCCACCATTCTCATGATAGGTATTTGCTTGACAGGTACTATGGCGTAGATATCTATCAATTCCTTATCAATATTCAACCATCTGTATCCAATCACCCCATCCAATATCTAGTCTAGTCAGGTGCATAAATACTCCAAGAGATACTCAACATATTTCCTGTCTCTAGTCTATTGGTGTAGATCATTCCCCCTCCACCATACCTCGACATTATTGCTATTCCACTAGCCTCACTAGTGCTACATCTGCACACATAGGTTAAACGAAAAAAATTAGTCACATGTATCCTATTAAAATTTTATCCATCATTTATGCTAGTAAGTCATTAACATGAATATCCATAAATAATGCATTTTTAGTTACTTTCTAATCCCCAAGATTTGCTAGAAGGTCAAGGTATCTCAATATCTCCCCTATAGTCCATACCTACATGTGGGTAATCCTTTATCAACATTGAGATTTTTCGCCATTGTGTAAATAAATTTGGATGGAATACATTGCCTATGGTACCTCCCCCACCTCACACCATCATAACACCCTATTGTCACATATGAGGCTCCCTTGAACCTATATCCCTAACCTCATGGTGTGGGTGGAGAGTCAAGATCTTGTTGAAAAAGAGTGCACAAAATAAAGGTCCCAAAACCAAAGTATCCACCACTTTCCCTCCTACATGCAATCAACTATCATCAAACGATAGATAAAAACATTTGGACCACTCAAAGTAGGTTTGTACAAGAACTATCTCCATGATCGCCATTTGACCACCTAATATGGGTTGTATGCAAACCTAAAACTTGCACTACCTCAACTAAAATAGATATATCTCTAGTATTTTAATATAGTCAAATCAGAGAACTTAGTCATGTAATCTCACACCGTCCACAAAGTGCATCTCTAGAAATTCCTCCATCGGCTTGTATAATGGCCTTACAGGAATATGTTTCCTGCAACTTTGTACATGGGCAAGTTAGTCATGAAATACTCATCATGGAGAGTGAGAACAATGCACTTAGTCTGCATTATGAACATCTCAATTCCCACATCCTAGTACGCTATGATCTTGGAGAGTAAAAGGCCATTATCACTCATTAGATTGCTCTCAAGGAACTTGAGAATCCCCCTTTATGCGAGAAGTCTCCAAACAACCCAATCCTCTCTAATATTTGTCCACATAATATTAAAGTTTATGTATCTCTCTCTAGTAAACATTCATACATGTTGTGTGATCTACTACAATTAGTTAATATACTAGTTATATTGTATTCCCATTTAGCGCAATCATTTTTAAATCATATATACTATATGGGAATGCATATATTCCATAAACAAGTGCAAGTATATTCCTTGAAAAAGTGTGCACAACAAAACTATTCAATAAACAATTGCATGCCTAGTGTGTCACTAAAAAATCACATAGTTATGCATGCAACTTTCCCGTTTTGAGATTTATTGCACACATGGTGAATGAAAACACTTGAAAATCGTAATCCTATATGAAAACCTTCCAAGCCTTCCATCATGACCATGAAACTCTAATGTAATAAATTCAATAGACAAAAGGAAAAGGGGGTTGAGACCTATAACCTAGAATTTCTGAAATTGGAAACCGGGGATAGAAATGAAGGAATCACCTTTGAAATTTTTGTGTCCCACAAGTACTTGAAATCATAACAATGACAATTAATTTCCAATTCAAGGGTCTTTCCCTATTTATGATCCTTCTTTAAATTTCTTTCCTTAATTACAACACTGTATGACTTAAGTTTGACACGCTTTCATCACCATTGGATTCTTGTTCCATTCTCTTCCCCGAGACATACATATTTTACTAGTTAGGGACTTATCTAAAAACCCCTATATTCCAATACAATTTAAATGCATAAAACTTGGGCTCTAGACCTTCATTTTTCATTTTTATGCACTATTGGTTTTGTATTTAGATGCACTTTTGTGTTTTGTTCTTGTTTCTATATGTGTAAGTACATATTGGGGAGGGGGGGTTCATGATGTTTCCAACCATATTTATAGTTGATTACTACTCTTATAGGTATACTTCTTCAAATGAGCATATATATCAATTATCCCCTTTGAATCTCTTGTATTGGCCTTGTTTCTTGACCCCTATTGTATCTATAGGTACACCCACTGCCTACCTCTCCCCTACAAAATCTTGGCAAGTGGCTTAGACCTACCACTTATGCATTATCCCCTCCCCAATGGTAGGATTTTACCAACATGGATAGCCAATTATTAATACCCTTGTGCATTATGGGACCAATGCCATAGTTTCCCCTTTAGGATCAAAAGTCTATATTATCCATGACCTAGAGTTCTATCCACGTGTGCATTCTTCCCATGATTATGGCTTACTTCATTGGACTCTCAAGCAAATTCAATATAATGGAGTTATTCGCTATTGTGTACACTGTATATAATCCCTTGCTTCATTCGTACTGTAAATATCAGTTGTGGTATGTTGTTGACATTCACCTACCCTCGAGGAGATTACTATCAATGCCCACCCCATAGTTACTTCCATTTCCCATCAAATTTTAAGTTGACCCAAATGGTTATCTTGAGGTAATTTATCTCTTTAGTTTTACCAACATTCCTATACATTTACTCTAATATCCTTGGGTTTTACCACTGAGCACATTTGCAAAACTTATATGATATCTTTCTACAACATCCCTAGTTGTCATTATTTATAGCACTCTATGATGAGTCACACTAGGAACCTTAAGGCGTCAGTACTCGGCCTGCATTAATCCCAATTATAAATTTCCATGTGTCTTGCTAATTTTAGTAACCTTTCTTGGTCACCCTTTGTACCCCTCCTTTAAGTTGTCTCCATCTATTGTTGATATTCCATGTTGAGTTGTACTTTTGTTGCTAGTTCGAGTTGCATTTATTCTTTAAACACTAGATTTTTTTATTTCTATTACTATTTTCTCTTCCACCCACTTGTGTCTTAGTCTCAATTTTATCCATCATCCTTATACCTCATGATAGTTTGCAAAGGCTCCCTCGCACTATGCTTTTAGAAAACCTACCCCTATCAAATTTAACACTTGTATTCTAAGGGTATGGTTTAGAGGCCTTATGTACTTTGGCCCCATTTTCATCGTCAATAGGTTACCTCGAACTAGACAATGGGAGTTCTCATTTCCCATTGACTTAGTTGAATCTCACTGCTCGACTACAACTCATTATTGCATCATTAAGAAGTTTACATCATGGTTGTTTACAGTATCCCATTTTGGACGAAAGACTTCATAAATTTATGATTCGACTATCTTCAAAGTCTGTTTGGAATCTATCGATCACGTTACTTCCTTTTATGCCCAAGATTCATTAGCAACAATGATTTAGCTTCAATTGTATCTCTTTGAATCCATTTGGCTCTAATTTACATTGTTTTAGACACCTATGATGAGATGTCAATATTTTATATCCTTCCAGATTTTGGACCCTCTAGTGTTCAACAAGGATTCAATTGATGTGATCTAGCATCCCTCCCAGTGTTGTTGTTCCTTCCTATGTATTCATATTAGATGTTATATTGACCACATTTATGTACTTGGATTGGATCCTTCTAGTTATCATGATGTATTATGATATGATACTTTTGTATATTTTGATCTGGCCCCATGATTCCATTATCCCATATTGTATTGAGATACACAAACATGGGGATGTTTTCCTTGTTCATGGTGAGATCATATACACACCTCACCCATTTGATTGGTTGTTTGCATGTGGATCTCCATGGACCTTTTGGGTACCATTGTCCCTCTTTGACTGCTTTCACACATCACTTTTGTGGTTCCTTTCTTGTATTTTGGCCATATGATGTGCTCCTAGATTCATACATAAGGGGATATTGTTATCAACCTCATTTTTCTCTTGTATTACCTTGTCATGAACATTTTCATACTTCTCCATCACTTTGGTAGCTTTATCCCTCATTCCCAAAATACCAATCACTATATGGCCTCAATGATACTAGCAAAAGCAAAGCCAAAACTCAATTTTAATCACTAAAGTCAATGTATGGTGTTGAGTTAAATGTCCAAAAACACACATTGTGGTCCCAAAATATAAAACTATTATTCTTTTTTATTCATTAATGTTGTAGGCCTTCCAAAAATAGGGTTGTGGTCTAAAGTCGACTTCACCAATCCATTGTTCCTAAAAATAGTCTTTTATCTAGTCTTCAATACTTATCCCCATCCCACTACTTCATTAGTATAGTGGGATTGTTCACGTTGAAGATAGTTCTAAGAGAATTCCACATATTTTCCTATAAGTAAATTCATTAATATCACCCATTGTACCATTCATTAATTACAAGGTTATGCTACCAAAGTCCCTTTAGAGAGGAAAATCACCCTTTTTCTTCTTTCTACAATACAGGAATACCCTTGTTACCACCTAAAGCTTGGATTGGATCACACTAGGAGGCAAAGGATCCTCAAGGGATCCTCCCTCGAGGTAGCATTGGGTCCCATCCTATTTCAACAACTATTTCAAGGTGTTACTTAAATATCTTGTTTCCTCTTTTCAATGAGTATAGTTTCTATTATTTGTTATATCTTGTGTGTTGGATGGAATCTGTTTAAATTTATTCTTTTTGCATGAGATATAGTAAAGGATTATTTACTTCATGATTCCTATAATTTCTTTCTATATCATCTTCTACTTAATTGATGCAACGGTTAAGTATGTACATTTTGATACATGGTAGTGACAAAACATGAACACCAATCTTGAATGCAATATTCCACGTATTTCTTTCTTTGATCTTAACCTGGTGATAACATGTCTGCAAATAATTTTTGTTGAAGTATGTGTAATCAATCAAACTTGAGATCATATATCCTAGGTAATATGAACATGTGTATGGTTGCAATGTTTTTCATTGCTCCATAATATGTACACATCATTCATGGTCAATCTTTCTTCGATGGTATCAATGTTTTCATTGTACATGAGTTCATGCTCTCTCCGATCAGGCCCTTTGACAAAAAACCACCTACATGTTGATTCAAGTCTGATTTCCCATGAATACATCATAAGCATTGAGCGATTCAACAATATCTTCCCTATAATCAGTCCCATTTGATTAGTTATATTCATTTTTAGTGGCAATCCGTTTGGCAATTGTTCATGTGTTATGGTGTGCTCATCCAATAACTTATTTTACTTCTACAAGGATCTTATCAATATGCTCTACCACTTTTGTTCGCATAACTACATAGCACTCATTTGTATCATTCATTGCACTTAAAGAGTTGAAAATAGTGACAACTATTTACTCTTCATCTTTGGTTAGAAGAAACTAAAGCCTCCTTCTGTCGTCCTTGGTGATGGTGTAAGTGTTCTTCCATTTCCATCATGTATTGTGCATCTGATGTATTTCCATGGTCCTCCCAATAGTAAATGGGAAGATTCAATGGGAATGATATTTCATATAATCCCGTTATTATACTCTTATTATGCCTTAGATTGGTCGTCACCATCACTTCATGTTCTTTATGAAACCAAAATAGTCTCTATGACTATGGCTACTTTTGTCACATTGAATTTAGTATTTTGACCATTTCCACCACAACCATATTTGCGTGTTGTTATAATCAATTATTACACCACAACACATACCTTCAAACTCACATCTAGCTTTAATGGTATTTTTTCTCAACCATTTATAATCTTCTAGCATTTTGTGTTGCTTCTCTACAACAATTATGCCTCTATGCATCATCAAATTTTCTCCATGTTTTGCTCATGTTGTGATTTTTTGCAAGTCCTCCAACACCTTATTTCCACACATTATCCCTGTGTGAACACTTAATTGAGATATGTCCCTCTTCTCCACAAGTATAAAAATGAGTCTATCACATGTAACCACCAAACCCCTATTCTTATTCCTCTGAGTTCTTTAATCTACCAGAATCTCTCCTTGGTGCACTATTTTCAACTCTTTGTATACTTATCATTGTGTAGATCGCCCTATGAAGAGTTGTAATCTCTTCCTTTGCTTAAGATATTACTATTGTCCTTGTGCATTGATTTCCATCTACCTTTAGCACTAATTAATACCCTTGTTATTCTAAACAAAATTTATGCAAACTTATCCTGAATTTTAAACTTTAAACCATTTACACACCTTAAAACATGTTGGTCTTTGTCCTCTTCGTGTATGTATTGGATTGAAAGTTTATAGAATTCTTATTTGCATTCTGGTGCACTTTGCATCTTTTATCTGAGGTTCTACCAATATTTAAATAAGATCTATTTATAATCAGTGGGTAAGTTTTTTCATAGAGGTTCATGACCACCTTGCTCCAACATGTATATTCTCATTACCCTTTTGAAATATTTTGCATTGAAGGAAACCCCACCAAATTGTAGTGTGCCTCTTCAACATGTAAATATTTTCAAATATTTCACTTTCCTTATAGAATCAAATATCATATTGAGGAAGGAAAATATAGGCTTAGATGCCAATGATCAATCGGTGGCATACCATCATACTACTAGGTCATCATATTCTAATGCATCATTCTCATCCATATCTATGCCTACAACATTACCACTAAGCTAGCTCAATGGGCATTCATTGATAAACTCATAAACACAATGCAATTGTTACAAATTGCAACATTATAAATCATACAGTAATGGAAATTAAAAAAATATGAACAAATAACCAAGACAGTAACTCAATACTTATATCTTTAATAACAAACATCGACAAAAATGATTTCCAAGGAACATTTATCCTTGTGTGAATGCAAACCACAAGCTAAAGCATTGAAAGTATAAGTGGCTCCTTCGGGTTATCGAAAATTACTCTGACAAATGGAAATGCATTCCCTCACAAAAGTGATCACTTGATATCACCAAGTAAAATGTGAGACTTGACCTCTAGCGAATTAAGGGAATTCACATATAACATGAGAACCCTTGTTTCTTTTAACATCAATGTGGATTACCTCTTGTTCAACACTCCTTACCAACATACTTGTTGAGTAGGATGTGTCAAAAAAACTCTCAACCAAGGGATGCAATCCTTGCAAAATATAAATCCCAACCAGCCTACATGCTAGGACACATCCTCCTCATAAGCATTGGAATTGGTACAAGGAATCAATACCCATTGTCAACATACTCACTAGTGCAAGAAAAATGCCATAGCATTGCAACCGTGTAACCTACCTCCTACTACAATCATCCCCTTACAAGGAGTTTAACCAATTATGAATCTGAACATCAAAGTTGTGTCACTATCAATGATTGGGATTATGTACATAGGTTATACACATAAATGGGCCATCACTAGAGTCCAATGTGTTTCCTCCTTTTGCATGCAAAAACTTCCTAGTGTGAAAATGTAGTCCCTTTAGTTTTATAATGGTATTTATCTTTTGGAAGGCAAGTTGATCAAGGTGGGTGAAAAAGTTAATGTGTGTGATAAAGTCTCTCCTCCAAAAGTTACTTTTATCCTTTTATTCCCTCTTTGAAAGGTTGGATTAACTTGTCCATGGGAGTGTGGTTTAGAAGCCAAAGAACAAGGTGATAGAGTGTGTATTAACACAGACCCAATTCAAAACCCCAAAGTGACTATGGATGGGGCCATGTGCAAATCCTAGAGTGACTTTGATGGCAATGCACAATAGCGTAGTAAATGAGATTCTATAAGTATTTCTCAAAGATAAAGGATAAATTGTGTTGCAACTTAACATGTCATGGGTGGTTAGGTGGCTACCACTTGCTTTCCATGTCTCGCCATTTACATTCCCACTTGTTACACCACATCTTACCACTTTTTTTCTACTTGTAATGTCAATACCCCATCTTTGAGTCTCATTGCAAATATTTATATAGTTTAGTCAGTTTTTCATTAAGTGATATGTACCTCCAACATTCCTATGACACCAAAAATAAGTTTAAACATGGTTATGGTGTCAACAATTAACTTTAAAGTCCAATTGCAAATATTTTTGTAAGTTTTTTTCCATTATAGTGGTAGAATGTGCCTCTCACATGCTTATGAAATCAAACCCATCTATAAACATTGCAATCATGGGTTAAGACACCTTTACTAGTGGTGCCTTGGCCTTGAGTTCCCATTAGCAAGTTAAAGATGTCTTTGCAATAATACAAATTAGCATTAAACATACATATGCCACATAATTTACTTGATGTGCTAAAAGTGACAATATAAGAAGGCTACAAGGGGGCATTACACTCTCCAACAATGTCTGTTTCAAAGATAGACGGAGAATGATTGTATTGTACTTATTATTGACCTTTAAATAAAATCTTCGTAAAAGAATTGCTCTACACTTCATTATTTGATCACTTGAGGAAGATTGTAATGTACTTCATTATTTGATCACTTCGTAAAATCTTCGTAAAAGAATTGCTCTGCACTTCGTTATTTGATCACTTGAGGAAGATAGACAGAGAATGATTGTAATGCACTTATTATTAACCTTTAAATAAAATATTCGTAAAAGAATTTCTCTGCACTTCATTATTTGATCACTTTAGGATGATTGTAATGTATTTATTATTGACCTTTAAATAAAATCTTCGTTAAAGAATTGCTCTGCACTTCATTATTTGATTACTTGAGGAATATTTTGATCACCTCCAAGGAGGCCAATAATTTGATCGAGTTAGAACTCAATCACGGATATCACTAGGTTCACATCCACTCCTCAAGGTTTGGAAGACAACATTCAATTCCAAATTTGGACTTTTTGAATGGCTTGTCGTGCCTTGTGAGTTGCCTAATCGCTTAGCCATGTTTATGTGCATATGAATCAGCCTAGGTCCATCTCAAATCTAGATTTATAAAGCATCAAGAGTGATCCAATTTCTTAAGTAAATTTTTTTTATCTTATATTTTTTACACATCAAGAAAAAATTTGATCCCTTTCGATGCCTGATAGATCGAAGTTTGAGATGGATATATGTTGGATTTATTTTTTTTATTTTATGAGCCGACATGAATTTTCTTAACTAATTTTTTTTTTTGTGACTTATGAGCCAAAATGAATTTTTTTAGTTACTTTTTTAATGAGTCGACGTGAATTTTTTTATTTGTATTTTTTGCTAATGTTAGGATACATAACGTCGCATATCGTTACAACATTTTCCCCCATACTGGATTGTAGAGCACCGAGAGTTATGCATCTAGATGATATCCTCATCTAGAACAAAAAGTGGGATGGACATCTAGACCATTGTCAACTTCCTACACCAACACCACCTAAAGGCCACATCAAAAATGCACCTTTTAGGGTAGCCCTCCATTTCTCTTTTGGATCTCTTATAGATTCCACCATGGTCCAAATTGAGCATGAGAAGATGCAAGTATTAAAAGAGTGGCCTACACCTAATCTTATTGATTTCAAAGTTTCTAGGGATGCATCAATTACTACCACAAATTCATTTGGTATTTCTTTTGGATTGGCTCTCTAAACCTATTCACTAGAACTAGCAAAGTTCTTTATTGGATAGACAAACATAATTGGTCATTTCAATTTCTCAAAGAGGCAATATGTATTGCACCAAAACTCACATTGTCTATGCTCCAATACTCTTAAACATACATCTTATGCTTCTCATAATGTCGTTAATACTATTTTCAAGCTAGAAAGCCACCCAATTAGAAAATATTTATAAAAAAAAAATTGTTGTTGAACAACATACATATGATAAAGTCTCTGTTGGGGGCTTGTGATAAAGTCTATGCTTTAGCATAAGCCTCATACATCAACAACACTTCTTATAAATGAAATAATCATTTATGTACACCACCAACCAATGAAGTTTCAAACTCCACTATTAAAAGTGTAAAAGCAGCAAGAGATGGAATGGGTAGCGTACCTATGGTCATTCCATCCAATTAAGTATGAGAAAGGCACTACCAATAAAGCAATGGATTTCCTTAGTCAACCACCTATGAATAATTCTCTTGTCTTTTATGCATAGTACATCAATTATGAAGAATGAAAGGTATTGTTTCCAACCTATTGCTATGTCGGCCCCATTACTGTTGCCTCACAAAACCCACTACAATTAAAAGGCATGTTTTATTGTGTACAAGCTCAACTAGTTATGTCTTGTATGTTTTAACACATTGAAACCAACCATTCCAAGTATATAATCATTTATCGCTCAAACAAATCAATACAGCTTTAAAGTAAATCTATTAGTCAACCATGCAAAAACAATTTACCAACAATATTATAATTTATACCAACCAAAACCTTGATTGGTACCAACCGCTACCATTGTTTCCATTTCCATGTACTTCATCAATGTCCCTCCCACAACACCATGAACATGATTACATTTGTGTTGTATTTTGTTTCTCCAAATTAGTTATTGGCGTGTGTTGCACTCATGCTCTAGATGCATAGCAAGCCACTAAACTCTTCTTACAACACATTTGACACACTATAGCCTAACCATCTACAAATCCAAGTTTCGGAGTCATTTTCAAAACACATTTGACACACTACAGCCTAACATCCACAAATCCAAGGTTCCAAGTCATTTTCAAATATTTTTATTAAAGTTGGTTAAGAAACAAAATTTATTTCTTCACTTCATCCACAAATCCAAGGTTCCAAGTCATTTTCAAATAATATTTTTATTAAAGTCGGCTAAGAAGCAAAATTTATTTCTTCACTTCATCCACAAATAGATGACCGAACAAAAGTTGCCCACTAAACTCTTATATCGTCTTCGAGTTTATGATTACTTCAACAAATAGTAGAATAGGCAATTTTATGTTAGTCAACATTGAAAAAATGAACCTTGTTATCTATTATGCACACTAAGATTTGTTACAAATCTTAGCCAACTACAACAAATGACCTCCTAGTGACCTTCCCTACCATGTTGTCATCGAATCATCAAAAAAAACCACCAATTTTGTAAAGCAATTACCAAATATCCATATTCTCTTTAGCACGTACAAGCAAAATTACCTTTGGATTCCACACAATTTGGCTACATATAGAAAATTGGCTATTCAAGAAAACACCAATAAATGGAATGGTTGATTTCAAGTTCGCTCTAGAATTAGGTGTAATAATCTAGCTGATTGATGGTAACTCCTTTTCCTTCACGAAGAAAATGAAGAACACTGAAAACAAAAGGTAAAACAATCATTGCATATGTCCAAATGCGTCCCAGAAGAATATTATAGTCTAATGGAGAATCTACCACTATAGTCTAATGGAGAATCTACCACTTTGACGTCGATTGAAATGGTCTGGAAAAATGGCTATTCAAGGACACCACCAATAAATGGAATGGTGGATTTCAAGTTGGCTCTAGAATTAGGTGTAATGATCTAACTGATTGATGTTAACTACTTTTCCTTCACGAGGAAAATGAAAAACACTGAAAACAAAAGGTAAAACAATCATTGCATATGTCCAAACGCGTCCCAAAAGAAGATTATAGTCTATTGGAGAATCTACAACTTTGACTTCGATTGAGATGGTATTTGCTCACCATTGAAGGCCATACGATCAAACCCATTGTTATAACCATACAGCATTCACTAGTATATGGGACTCCCTTTGATTTAAATCTACTAACACCATCTTCGTGTCCATGACATGGTTAATGCTTATAATCTCAACCTGTATAGATCCTCACTGAGCAGGTCCAAACTTTGTGACATGGTAATTGCTTATAATCTCAACCTATATAGATCTTTACCCTCTAGCAGGTCCAGGTGTCGCATCTGCAAGATGTCATTCTAGAAATACACACTCCACTATCAGACGACGTCTTCTTTAACAATTGGATATGAAATAAGCAAGCCACGTTATATTGAGGGGTCAAATGACCCTTCCCTTACAAGCCTAACAGATTTATAACGCTAGAATTAGACAATACTTTTTACATATTCATCAGAAACTGCGCACAATTGTCTAAGCTTCACTGAAACTTCCTTTAGCATTGGTGTTGTTGAATGCAGCTTACTTGGATATTATATCTTACTTCTAGAATAGTGCACAAACTACCATATATGGCAGTGATAAATTGCAGCATTCTAAGCTTCACTGAAACTTCCTTTAGCATTGGTGTTGTTGAATGCAGCTTACTTGGATATTATATCTTACTTCTAGAATAGTGCACAAACTACCATATATGGCAGTGATAAATTGCAGCAGTTATATTGCAAGAATGTATGTGATAAGTTACAGCGGTTATAATCCAAGGATGTATATACCAAATTTGCAAAAATAATACACATACATAACATCAATTTACAAATTTGTTTCAATGCAATAATTATTGCATCCCAGAAGACTAAAACAGCATCTACACAGCTCAACTATGATGAGAATATTCCAAGAATGTATGTGATAAGTTACAGCGGTTATAATCCAAGAATGTATATACAACATTTGCAAAATAATACACATACATAACATCAATTTACAAATTTCTTTCAATGCAATATTTCTTCCACCCCAGAAGAATAAAACAGCATCTTCGTCTGCACAGCTCAACCATCATGAGAATATTCCAAGAAAGTATGTGATAAGTTGCAGCGGTTATAATCCAAGACTGTATATACAACATTTGCAAAATAATACACATACATAACATCAATTTACAAATTTGTTTCATGTAATAATTCTTGCACCCCAGAAGACAAACAGAATCTTCGTCTACACAGCTCAACCATGATGAGAATTTCCAGCATAAATGCTTAAAATCCAATCCATGCAAGATAGAGAACCATGCAATTATCACACCCAACTATGTGAGGTAACTTTTGTGATTACTAGATTTAATATTAATAATACAAATATCAATTTTAGCACACATTGAGCAGGTCCAGGTTCTACAAGATATCATTCTAGAAATATACACTCTACTATCGGAGGACATATTTTACACTTTGAACATGGAATAAGCAAACCACATCATATTTAAGGCTCAGAGGGCCCTTCCCTTGCAAGCCTAACAAATTGCTAGATATGGACAATACTTATTCATTAGAACTTGAGAACAATTGTCTAAGTTAAGTAATTTTATGCAATTTAAAGGTAGTTTTTCAATAATTCCAGCCCCACTAAATTGGCTTAGCAGAATAGTTAATATTTTTGTTTTTTCTAAAAACACTTGACATTCATATCAAGACAATCATGTAACATGAGCTATTAATTTCAGATAATTGTCCCTCTAGCTTTTTGTGTCAGGTTTCTCCTCTTAACAAAGTGTTTCTTTCAAGTGCATGCCAGTTTCAATTAAACAAAGAAGAGAATAAGCGTTGATAAAATAAAAATTGGAAAAAAAGATGTGCAACTTAATTGATTACACGGGCTAAAGAAAGCATGCCAATAGTAGCGTTGAAATGACTTGAGTTCTCAAATGCTTATATATATGAAAAGCCACACATGCTTTGCTTGATACAAGTAATGCTTTAACACTAACACAGCGGGAAAGGAAAAGAAAATGACCATTCAGTAACAAAAGCGCCAAAACTAAGAGATACACAAATGGTAAAAGATGACTAAGCCGTCTATCATTACACCATTTTGCAATCATTGTAGATACTGTTTTAAGTGCAAAGAACAATATTTCAATTGGCGTAGAGATGTGTTTTGTTGAAATTTCCTTTAGCATTGGTGTTGTTGTATGCAGCTTGCTTGGATATTTTCTCTTATTTTAAGAAGAGCAGAAACTATGTTGCGGTGACGAGTTACAGCGGTTATATTCCAAGAAAGCATATGCAACCTTTGCAAAATGATACACATACATACTCTACAAATTTGTTTTAATGCAATAATTCGCTTGCCCCGTAAGATTAAAACAGCTTCTTGGTCTACATAGCTCCACCATGATGAGAATTTCCAACTCAAATGCTTATAGAAGTCCCATTCACACCAAGATAGAGAACCATGCAAATTATAACACCCAACTGTGTGAGGTGATTTTTGTGATAAATAGATTCAATATTGATAGTACAAATACCAACACCATTTGAATTTAGCTCAAGGACCTCCAGAAAATTTGAAACGTGTCATGTCTGAGATGTCATTGTACACTGCTCTGAAAGACTTCCATAGTCAACCAAACTTTCATGGACAGCAGTTGATTTTTCTGCTGACGAAACGGGTCCTGTGTGTAAGATATGATGCACTATAGCCTTGATAAACATATGAGATCATTGCTAATGATAACCATTCTCATGGACTATAAAATAATTAATTCACTCCACTAAAACAAATACACAGCTGTAGTGGAGGATGAATGTTAGCTACTATGACAAAGGCCTAAAACCTCTTTGAGAACAAAACTTTTTTCCAATGTTGTTAAATTTATATGCCGGAAACTTCTGTCAAGAAGTTTAGAACTGAAGCCACTGCTCTTAGTAGCGCACAAATTGCCTCTTGTCTCCTTCAGAACGTTTTCCATAAGGGTTGCTTGAACTAAAAGTATGGCCACTCTTCCTACCATCTGCTTTTCCTTTCCCACCTTGTACAGGATTCCCCGCTTTCTTTCTAAATTTTGCTGCATTGCTATCAATGTTGAGGTTCACCTTAGGAGGACAACTGAATCCAAAAGATGTAGCCACAGCCTATCACAAAGAATAATTCAATCGCCATAAAATGTTAGCAACACTTCTGTATGAGAACGTATAAAAATTTCAAACTCAGTATTCTATCATATTGTTACCTCAAACTTTTACCTGAAGGTCAAGACGATGTACATTGAATATATCCTTCATGGAATGGGAATTGTATGCTAATAGGTAAGATCTATAAGCATCACGAGCAGATTGGTGAAGATAATAATTCTTTTCAATCACTTTCTCCTGCAGTCATGAATATAACCATAATCCTCAAATAAACAGAAAATTCCTACCATATCAAAATGGCAACCAGCATTGTGTCCACTTGAAAAAGTAGTCTCAATGACAAATGTGGTGGCTGTGATAAAAAAAAGCATACCAGTTGTGATTGCACATTTGCAGTCTTCTTCTCATCATATTGATACTCCTGCAATGGTACTTTAGCACCCTACAAGCCAAATAGAGTAAATTAAATGGAAAGTTAAATTATATCAATGCACTGAATAGAGAAGAATGTGAAAGGGCAAACCTTCAGGTATCGAAGAAACTGTAACTCCTCGGGAATGAGAAATAACAAAGCTTTGCCTCTCCCACCTTCACCTCGGGCAGTTCGACCCACCCTGTGGATGTACTCCTGAAATTTCCCAGATTTGACATTTAAAAAATTTGATTTCTATGCCTTTGGGAACAGAAAAGTTAAGACCAAAATACAAAGAGAATGGTTGAGATACCCTTGGATCATCGGGAGGATCATACTGGAGAATCCAATCCTGCATGAAAAAGTTTAAATCATCAGAAAGACTTCATAAACAACTTAATCCTATAAATAACTACTTGCAAATTGCAGTTCATTTGCAAAACGAGTTTAGAAAGTAGAGAGAATCCTTCAGTTACCTTTTTTTTAAATGAAGGTTAAACTATCCAATAATGCTGACAGGAAATCTAAGTTTAAATGGAAAAAATGAGAACATAAAGTGCCTGACAAAGGATTTTCTTGTCATATTTAGATAATTCATCAAGAAAGCATCCAAGATGCATATTTTATTGACTTAATTTGCTATATATCAGTTCCTAAGGTTTCATAATCAAAAGATACAGAAAGTTATATAGCACCAAAAGTCCAGATCTTACCTTTAATCCAATTAACGGAATCAGTCAGTGTTTCACTCTAAATATCTGTTTCACTATATGATATTTCTCCTATCCTTAAATAAAGACATCTTATATAGATTCCAGTTTTGACCATTAATGATGTGCCAAGAAATCTAGTTAAAAATATGTTTGAATGTATTATGTTTTTACCTACAGAAGCTACCAACTCCACAAGGAATTTGTATTCAAAGAAATCTGTGTTCCTGAACATCAAGCACTGATGTATGGTGAATAAACTGCTAATTCGTGCCAAAGTTGCACTCATATATGGCTATTATCCTGTTTATAACCCTCTCCAAAGCCATAACAAAAGTCATAGAGAAACCAGGCATAGCTGATGTAATTCCAAATCTGTTTCCAGAATAGATAATAGAAAAATTTTGGAAGTTGCTTCTGATTTCCTCGATACCAGATATATCAAAATCTGAATAGCCAAAACAGCATGCAGGAAATGCAGAATTATTGGCAACCATAATACTACCAAAAGATTCAGATGATTTGAAGGTAGGGAATTGGCAAAAGGTTAGCAAATGATGAACTCTTAAAGTGTCTAGATGACTTTATCTGGCAGTGTTCAATATGCAGAGTCGCAGACCCAAGAACACCTAGTGTTGTGTGGCCATCATTTATTGTGAAACAGTGTTTTTAGCAAGAACTGTGATGTATGCCCATGCATAGGGAGCCTGCCTCCAAGTCAAAACGAATTTATTAAAATAACACTAACTTCCTTGGAAAAGCAAACCTTTTTATACATTGTTGGCCAGTCCATTTGGATACATCATACTTATAAGCAGGGTCAAAGTGTAGAGCAAACAGAAATAATTCAACTTTTTTCAGCCTAGATTTGAAGGCCTTTCTCTAAATGCACAACAATACCTTGCTAGACTATTCCCTTGTATTTTCTTCCAAATTGCCGCAAGTATGCAAATGACAGATCAAGAAGTAATAAGAGACCTAGCTATGGATTTCAATATTGCTAAAGATTTTATAATTTTACACTACACCAATAACAAATGCATATTTCTCCCTCCAGTGTTTAGTACAGTTTTGAAATTTTACATCACATTTAGAAAGTTTGCCACCAAGAAAAATCGTTTTGTCATCTAATTCCAGTGGAAGTCTATGTTTCTGCATTTCATGTACAGGAGCATATTTCCCTGCCAAATGTCCAGTGGAGTGGTAGTCTGTATTTCATGCAGAAAATACTTACTCGTTGTTTACTAACCCACTACTCACAGTGAAAATGATCTTAATCAAAACAAAACACAAACTATGAAACAGAAAATAAAACCTACAAATAATCAAAAAAAGTGGGTGAGAACACATACCACGGCTGGGATGTCAAGTCCTCGGGCTGCGACATCAGTACAAAGCAGCACACCCGTCTCAGCATTACAAAAGTCAAAGTAAGTGGTTGTTCGTTTTTGTTGTTTTTGCTTGCCATGAATATCAAGGCATGGCATGTCAATGTAGTTGAGAAGTTCACTGTGGAATTTTACGGAGTTACAAGATGAAAAAAAAACCATAATCTGCAACACAAAGCACAAAACATTTCATTACAGATAATTATTTGAATATATTATCAGCCTTCATGTGTTTTTCAGAAAGCCAGAAAGTAGACTTTATTACACAACGGGAGGAGATGATGAAGAGCAAATGATTTACATACAAGTCAAAGCAACTAAGATAACTAGCAATGAAGGATGATTGAATAAAAATGCATACGGCAAGGAGAAAACATGTGGATAAAAGATGGCTAAAAAGAGACACTATACTAAATTTTACTAAAATCTATTATCACAAAATGCAAACAAAGTAACCTCACAAAGGCAGAAACCAGGTTCAATCCATTAATCCACTTTATATAGTGGAGTTCAATGCATACCTTTTTTGACTTATTTTTCTTCAAAAATGTGAATAAAAGAAGGAACCTCTTTGCGCTTGGCACAACACAATAGCCTTGCTCTAATCCTTCTACTGTGGCCTGGGACAAACAAGGTAATTACATCGATGTTCTTAAATAATATAGCTGAAGAATACAGCAATTACATCCATACTAAGGAAAAATAATAACAAAAGAAAATGAATGCTACCTTAGATCTCCCATCATCCACTCCAATGTACTTGGGAGCTGTTCTAAATGAGACACGTGCAAGATCTTCCACCTATAGTCAAAATTTGTATCATATAACAAATTAAAAAACATACTAAACCAAAGTCAGTTTCAAATTCTGTAGTATAACATGAAATCCTGCTCAACATCACTATGTATAATTTGAAATTGTGAGGATAAATACTATATGAGCCCTTTATCCTGCTCAAAAGAAAAAATCAATATAAGGATAGTTTTACTACAAATATAAAAAAACAGCTAACCTTTGTTGTCTGTGTAGCAGAAAAAAGGGCAGTTTGCCGCTCCTGCAAAAAGATGAACGATCACAATCATAAGCAAGCACCATTATTGTTTTGAAAATTATTTAAAATATCTCCACTTGAACAAATAGAAAGCAGCGAATCTTCTTCAATCACTTATTTGCTTCAAGATGATTTCCATACAGGTCTGAAGGTGGAACTCATAAAACATTAACAGGAAAGATTAAGGGTTTAATAATCCCAACTACAAAAACAAATAAAGCATCACACTATACCATATTTAAAAAAATTGTGCTCACCTTCGGAAGAAGTTTAATAATCTGCTTCATTTCCTCCTCAAAACCTATCTCCAGAATACGATCAGCTTCATCGATAACAAGGTACTACAAAAGTTACAAAATAGAACACAGTGGTTTAGATACTCCATGTGGTGCAACCCCTTAAGCTGTGTTTCTTAAAGCACTTCTAAGAAGGTCTGACTAATAAAATGTGATGCAGGTATAACCTTGTACCTAATGTATAAGAATTGTCAACATATGCATCACTGTCTAAAGATGCAAGCATATGTTATTTCATTTTTGCAATAAAGATGTTGATTCCTTAAGTACTTCAGCTTCTTTCTAAATGAGACTACATTTCATCCTTTGTTTATCGCATTACTGATTGAACAATACTCAATGTACAGATTGATTGGAAATTGTTATACAATGCATACAAAAAATAATTAACCATAGAGATTCAAATTGCAAGAAGGTCAACATCATGGAGAAGGCAGGCATCCAATGTCTTTAGGAAATGCATCACCATATACAAGATAAAATAACTCTCTTGAATGTTCTAATATGCAAATAATATCAATTCTGCAGATTGCCTACAAGATAATTAATTTGTCAATGGTAATAGTTTCATTATATATCCATCTCTATTACACAAGTTTCTGAAATGCACGAACATCCAAAAGGGTGTTTGGTGCAGCAAGAACTGAATTTGCAAGAAATGGCAGGTTAGGGGCAACAATATTATATATTAAAATAAAATAAATAAATAAAATTTAATGCCAAAAAAAAAAGAATGAGGTAACAGTCAAAGGTCAACATGTCAATGTCTATAAGGATCACCCCGTTGTGCATATGAGATGATGCTCACACATCTAGCAAGCATAGGTCAGTAATGGTGTCAATGCATATATTTTATGCTGAGTTTGGGGTAACTCAGGATGCCCTCCATGTAGACTGGTTAACATGGAGACACTTCTATCAACATAGGCATGAGATACATTTTGCCAGGGGTCATGGATCCATCAGTGGAGACATGCAAAGAGTTAAGTCACTTTTGCAGTTACATGCAAAAGTGCATACATGCATTTTCTAATGCAGCAGCATGGTTTTTGCAGGAGATTGAAATTAGGGTTTTGGAAACATAATTTCACCGAAATATTATAAAAGGACTTTTGGAATGCAAAAGTCATTATCTTTTGTGAGCATCAAGAGATCAGAGCAGCTGAGAGAGTCAGTTGACCAAGGAGGGCAAAACATCTAAGATAGTTGGGGTGCACTCATCAGGGCAGTGAGAGAACAAATCTTCAGAGACTGAGGAGTTCTTTCATATGAGCAGTGAGAGAGAGATTTCACTGAGTTTCTTTAGAAACTGAAGAGAGCCTAGCGTGAGCAGTTGGAGCTGAAGACGTGAGCAGTTGGAGCTGAGGACGTGAGCAGCAACACGTCACACGTGTGGGACGTGAGGGAGCCGTTGCACAAGTGTGGGAGGCTGAGAGTGCCTAGAGAGATGAGGGTCTTCATCAGTGACAGAAGAGAGGCCATAAGGGTTCAGTCAGAGTAGACTGAGAGCAGAGCAGCTGGGATGTGCCTCTAAGGAGAGAGGACGCAGTTGTACAGCTGGGGGGCGTCTTCAATGATTGAGGACGCAGAGCACCTTCCAAGGCAGAGCAAAGCAGAGCAGAAGGGCTGAGAAAGCAGCCTCCTGATGTTAGACAGAGAGTACAACATCCAGTGATTGGCAGAGTTTGAGTTCAGAGTTCCAGCGTGAGGGTGTACTGCTGGGGGCGCATTATCCAAGAGCAGCAGTTGGAATTGCTGCAAATCTAGGGCTTTGCCCCTTCAAGTTCACTAGTTGGTTCTCTAAATCTCATTGTACTTCTTCTATATTATTATGCTCTGGGCTCAAGAAAGAAGAAAGCCCCACTGTAGCTGGTTTTCCCCATTGGGGTTTCTAGGATAAATTTCTGAGTCATATGTGTGATTGCATGGTTGTTTATGAGTTGTAAGGATTCCATGTGCTGCTTATTATGATTTTGATAGAAGTGTATTTTATCTAGGATTAGTGAAAATTATGATCGAGTTGAAGTTCTAACTTCCCAGGGCGAGTGGAGACCTCTGGGAAATTTATATTTTGTGGATCCTTCAGCTCCCTCTCAACAAGAGAATGGAATGTAAAAACAAGTGGGAGTACCTCGACAATGTCGAATTAACTAGAGTAATTCCCATTCTCTTGTTGAGAGGGAGCCAAAGGAACATTATAAGGCAATGAAGAAGCAAACCAAGACTTGAGGACACAATAGAACAAGATTAGACATGGCTGTTTGGTTATGGTTTGATGCAAAGCCCTACACTGGAAGCTTTGTTGATGAGCAAATTAACTTTAGTCACTAAAACACATTCCATTTTCAGCACATCACTGGAGTGTGATGACAACCCTAGATGCATAAGAACAAAGATCTAGGGTTTTTCCCTTAATGAGATTGGCACTTTGGAAACTTACAAGATCACTAGGTCTCTAGTTGTTGTCAGACAACTCCCATGAAGCAAACTCTCTTTTGTTTGAAGTGAGTATCCATCCTCAATATATATTCCTCAATCAAGCGGATGAAGTGAAACTCACATGTGGCAGTGAATCAAGCCATTAGATCACACAGTAAGATATGGTTTGACCCAATCTTGACCTCTGGGAAACTCCAAAGGCACTTCGATCTCCAATGTGCACTGTTCATTGTGTACATGCACCCAAAGCAAAAACATTACTCATTGGCAATGAGCTCCCATGTAGACAAGGAGCTTCTGTGTGATCCTAGCCAAAAGGTATGCCACCAAAACATTATTGGAGCAGCCACGCCCTGACGGCAAGACTTCTAGAGCTCCTGGAGCCAATCCCTGCAAATTTGGAGGGTTTAGTACTTGCTCCACATCTCCAGGGAGTGAGTAAACAGTTCATACAAGTTCCCTAACCACTGGGTGTGATACCCATGAAACAGAGATTTCCATACAATAGAAAAAACATTTAAACCAGAAGAAAAATTATTGCATACTCGGAAGCCATTTCTCTAAAAGAATTACCATCATAAGCAAGAAGAATGTTAGCGTTAACAAGGGCAATGAATGCACATCTAATATCTTAGGGTAAAAGCTTTAGATGACTAACATGAACAAAACCATTCTTAGTCTTAGTCACTGCATTCAGCACTTTTTTGGGAAAATTTTAAAATTCATTTAATCTCAAATTTTAAATCTAATAATTGTGAAAAGAAAATATATAAAAATCATTATGATGTGTTTCTTTTTAGTCAATTTTCAAAAATTAAACATGCAGCTATATTTTTTGACATGTTACTGAACAATATATGACATTCTAACGTGCTTTCAGGAAGTTTTAACAAAATTTGCTTAATTCTCATTATCGATCTTAATGGCAAATTTTAGCAGTGTTTTACGCCAGCAAATTTTTTTTGAATGTCATTGCCATCAAACTCGAACATGAACACAAACCAAATGACCTAGTTCTTAGGAGGACGTATTTCTTCCATATATCATTTCCATTTGCAGAAAGGTAGGGATCACCAACTTCTCATTATCGATCTTAATGGCAAATTTTAGCAGTGTTTTACGCCAGCAATTTTTTTTTGAATGCCATTGCCATCAAACTCAAACATGAACACAAACCAAAGACCTAGTTCTTAGGAGGACATATTTCTTCCATATGCCATTTCCATTTGCAGAAAGGTAGGGATCACCAACTTCATGCAAAGCTTCCACCCAATGAGGATCCATACCTCAGGAAGATTATATGGCCTAGAGCATTTTATGTACAATCCATAAACCAAAATACACCATACATAAAGGGTTCTGGAAAACATATGCCATATCTTTATTTACCTTTAGATTCTTATATATAAAGCCTTTGGTGTTCTGAAGATGGTCCAGAAGTCTACCAGGAGTGCCAACCAATAAGTTTACTCCTTTAGCAAGTCGCTCCGCTTCAACCCTACGTGCAGCACCTCCTATAACTAAGCCATGAGTCTGTTTATGGTATTTCATGAGATCCTTTGCCACACCATATATCTGTCATACACAGTGCAGAAAGATAATTTTCAGTATCAATCGTCAGTACAAGTGAATCAAAACTTGGCATATATTACAAAAGAAATGCTTAATGTAGAGAAAATATTGTGGTTTTATTTATTTATGTATCTGATATAGGTCATCCTTTTCAATATCCCTTGTCTGACCCTACCAGACTCCAGCCATCACTTATTTTGTTATAGAAAAAAAGGACTAGACAATCAATCTGAAAGTCAAATATGACCCACAAAATAACAAATAAAAGCTCGAGTCTCTAGACAATATCAATGCTTGAAAGATCCGCAGTTGAACACAGAACTAATGTGACAGACAATGGATTCCCTATAAAACTTCTTTTCAATCTGCAGGAAAATATGTACAAAAAGAGAAAACCCCTGTATTGTGTAACAGGCTGCCATGGAGAGGCTCTACCTAAGTAAAAGTAACTGAAAGAAAGAACACTGGAGGGAACCTACAAGGCAGCGGGTATGTAATGAAGATGTATTAGCACATATTTGTATCCATAACCCAATTTCTGATGCAAATAACTTGACAGTGATTCACATAATAAAACAACTGAAAATGTATAATTCTGCAAAGATATAACAAAATATGGCACCCATAAAATATTTTCTCTCAAGTTTCAGAACAGCTACAAAATGAAAATTTTGCACAATTGTATGTAGTCTCTCAGAAGGTAATTTTGGATTATGTCAAAGGCTTTCTGGAAGTGGAAAAAACAACAATATCCTTCCTGTTGGCTTTGTTTCACTTCTTAGTAATGCTTCTCAAGGATGTAGCTTATAACTTTAACGTATGATAATCTCAAAGGGAACCTGTTTCACATATCCCCTTACAGTATCCATTATATGTCATTATAAAAAGATGTCTCTTGTAACATAGCTATAACTTTGTACATTCTGTGTCTTATCAAGATTATTACAACTAAAACATTGACTATTTTACAGATAAGTTAGATAATGTGAGGTAATGTTACTTAAGGTAGGACTTCAAAACATCATTACTTTACCCTGATTCTGCAGGATCCCCTCCGAGCACTTAGTTAAATTATTGTGGATAATTGCAAATAAGAACTAGAGAGGTATTTGTAGCTCAAGTAATTCACTTGAAATCATATTGGTCTGATTTTCAGCATGTTTGACATAGTTCTTCTCTATCAGTTGACTGCAAGTGACAACCAAGCTACAAGGGGATGAAGTAATTCATCTAAGGTCATCCGTCAACATTATTAGACATCTATGTGTATATCTTTATTTTTTGTACTTGTCGAGTTTTTCCCATTTTAATCCCAATCTAATTCAAACTCTTTGCTCTTTAGCCTTATCATTTTTTTGCCAATTCCAAGTCTGGTAACATTGGCTTATGTGAACTACAAATCTGAGGATTTTGTCGCATTGCCCTAAGGACATTCCCAAATAATAAAACATTTAAAAATTAGGACAACAGTCCAAAGTAGCACAATTTGGTAGAGATGGAGTTGGAGGTCAATCTTACTGTTGAGGGCAACAATCATGTTCATATATTATTCTCCCAATGTCAATGGCACTCCAAGAGCTTCAACATGCGGAACAAGGAACTCATGTTGGCAACATGCTCGTGGTAGGGAAACTAGGGAAAAAATTACTCATGGCAAGAGGAAATAAGAACAAACAATATAATTCTCTCTTTTTCTATTTCCTTGTCACTTAAATTCAATTTAGTGTTTCAGTTTCTATTTTGTAAATTAGGCACAGGGCCTATTTTGTAATCATTATTCTAGACATGTGATAATTGTTTGGTCACAATGTCCTATTTTATTTCATATACAATTTCCTGCTATCTAGTTTATAACTTTTTAACTACTAGATGGTTGATGTTATCTGATTCAACTTCCTACTTTGAGCTGTCTGACTTTTAACTTTACCACTGCCAAATGATCTTGAGACTTGTACTAAATCGTTGAAGCTCTAATATACTATGAATCATAGCTCTAACTTCTTAATAATGTAGAAATTATTTACTAGTAGCACTTAAATCTATGTTTTCTACAACAAATTTGGCATTTTGCACCCCTTTATTTAAAATGTATGCATTTTATTATGTAAAAATATGTATTAAATTTTAATACACAAGTGCACTAAATGCTCCTGTGACCAATTCGTTCTTGATTTTCTAGGAGGGACCGCCCCTTGCTTCACTCTAAGCATCTAGCAACATTAGTCATAGCATATAGTGAGCGAGAAAGCAAACCTTGGCCTCCATCACACTAGACAAAGTTCAAACACAAGACCATGTATGATGAAATTGAGCCAAGACTAGATGTGGAGCGCTTAACAAGAGAGAATAAGGATGCCATACAGGATGAATTGGAAGCCATGAGAGAGAAAATGCACCAAGCCTTGCTGACATTACAGAACCTAGATTTGAGAATGGAACTTCTGGGGAGAACTACGAAACAGAATGGAGAGTCAACTTCCAAGCAAACTTTGGAATTGAAGTCATAAGAATAAAGTCTTTCTCCTTATAAAAGAAATGATTAAGCATGTTCAACCACATAGTACATAAAGGAAATAATTTTAACCAAACACATCAATAAACACATACCAGTAACTATATCCATAATCATCCACACCAATATAAAGCTTATAGTGGGAAACAACAGAACAGATCAAGAAGATAATCCATTGTCAAAAGAGCAAAGTAGTATTTTATAAATATAGTACAAAGCACCGAGGCACAATCACAGTCACAATAGCAAAATATGTCTAACCAACCAGCTTCTTCGCCATCCATAGTTATAGCCAAGGAGCAACTTGACAATGTCAAGTTTGATCAAATGCTACTCTTATTGACTTGCTGATAAAGTCAATATTGATTATTACATTTATAGTACAATGTTAACCCGATGCTTGTAGCCATGAATTACTTGGTCAAAGGTGTGTACAAACCCAACACTGTTCAACTCTAGATGACTTGGCAGCCTCCAGCCTACATCGACCCTTAGGAAAAATTGATTCATCAATATTAGTGGTTGTTGTTGCTTGGGTTCCCCCCTTATGTTTGACTATGGCTGCTAGCCTTTGCATTCCAGTAGCACAACACAACTTGTGTGAACATGTTCCGTAAGTTCATTGAGCATCGATTTTTCAACTAGCAGATTGTAGTGCCTTGCCTCAAGTTTGGCAAAGGCATCTTGTATCCTTTACAATTACTCATATCCGTGCCTTGTAAAAGCTAGCATTTTTGCTAAGAACTAAATATATTTCATCAGTCTTACGAACTATTTTAAAGACTAAAATGAAAGGCATGCTTTGCACCAACAATGGCTTATGGTGGGAAGCAACAGAACAGATTAAGAAGCTAATCCATTGTCAAAAAAGCATAGTATTTTATAAATATAGTACAAATCATCGAGGCACGATCACAGCCACAATAGCAAAATATGCCTAACCAACCACCATCATCGCCATCCATAGTTATAGCCTCGGAGCAACTTGACAATGTCAACTTTGATCAAATGCTCCTCTTATTGACTTGGTGATAAAGTCAATATTGATTATTACATTTATAGGACAGTGTTAACGCAATGCTTATAACCATGAATTACTTGGTTATTACGTGTACACACCCAACACTGTCCAACTCTAGATGGCTTGGCAGCCTCCAGCCTACATCAACCCTCAGGAAAAATTGATTCATCAATATTAGTGATTGTTGTTGCTTGGGTTCCCCCCTTATGTTTGGCTATGGCTGCTAGCCTTTGCGCTCCAGTAGCACAACACAACTTGTGTGAACATGTTCCTTAAGCTCATTGAGCATCAATTTTTCGACAGCAGATTGTAGTGCCTTGACTCAAGTTCGGCAAAGGCATCTTGTATCCTGTGTTTTAAAAACCGGTCCGTCCGGAACCAGAACCGGCCGCATTGATCGGCCAGACCATCTCCAACCCTAAACCGGTAGAAAACTCAGCCCGGGGACCGGTTCAGTACCAAACCGACCGGCCAGATACCTGAACTGGCCAGTTCGGTACCAAAGCAATCTGAACCGGCCAAGCCCCACTAAAACCGGCCAGGTTCCTCATTGAATGTCTCACTGTTTTAAAAAGTCAACCGGCCCCTTGATTCTCATTCAATTGAGAGATGGAACTAATATGTTTTGATTTGATTATCATGTCTATTTTTAATTAAGATGTATGAACAGTTGTTATATTTTACGGTAGTGATCCCATATTTGGGAGTCATCTCCCCATACCTTAGGTGATTGTAAACCGTCAACTCTAATTTATAAAGAGGAATATGAAGATTAGAAGGGGTTGGATTTTTTTTGGATTTTGGTGTGTACTTCCTTTTGAAATATAATATAGACATATTTCTCGCATAAGTTTTGGATGTGTTTTTGTAGATGAATGTCTTCAATTTACGGGTATATCTAATTGTTATGCAAATCTATAAACTGTTGACAATATTTCTTGTATTTGTGATCGAAGTTGTGACTGAGTTTTCCATTTTTTATTGTGAAATTATAATACTGCTTGATCTTGGATTGTCATGCAAGCTCAAGTGGTAATTTTACTTACTAATAGGTTACACCGATCTGATATTTTCTTTTAAGAATTATTTTATTTTGCAGAAAAACATAAGGAATCCTTTGGTGTCCTATTACAGATAGTTATCTTGTAAATGTCAAATATAGTTCTTATATTTTATAACAGTTGTATTTTTTAATAAATAAATTGTATGTTATTTGTTCAAAAATCATTTGTAATTTTATTCTGCAAAATGGAATGATCTTAGTTAGATTAATTGGTCTTTTCCAATTTGTTAAGTTTTTTCCGAGTGACGAATAAATTCAATCAACAGAAAAATTGCACAACCTTCAGATTTTCCTTAAAAGAAGAGCGGTACAGTCTACTTCTTATATAAATATATGGGTAGATTTTGCATATCATGTTTCTATTGCTTTGAAATCATAGCTTGGAATATCAAATATATTTTTTTTCATTAAAATTGAATTTTTTTATGTATTTTTGAATAGTCCGAATCATTGAAATCAAACCACTCCGGTTCGTTACCGGATCCAGTTGGATCCGGTCCAAGTTGACCCTCAACCGGTTTGACTCCCGGTTCTGAGTTTTAAAACATTGCGTTGTATCCTTTACAATCACTCATATCCATGCCTTGTAAAAGCTGGCATTTTGCTAAGAACTAAATATATGTATTGGTCCACTAATCAGTCTTACGAACTATTTTAGAGACTAAAATGAAAGGCATGCTTTGCACTGATAATGGCTTATAGTGGGAAGCAACAGAACAGATCAAGAAGATAATCCATTGTCAAAAGAGCAAAGTAGTATTTTATAAATATAGTACAAAGCAACGAGGCACAATCACAGCCACAATAGCAAAATATGCCTAACCAACCACCTTCATCGTCATCCATAGTTATAGCCTAGGAGCAACTTGACAATGTCAACTTTGATCAAATGCTCCTCTTATTGACATGCTGATAAAGTCAATATTGATTATTACATTTATAGTACAATGTTAACCCGATGCTTATAGCCATGAATTACTTGGTCAAAGGTGTGTACAAACCCAACACTGTCCAACTCTAGATGGCTTTCCAGCCTCCAGCCTACATCAACACTTAGGAAAAATTGATTCACCAATATTAGTGGTTGTTGTTGCTTGGGTTCCCCCCTTATGTTTGGCTATGGCTGCTAGCCTTTGCACTCGAGTAGCACAACACAACTTGTGTAAACATGTTCCTTAAGTTCATTGAGCATCAATTTTTCGACTAGCAGATTGTAGTGCCTTGCCTCAAGTTTGGCGAAGGCATCTTGTATCCTTTACAATTACTCATATCGACGCCTTATAAAAGCTATCATTTTTGCTAAGAACTAAATATATTTATTGGTCCACTCATCAGTCTTACGAACTATTTTAGAGACTAAAATGAAAGGCATGCTTTGCACCGACAATGGCTGTTTGAAGAGGTCCCCCAGTCGTAATCAATCATCCTCATCTTCATCTACAAACAAAGTCACTCCTATCTACCACTACATGGTCGACATTTCTTGTAACACAGTGGCCATTCTGACCGTATTTTTGCACAGGACTTTTGTAGCATGCTTAGCTCCTTTGCTCTAGTCCATAGAATACTATGTAGGCTTAAAAATTGTTCACTGAATACTTATCAAGTTTGCCTTTGTGCAACTTCATTAGGAGTTCCAACAATGGAAAGGTGTGGACTTGAACCTTCTGTCAACTTCGGTAATTTGGTCCACTAGATCCTTCCTCTCCTTGCCCAATGTCCAAACCTCTAGCGCCAGCCGATGAAGTTCATGTGTCTGGGATTGCTAAGCGGTATATAGCTCAAGTGTGGTGGTTTTCATTGGTTGTGCAGTCCTGTAAAACTTACTTGAGCTCTTCGCAGCATATTGAATTCATTGTCAAAGTTTAGCTTCTACTGAGCTACCTTATTGGGGCCATCCAAAATGCCTTCCTTAATCGACACGAGGTTTCCTAACAACTAATTTGAGCTCTTGTATATCTTCCTCTTTTTACTTGATGTCAGCCCGAAGTTCTTGGTATCTTCTATCCATCATTTGGGTCAACACCTCAAAGTGTTGTCACATTTCTTTGACCGATAACATGGTTGTAGTCCACAAGATGTTACAGTTCGTTGTGCCCATAAGCAACCTTGGTTTGTCGAGCACTGTCGACACTACCATTACTGTTTTCACCATTCATGCCGTTGGTTCGAATGATATCTCAATTCAGTGCCCAGTCTTAACTTGTTTCCCTTCCTTGGTAACTTGTTTCCCTTTCTCTCCTCTTATTGTAGTATATACATTATGTCGCTCCTAACCATCATTTCTTGCAAATTTGGACAAAGATTCTAGTTGTTCCGGACACCTGTCCCCTTGTTCCAAACATTCCCACATTTGGGAAACTTGTTCAACCTAGTTAAAAATCATTGAAAGTTTTTAGAAGTCGATGTGCTTCTTCTTTTTTGTTGGATTCTAAATTTCTGGTCTTTGGGATTCACAAACTGTATGTAAAAGACCTTGAGATCTTCCAGGGTTTATTTTAGGAAAATAAGATTTTCAGAGATATTAATTATCTGATCTCAGGTTTTGGACAATATAATCATAAAATACTCTGGTGGAAACAGCAATACAATAAATAAATAAAACTTCCTTTCCATTTGTGAAGTATTTAACTGCCTACTTGCAGATAAACTGTCTCTAGAAACAATAGATAAACAAACCTTGCCAGATTTTATTGTAATTCTGAAACAAGGGATATGCACTAACATCCATCTCTCCATTAAGTTGTTCATTGTGGAGCATGTCATCTAAATTGAACTAAACGTAAGAATGTATACATAGAGGATCGTTTCCGCGATAAATAAACAAAATAACGTGTTTCAACCATGTTTCTATAATTATGCACTTTTCAAGTATCATAAATGTTAAAATAATTGTATGTGCAGTTGCATTATTACGTACAATCCATTAAGCTATAACTTTTTCCAAACTGCTAAATAAAGCTATCATTTAAATAGAGAAAAATGTTATTTTATGAATATTTTGAACATTCTAACTGCATTCGGAATGGAATCTTATTCTAAAATTGCAAAAGATCTATAGAAAGAAGTCTGAAGTATCATAAAATAAAAACAAAATAAAAAAAGTTTGATATCAAATGGATAACGCCATTTGCTTAGTCACATTTCAACTACATTTAAAACATAATCCACTTCAAGAAAACATTACCTGCATTGCAAGCTCTCGAGTTGGAGAGATGATGATCACACCAGTACCATTGCGGGGTGTAAAACATATATGGTACAACAGTTCCACAGCTGGAATTAAAAATGCAAGTGTCTTCCCCGAGCCAGTCCTCGCAGCTCCCAATACATTAGAACCTTTCAGGAGTTCTGGAATAGATCTGGCCTGAATCTGCATTCATATGATTTATAGAGTCGATTACATGCTCAAAACATTTTATACTACCATTTAAACTTTAATAGAGGCTCTGAATTGAAATATCAGAGCTTATCTCTAAGGACCTCTTCACGTGAGGAACAGAAGAACATGTTTTCTTGATGACAGTACTACAGAGTCTTGATATACAGATTTAGCTGCAAAGCTCATTGCAGCAACGTTTCTTTACTAGAACTCCTACGTAATTACAAAACATAAGAGTTGACAAGAGTGCTAACTGCTGTGAATCATACATTGTATCACTTTAGGACCTTCCACTACAGTTTAAGCGAAGAGTACACATTGTTTCACAGGTGAGGTTAAAGGAGTTTTATGTTGTCCAACAAGGTTTCATTCTTGATGTGGTCAGCCACCTGAGCAACAGATCAAAAAGAGGAAAGACAAGGTGCAAGTCCTGGACAGTTTTGACGGGATAGATACACCACATACCTGTCAATTGGGTCTAGTTCAGGTGTTTGGGAGGATGATTGTTACCATCCCCACCCAGCATCAATTCCTGCAAGTTACATGTTGAGCACTTAATGAATATACTGTTATATTTAACTTGAACCGTGAAGAATCTGGTTTACCCTGGGCACAATCCTTGAAATGAAGAGAAGTACCTAGTGGGTTTCACCATGATATCTATTTCATGGGAAAAAAATACACCACAGACCTGAAACCTAAGCCAAAGGAAATCCATGTTATGCAGTGCAACCCCTGATCTCAGAGCATGTTTCTTGAAGCATCTTCAAAATAAAAAAATTGTACTCCGCATAGACCACAGAGAGATAAAAGCTTGCCTCTCTATGTTGCGTGTGCTAGGGTAACAGTTCCTGGAACCCAGTCGTTTGGTGATTGGGTTGTATCCGGCCTGATCAGAACGAAGACATTCCTCGGGCCCTTGGTTTACTTCTCCAAGAGGTGCTTGAGGTTTAGGGTCTAAAGGGTTCAAGTTTGTGAGCGGCAATATTGTAAGAGGCTTTCAAGGATTGGACTTTAGAATTTACAGTTGTTAAAATCAAATTTATACTGTCTGTCAGATTGCTTAAAGGATTAGGGTTTAGAGTTCAGATTTGTGAGAAGAAAAATTTCTACTGTCTATAAGAGCTGTTTTAAGATTTGGGGTTTAAGATTTGTTGTTCAGATTTGTTAGTGGCAAGATCGCTAATGTCTGTGATATGTTTCTAGTCTACTCTAATGGTAGATATTCCTACTGGATGAATATCATCGTTATAGTTCTAATGAAAGGGTTAAAATGGAGACAAAACTACAACGCTTACCTCTGTCATATTATCAAACCCCATATCTTTAATAGCATTAACGGTCGGCTCCGAGAGCTTAAGAGTGCCAAACGAAACAGCGCTCATGATACCGGAAACGTCAACAGTCCCCCCTTCGAGTTTCTCGATGGAGAATTTTATCTTCTTGGCCTTCTTACTTTCAGCTTTTTTATCGCTACCATTGCTTCCCCCGTCGATAACTTCACTTTCCTGCTGCTTTTCTTCGCCATCCCGCTGTTCATCTACAAAATCAGGCCCGTTTTTTCTCTTGTTTTTCTTCTTCTTCTCTTTCTTTCCATCGCTAAATCCTTCCCCGTTTGTTCCATCGCAGCCGTTGACGCCATTGCTTTCGACTTCGCGGGTTTCCTCTGAACCGTCTACGTTTCTCTTTCGAATTCTCTTCCCTCTCTTTAGTTTTTGAACAGTGTTGACTGCTGCGTTTGTTGCTTCACCATTGTCGTGCGAAGGACTCGAACCGCCTACTTCCTCTTCCATCGCAGCGCTGCCTTGCCTTCGGTTCTCCACCTCCTTCAATCACAGGACTCCTCTGGATTGCAAAGCTATGGACGCAGTTGCAAAGACTAACCTTTGCCCTACTCTTCCAAAATTTTATTTTTTCTATACTTTCAACAATGTTTTAGGTTAAGCATGTTGTATAAGGATTCTAAACTCAAGTAGTGTGATTCTTGTAGCATGATGGCGCGGAGGGAAAATGAAAAATTCTTTACTAATAGTTTACTGATAGTTTTCGGAGTAGTCTCATGGTTAAGCTGTAGTCTAATGGTTAAACTTTTGGACTTTTTAATTTATTGCTGACTTTTGGGCTTTTTAATTTATTGCTGACTTTTTATTCGAATTTGTTAAAAGAAATTATAAAATTTGAATTGTGAAAGGTTCAAATCATGTTTTTAAAATTTTAAACTTATTTCATTAAAGATATGTTATAAATTATTTAAATTCATTAATATTCTACTTATTATTAAATGAATTAAATAAATATTTAAACTTATACACTTTCTAATTGTTATCTATTATGCATGGGTATTTTACAGCATAACTTGTATTTACTTGCAGCATAATTTGCATTCATCGTTCCAAACTCAATGCTAGCAACTAAACATGAGGGTTGCAGGACTTAGCTCTAAGAACTAGTTCAATGGCTTTATATTAATTAGTTGTTTTTTATTCATCTACTAAAAAAAATGAAAATTTTAAACTTATTTCATTAAAAACATGTTATAAAAAAGCTTTTAAAAAATTAAAAACTTCTAAGATTTTAAAATTTTAAACTTATTTCATTAAAAACATGTTACAAAAAGAGTTTAAGAAAGTTCAAAACTTCTAAGATTTAGCGCAATTTCTAGCATTTAGACTACTCATTAATTTTCAGTGGAGCTTCTTTCAATATTATTTTCATTAAGATTATATCTAAAGATAAATTAATAAAAAATAATGTGATAATAAATTTATGTTGATAAAATATTTAATAATAAGGTTTTTGTTTTACCATGTAAGTTTATCTCTTTCTTCATGTTATCTATACCTTATTATTTATGTGCATTTTCCATTTAGCAATGTTATACCAGCCAACCATGCACATAATTAGCTATGAATGTTGGAGAAATATCAAACATTATAAGCAACTGAAAATCCATGGTTCCTAGTAAAAGAGATATCCTTGAATACACTAGAACACTAAGGGAAAAAAATTGCTCAAGTTATTGCATTACAAAGAATGGGTACTCATTTCTTATTGTTTTGTATGGTTGAGAGGAAAGAGTGTGGTTGGTTCATATTGGATTGAATGTTAACTCCCATCTCTAAGAATTTTGGGTTGATAATAAAAAATGGACCATTATATAATTTGTCGTATGCTTTAGTGCTTTCTAGATGGAGAAATTTGAGTTATTAGTTTGTAGGTCCATTATAGGGACAAGTCACCTCGTGAACAATCAAGCACTTTATTAATAGTGGAGGCACAATCTATTTCGTTGCCCCATAAGCATATGAATCATGGTTATTTATTGGGGCTCATATGCCATTGTCAAGCAGGTCATTTGAGTTTTTTTGTAACTAAGACATCAAGGAAAATGAAGATTAAAGTATTTCTATATTTATGAACATAATGTGTCTAGAGACAATGTTAAGATGAATGAGAAATCGATTTGGATTTTTCTTGGTGATGTTAACATATGGAAAAAGCATCATCAACAAAACGAAACCAGCATTTTAGATAAAATGATAAGTTGCATGTAGTGTACAAGTGTCATGCCATGGTAGTACCCCAGTTTGTATATGGATTTATTTCTAGATGAAGTGGATTCTAAATAAATCGTGATAAAGTTGATGATATCAAGATTAACATTTTTTTAAGATAACTTTGATAGTTACATTCATAACAATTTTAGTAAGAAGGGAAATAACATCAAAGTTGGTGAGCTTGTTTGGTTGGATAACCCTTGATGTTATGAATCTTATCAATGAAACCAATGATTTTGTTTTTATAAATGAGGACTGACCAACTAATGGTTTTAATTCTTTGGTCATAAAATTGGCCAAAGAATAGAGAGGGGAATTACTCATGCTAATGACATACACAAGGGGGGTTTTCATTGTGAATTTTGGGAATTATGTATATCTTTGGAAATTATATTTTTATACATTCCAGGGTTGATAGAAGAATTGTGAATGTCACAAATAGCAATTTTGGAGATAAGGTCAATGGGGTTAAGTTTGATATTCACGCAAGTGTTAGTTTTTAAAGATGTCAATATAATTTCAATATTATATGCAACAAAATATAAAAGATAGGTTCATTGAAAGAATAACCATGCACGGAAACAATTGACAAAGATTTATCATGGGAAACCTCAAGGGAGAAAACCCAACAACCTTCTTATAGAGATATCAGTTCAAAGTACATTGTACATCCAGATACATAACAATCACATAGAGCAATAGATAAACCCTAAGAATAAAGGAGAAACTCTTCCAAAGATAGTGAACCCCATAAAATAGTCTTCCTTGCTACCGTAGCGAACTTCTCTCTTGAGTAAAGCATACTTGCTTGGTGAAGAATGAGGAGGGCGCCTTCTGTTTATACTTTTTCATGTTGACCTTTTTCACTTTTGGAGTGGGGTTGACTTGTCTTTTTTGTTGGGCCGACTTCTTTTTTGGTTGGCATGATAAATGTTGTCTTCATGTTTCTTCTTAGGCCGACTTGGTGAGGATGCCTCACACAGCTACTACATCAACACTCCCTCTTAGCCAGAGAGGCATCATCATATTGGAATACATATGGATATCATCTAAATATTAGAACTATCTTGAACATCTCTATATTATAAGGAAGGTCTTCCAACACAACTCGGTCCATTGAGAAGTGTCAACAACTCAACCTAGTCCATCAAGAAGTCAACATGTACCAACTCAACCCAATCCATCGGGGAACCTACATGTCACAGTATGCACCAGCTTGATCCAGTCCATCAAAGAGCCTACATACAACAACATACACCAACTCAACCCAATCCATTGAGGAGCCTACATGCAACGACTCAAATTAGTCCATCGAGGAGTCCACGTGCCCTAGCTCAATGCATTCCACCAGAGAGCCTATAGGTAATAGCATGCACCAACCTCTCCACTATAAAATTGAGCTCACGTGAATCTATGAACCAAGACAAAACTCATAAATAGATCTCACAAGCAATTTACTCAAAATTGACATGAAACAAGAAAAAAAATGGGTTGCAACTGTATAATGCTTTCATTAATCAAAAAAGTAAATGGAAACAATCTAGATGATGTTTACAATGTAATCCACTGGTATTAATAACCAGACAATTTGAATACATGAGAGGAAAATCGAATTGGTTAACTCAAACTAACTGAATGGATAACAGGATGTGTCTAAGTCGTTGTCGGAGCTTAACTAGCCAGCTCCAGTTGTGTAAATCAGTGCCTCAATCAATTAGAATCAATTGACTAGTCTAATTGAATGTGGTAAGTTAGGAAATGTGCCTTCCCACATGCAGCCATGCAAAGACTGTCGCTAACTGAATGTAACTGACTCATAACTAGTCACCAACTGAGCTCAATTGAAGGAGGTTGGTGTCGGCACTCCTAGTGGCTCCTAAATTGTAGGGATTGGTCTAAGAGGTGCCTAAATTGATGCATGTAAGTGCAGTCAGTGGCATTTAGCCTCAATTAGTGTTCCCCACACTCTAGTAACTAGTACATGTGATCCAATTAGGCCATGTGGACCCAATGGAACTAGTGACTCAATAATGACCAAATTAGGCATAATTGACCAAATTGGACATGTGAGGATTATAATCCTAACACCCCCCCTGAATGCTAACTTGGACAATTTGTGGGCCCTGGTAACTAAGACCATAGATCACCCATTTCAACTAAAATTCAAAAAGTAACTTCTTAATACAAACAAGGAAACAAGGAAAGAACCACATAGGGAAAAAGGACCCTCAAACTAAGCAGGTATAATCATGATCAATCTTGTTCTTCTATGCATAGGTATCCTAGGGCCTAGCATGTGAACTTATCCATCCAAACTAAATGATTATGTCTGGAGGAATCTTCCTCTTTGGAAGAAGAATAATGTGCTCAACTGAATCAGGAACATAGACAGTTGTTGGATGAAAACTGGACCCATGTAGAGCAACTAAAATCAACTGATAAGAGAGCAAAAGTGCTTGAGGATTCGAACCATGTGAGGAACACTCAAGCAACTGATATGTTTCAGCCTTGAACAACAAACCATGAGTGTTAAAATCATCCCCAAATGTTAGGAGCAAGTATCTAGGCAGATACGGAATGTATCCCTCTTTACTAGTTATGTGAGTAGATGAGCATGTGATCAAAGGTAGAGAAGCCCTGGGACTGTGGAGAGCGAACGCTTGAGCTCCATAATATGATATAGCTTCAGAAATAACTAACGATTCACAAAATACAATATCAACAACCTCATAAGAGGAAACTAACATCAAATCCCCAACAACAAACTTGAAGAAGACTTGTGGTACTTGATTTTTCACACCAAAATTGGTGAGAGTAGCTACAAGCATGATTGAAAGCTCTTGGAAATTAAAAATCGAACCAAATAATATTAGATCAGACCCAAATAAGATCATATCAGATCCAAATAAGTTCATATAAGATTCAAAAGTGTGGTCCACCAAGATGGTAGATGCACAGTTTTCTCCTTCTTCAAAATTCTGAATTTTGGTGCATTCAATCCTGTAGGAATTTGTTGGAAGCTCAAGATCAATGAGAGTGAATGGATCACTCCTAAAATCTGATATTCTTTCCAAAATATCCAAAGAATTACTTATCTGCACATCAACAGCAACATTAGAGGGAGAGTGTTTGCATAGAAATGAAGGAGAGTTTTTCTTCAATATCAGAGATTTGAATGTCTTCTTTTGTATCATCCATATGAGAAGATGAGATAGCAGAGATCTCATAAAATTTTGGAGCAGTGGGAGAAGGAGTCACTGCAAGGATACTTTCTTCCATTCGAATTGACTGTGTAGAAGATTTTGCTTCTTCTTCATCTTGAACAACTTCATCAGAGAGAGTAGAGGCCGAGACTTTTGAATCAAGAACTCTTGTGGTGTTGGGTGTGCTCTCCAAAGTGTTATTATGATCCTCATTATGCTTGCCAAAGGTTCTATCCAATTTTTTCCAGATATCCTTTGGGTATTCAACATATTTAACAAGGTAGCACAAGCTTGGAGAAAGGGCCAGACAAATTGTTCCAAAAGCTCTATAACCATCATTTAGCCAGTCATTCTCATCCTCATAAGACTCTTTACCAAGTCCAATAGACACCTCATAGAGATCTTTTCTCTTGAGAGATGAAATCATCTTCAACTTCCATTCTGAATATCTCGTGGATGGAGTAAGAAGAGGAACTGATAATTTTGAATCCATATGAAGTTGTACCTGCAATTACACAAAAAAAACAAAGTAAGTTTGAACAGCCTGCACTTTTAGAGTTTGCATCACACCCAGCTTAGTCAATCAAGCAAGCTTGATCAACAATTCCTTTGCCCATGAATTATGTGGTAAACTCTCTGTTTCTGGTGCAGAGCTGGAATTTTTTTGAGTTTTTTTACTCAGATTGCTTCATTGATCCAACATGAAATCTGTAGAAGAAGGATTGCCTTGTCCTGTTGAGGCTTTGATACCATATAAAAATTGAGCTCATAGAAATCTATGAACCAAGGCAAAACTCACAAATAGATCTCACAAGCAATTTACTCAGAATTGACATGAAACAGTGCAAAAAATGGGTTGCAGCTATATAATGCTTTCATTAATAAAAAAAGTAAATGGATACAATCTGGATGATGTTTACAATGTAATACACTGGTATTAATAACCAGATAATTCGAATACATGAGAGGAAATTCAAATTGGTTAACTCAGACAAATTGAATGGATAACAGGATGTGTCTAAGTCACTATCAAATCTTAACTAGCTAGCTCCAGTTGTCTAAATCAGTGCCTCAATCAGTTAGAATCAGTTAACTAGTCTAACTGAATGTGGTAGGTGAGGAAATGCGCCTTCCCACATGTAGCCATGCAAAGACTGTCGCTAACTGACTGTAACTGAATGTAACTGACTCATAACTAGTCACCAACTGAACTCAAATAAAGGAGGTTGGTGTCGGCACTCCTAGTGGCTCCTAAATTGTAGGGATTGGTCTATGAGGCACCTAAACTAATGCATGCAAGTGCAGTCAGTGGCAATTAGCCTCAATTAGTGTTCCCCGCACTTTAGTAACCGGTACATGTGGTCCAATTAGGCCATGTGGACCCAATGGAACTAGTGACTCAATAATGACCAAATTGGACATCTGAGGATTATAATCCTAACATCCACCCCATCACAGGATGTCCAAGAGATATCCCCACTTCATCATAGAGTGTCCAAGAGAATGCACTGGCCTCTCCATCCCATCACAAGATGTTTGAGAGATCTCCTCACTCCGTCACAGAGTGTCCGGGAGAATGCACTGGTCTCTCCATCCTGTCATAGGATGTCTGAGAGATATCCCCACTCTGACATAAAGTGTCCTGGAGAATGCAATGGTCTCTCCATACCATCACAAAATGTCTAAGAGATATCCCCACATCATCACAAAGTATCCAGGATAATGCATTGGTCTGTCCATCCCATCATAGGATGTTCGAGAGATCTCCCCACTCTGTCATAAAGTGTCCAAGAGAATGCATTGGTCTCTCCATCCCATCACAGGATGTCCAAGAGATCTCCCCACTCTGTCGCAAAGTGTCCAGGAGAATGCATGAATAAAATCAACCTTCCATTTTAATGAGGGAGTCAACATGGGACTAATATCCCCACTTCATCATAGAGTGTCAAGGAGAAGGTATTGTCCCATTTTTATTCATCTAGGGACAACTCTCCCTACTCCGTCATAGAGTGTTCAAGAGAATTCATTGGACCATTTTGACTCATCTACCCTTAGCCGAGTCACATGGAAAATACTTCTGTAACACATATATGATATTGCAAACATCACATTTTCAAGCTCATCACATCTCCCTCTGTGCTAGAGCACCCTGCTCCCTTTACATCCGACTGCTTTTGCATCTGAGCATCTTACTTCTGGTGATGATCAGGTACATCAAGGATTTTCTCAACTTCCAAATCTAAATTGAGGAGGATATCATCAATTCTCTTCCATACTTCTAATCCCAGGAACTAGTATATCAAACCAAGGTCCATTTCGAACTCATAGGCTAGATTCCTCTCATACCACTTACTAATTTTCTAAGCTCGGGTGAGAAATAAGTCATCAACATAGAGTACCAAATCAAGGGCTCACCATCCACAACCTTATAGTAAAGGTTAGAATCTGCATCACTCTTAGTGAATCCTAGACTCACCAAGTATCCATATATCCAAGCATACAAAGAATATGGTGCATGCATGAGTTCATATAAGGCCTTTTTCAACCTCCATACATGGGACTCCTTCCCATGGATCAGAAAGCCCTCTGGCTACTCAATGTAGACGTCTTCCTCACTCACATCATTGAGAAAGGCAATTTTAACATCCATCTAATGCAACTTCCATCCCATAGTTGAAGCAATAACAATAATCATCCTAATGGAAGTGTATCAAGCAATCAGAGCAAATGTCTCATCAATTAACTCCCTCTTTATGAGAGAATCCTATTAGATTTTCTTAAGATATGATTAGATTATATAGGATCTTTATCTAAAAGAATAACAAGTACCACAAAATGCATAAAATGTAAAAGATGCACAAGACACAAATATTTTCATCGGGGAAACCATAAAGGAGAAAAACCCCGCAAACTTCTTCAGAACAGTAAGATGATCAAAAGCAGTAATAAGAAATGTTCAACAACTATCTTTCTCTCCTCCTATGACTGTGTCTCTCTCTCATGTGCTTTAGAGAGTGTGTTATATGTGTATAAATGAGGGAGAGTGCATCCCTATTTATACCCTTTCAAGTCACTGACCAAATATAAGACACAAGCCTTCATGTCATCTCACATGGGGCCCACTTCTCCTAGAGAGACCACAATTACATATTACATGATGTTACATTGGGGACTATTGCCCCGACTTACAATGGAGGTTGTACCTCAAGGTCTAGACACAATTTACACATCCCGTAAAGGGGTAACACACATCCCCAATGGGGGTACAACAACATACAATGATAATATACATCAGAATATCTTCCTAAGTTACAAATACATCAACACTCCCTCTTAACTGGGAAGAAGGTATTCTTTCTCTATACAGTCATCAACACATCTGGTCAGGTCTTCATCGCATCATCATCATCATAAAGTCATAGAGTCTTCATCATAGCTATTGCCATCATCTTCTTATACTTTGATCATCGTCCCATACTATCTGTCATCATAATTTTCTACAGTGCCAACCCTTTTTCATGTTGGATGTAGGACTAGTCCTCTGCCAGGTCTTCATCTACAGTGCTAGCCCTTTTCATGTTGGATGTAGGCCTAGCCCTCTTCCAGGTCTTCATCATCTCTGCGAGCAAGCCATCAAGTAGGTACATCCCAGGACTTATTATATGCCTCTTGCAAAACCTGTGCACCCTACTATTACCTCATCATCTTCAGATCATCTCATCGTCGCATAGAGCACAACCCAAATACACATAACACAACACTCACACTCACCAGCATGGTAGGATAAACCTACTACCATCCGGGAAAAGGCTTCCAACACTTACATCCACCAACATGGTAGGACACACCTACTCCCATCCAAGGAAAGGATCTACACTTACATCCATCGATATGGTAGGACACATCTACTACCATATGGGGAAAGACTCTACACTTACATCCACCAACATGGTAGGACACACCTACTACCATCCAGGGAAAGGCTATGCACTTACATCCACCGACATGGTAGGACATTCCTAATACCATACGGGGAAAGGCTCTACACTTACATACATCAGCATGGTAAGACACACCTATTTCCATCCGGGGAAAGGCTCTACACTTACATCTACCGGCATGGTAGGACACACCTACTACCATCTGGGGAAAGGCTCTACACTTACATCCACCGGCATGGTAGGACACACTTACTACCATCCGAGGAAAGGCTTTTCACTTACATCCATGGGCATGGTAGGACACACCTACTACCATATGGGGAAAGGCTCTGCACTTATATCCACCAGCATGTGAGAACACACCTACTACCATCCGAGGAAAGGCTCTGCACTTACATCCAACCATGGGAGGCCCAACCTGCCACCATGTCGAAAAGGCTCATGTGTATTTGCATCTTTTGGACTCATTACTTCCCTTTGGAGGGAACCTCGATCTGAAGAACACTAAGCTTCTCTCTGAATTACTCGAACTTCATTCTAGCCATTTATAGCATAGAATCACATCAGGATTTATTACGTCCAAGGATAACCTATGAGCTTCGCAAGGACTGATTACATTCGAGGACAACCTACAAGACTGATTATGTTTAAGCAACCTATGAGCTTCACTAGGATTTTATGCTCAGACAACCTGTCTCGCTGGCCATGCTAGAAATCATCACTCCCTCTTTCAAGAGATCTCGATCTGGATCACATACTGGAGCTTCATTGCTCCTCTTTGCATCATACAAAAAAAAAATGCAAGTTAGATCAATCAAATCAAAGAGTAGCTTTCAAAAGAAACATACTACCTCACAAATAGTCGAGCAAGTGGCCATACTGGATCTCAAATTGAAGAAGAAACCCAAGGTGCTCTTCTTCTCAGTGGTGCTACCAACCCGAAACAACATAACCATGTAGGTTAGTCTTCTGATTTGTATCATACTTGATCCCATACTCAATTGTACCCTTCAGGTACCTCACTACATGCTTTGCAACTAAGTGAGCATGTCTTGGATCTGTCAGGAACTAGCTTAGGTTGTTCACATTAAAGCATGTGTTTGTTCTTGTATTCATTAGGAACATCAATGAAAAAATTATCTGACGATACATCGTGGCATCAACCGTCTCTGATGAAGCATCACTCAATAGCTTCAGGTTTGATGCCATAAGTGTGGCCATGGCCTTGCAGTCCATCATCCTGAACCTCTTCAGGATCTCCACTGCATACTTCCCTTGTCCAAGGGAAATTCCATCTACACTTTGCCACACCTCCATGCCTAGAAAGTAGTGCATCATACCCAAGTCCTCCATCTCGAACTCAGCAACAAGTCTCCTTGCATCTTTAATGAGTTCCTCTTTTCCTGTCAAGAACGGGTCATCAACATATAACAGGAGCATCACTGGTCTTCTACCTTCAACCTTGAAGTAAAGGTTGGAATTCGCTTTACTCTCAGTATAGGCTAGAGTCATCAGTAATATGTTCATCTGTCGTACCATGTCGAACCTCAGGATCTTCTGCAGTCACTCCCTCTGAAGCGGAGCATCATTCTCCCTCTACATTTCATACTCTATGTATTGAAACATTTTGTAATGGAGTGACAAGTAGCTTCCTCTGCTACTAATATTTTATGTATCCATCTAGGGTCACTAGATACCAAGATCCTCTATCTTGAACTTTGTTGAAAAGTTCTTCTTGCACCCATTTGTGAGCTTGTACAATGCCTTCTTTAATTTGCACACATAAGTTTTCCTGTCATGTGTCTCAACTTCCAGTGGCTGCTCTACGTATACTTCCTCCTTGACTACATCATTCAAGAATGTTATCTTGATGTCAACTGATGTATCTCCCATCTCATACCTATACATATGGATATAATGGAAGTGTACCACATCATAGGTGCAAATGTCTCTTCGTAATCTATTCCTTCTTTCTGTGAGAAGCCTCATGCTACAAATATTTCCTTGTATCCTACGATGTTTCCATCTACTGCGCGATGGATCTTGTAGATCCATATGTAAGACACTACGGACTTCCCTTCAGGTCTCGACACTGCATCCTAGACATCACTCTTCTTGAACTTGTACTCTTTGATCATAGTCTCCTTCCCTTTCTTCTTGTCTACTTCTTCATAGTTGGAAGGCTCGTTCTCTTTATATTCTTCTGAAGCTCTTTCTTTCACTATGGTGTCTCTGACCCATGAAGCTTCAGGTTCCTCTTATGAACTGTCGTTACTTGTTCTTTGGAATGATCTACAAGTCAAGTTCATTTTCATGATTAGAAACATATCATAATTTCCAAAACATATTAATAGTGACAAATATATGTCACATAGCCATGCGACTATTTTAGCCAATACCACAACATTCATCCATATCATGTATACATACAATAACTTCTAGATGCATTCTATCCTAATGTTAGTAAGAGTGTGTACTACTCCTAATATGCCAGCAAAGAGGTTTCAATCTAGATAAGTAGTAATGGAATGTTGTACAACATCATTGACTTCTTACCCATCATGTGCAATTCAGTAGTATAAATGAAAATACTCAAACACGCATAACCCATCAACTAAATATAAACAAATGCATAACCAAACAATATCATGAAATGACAATTGAATACTTATCTTTATTTGTTTCGTGGGTAGACTCCTTCTTGCGCCTTCAACTTCATCATCTTCTTCATTCATAACAACATCATTTCTTATCCAAATGCTAAGATGGATAAGAGGTTATTCAAGAATTGAGTTCTTCATATTCCCCATCGCTTGAGGGATCTTCTTTGAATCGTGAGAGCTTGATCTTCAGTTGCTCCCATCTTCTCTTCTCTTATTATGAGTCGAGCTTCTTCTTGTGTGCACTCTTCCCAGAGTCTGCAGAAGGTAATCACTTCCTTGTGGCACACATTCCTAGAATGAAATGAATCCCATGATCTTGGGAGGCCATTCAAGGTGGTTATAAAAACATCTTATTCTTCTTCGATTGCTTCGTCATAACATCGTGTTGCGGCTGCAATTGTTCTCCCCAAATTTCTTAAATTTGGGTCCTCTCCTCATGATTTTGCATTGTTTTAATCGTTGGATCCTTTGAGTTTTGGTCGTGTTTTAATTTTTGATGATTGTAAAAGCTTAACTCTCGCCCAAGGTTCAAATTTTGATTGCGTTTGGAATTTATAGTGAGTCGCAGAATCTAAGTTTGTTTTCGCTTGTTGATCGAACCAAGTGTTCTTTATTGTGGGTCGTCGTTGCGGAGGTATAACAGGTTTCTGTCCGTTGTTGAGTTTGAGAAGCTGTCCAAAACACTTAAATCATTTTTATACATCGGGCGTTGAAAATATGTTTGATCGAAGGCCATTACCTTTTCGTTTCCGCCGTTGCGGTTCTCAAAGCAACTCAAAACCCGAAGTCCAAAACGCTCCGCCAGCCGATGCGTCAGTCTTTAGTCGCTTGCCCGTAACTTTTCTTCTTCCGCCGTTGCGGCTAGGAAATCCATTTAGCGTCCGATGTAAAATGTCTACCAACTTCTGATTGAGAGTCTTCCCGCCCTCAGGTCTCATGTCCCTAACCTTTTTGCTTCCGCCGTTGCGGCTCTTAAAGCATTTATCCATCCGAAGTAAAAAAGCGCTCCGCTGCCGATGCGTGTTGACTTTTTCGTCGCGTGCCCGTAGTTGTGCCCCTTCCATCGTTGCGGCTGGGAAAACCATTTGGCTTTCGATGTCATTGTCCTTCCAATTTGCGATTGAGTTTTCCCGCCCTCCCGTCGCATGCCTGTAGCCTTTACTCTTCCGCAGTTGGTGTTTTTATCATGAGCCCGTAGGAGGACAAGGTAGTGTTGTCGGCATTTGTAAAATGATAATGGCGCACTTGGTCTTTTCTTGTGGATTAGTTGTTTCAGTAATATAATTTGCTGCTTTGTTTTGGAACGCAAATCCAATGAATGATGCATGTTGGTTTATTTGCAGGTGGACTCAAGGGATTGGTCGGACTACCAAGGCGACAAAGGCACCAACCCAAAAGAGCTATCAGTTACTAAATAGTTCATGAATGCATCACAGACAACATAGAAGAATATGAAACATTTGAAGGACGGAAAGGTCCAGTAGTTACCCAACTGATCATGAGCATTCGAAGAAAAGATGGAGAGAAGAATATGAAACGTTCAAGAAACCGAAAGTTCATACGTTTGGAGGGCAGCCCAAGCGGTCTGTAAGTATAGTTTAAATATTTGAAAGTAGAACTTAGACAGGCACTTTTTCCCTGGAAAAAACTTGTAAACCATTTGCTTGTAAGAGGAACTATTTCGTTTTACAATCAGAAACTGCAACTTTTGCCTGCTGGAGAAAGCGAAATGTGGAATGTATCAATGTGATTAAATGAACAATGTTGAAGGGGAACTATTTCGTTTTCAGTTGTGTTTCATTAACTGTGAGAGTGTTTAACTTCCTGAACTTATGTTCTTATTGAATGCTTTTCAGTATATTTTGTGATGTTTTTCCACTGTGAGTAATGAAAGTTGTTCATAAAACAATTGGCTAAATGGTTGTTCAAAAAATCTGCAATTGTTCATGTGTCTTGAAAGAAGTGTCAGCTATCTGTAGCTTTTCATTATGCATGTACAAAATATATTACTCACCAATGAATGATAATCCTGCTCCCTAGGGATAGATTAGGTAGGTAGTTTTAATTTATTGTTGTATGTGATTTAGATGCTAGTGAGTCTAAGACGAGAGGTAAGAACCTGCGCATCACATTGTGAATGCTCCTTGCATCCTTCATCACCCTGCATTGTTAATTAGGCATTTGCATTTCATAGCTTAAGTCAAAAATACAAAAAACTCGGTGGACCGGACCGTAACCGGTAAAGCCCTTTGTTTTGTACTTGACCTACGGTAGTCGGACCGCAAACCGGACGGATTCCCCACACCAAACAGTCACGGGCTAGTTGGGAACATTGACTGGGGAGAATCCCTTACTGTTGTTGCCTACGAATTTTCGGGCCTCAACAGTTTTGGCGCTAGAAGGAGGGCCGCCAGTGCATGGCTGGCCGAGGAAACCCGTTTTCCTGAAACTATTCCACTAGTAACAGTTCTAAAAGCAGTGGACTTCATAATCCAATTCCGGAAGAAAGAAATAGAGAACATCTATATGCTGTTGGCAACGAAGTTGTTAATGATCTGAGAAGACACACCAAGGCGTATGTAAAGAAGATTGGAGGATTGCCAATCATCCATGAATTTCCCAGAAGAGAATATAAAAAGAAAGATCGTCCTGTAGTAGAAGACTCAGTGCTGGTTGGAGACTGGGAAGAACTTGTAGAAACAGCCTTACAGGAAGTTGTGCTACCTTTGAATCAAGAAGGACCAGATACCCCTCACAGTTCTCCTGCTCATACTCCAGTTGGCTCACCTCCTCACTCTCCACCTAGACTCATGGCAGGAGTAAATGCTAATCCACCACCTAACCCACCTAATCCACCACCTGCATGGAGAGCCAGATCACCGTTAAACCTGACACCTCCATTACACGACCTACCTCAAGCCTTTGAAAAGATGTTGCCCAAGTTTGACCCAAATGAGAAAATACTAGTAGATGATCACCTACAAAGTTTTTACTTGCCAATTGAAGGATTAAGGGCCGAAGAGTATGAAGATGTAGTCTGCAGACTGTTCCCACATACCCTTAAAGGAGCTGCAACATCATGGTACTTTGGGTTGCCTGCTAACTCTATCCCTGATTGGGATACCTTCAAGAGAATTTTCAGAAGTAAGTATGCAACTCAGAAAACTCATGCAACCCTCATGAAAGGGCTATGCGCCTTGAAGAAAGAAAGAAAGGAAAAGGTGCACAGTTTCACACAAAGGTTTGTAGCCTATCTCAAGAATTTTTCTGAAATGGATAAACCTTCAGACAAAGTTCTGATTGAATATTATACTTCAGCTTTAGGCCTTGATTTGGCCATGTTTGACAAAGGTAGGGCCAAGCCTATCTTGACGGAAACCTATGAAGAAGCAGAAGTAGTGGAAGCTGAAAGAGAGAGCATTGAAGACTATCCAGAACAGTCAGGAGAGAAAGGTAAACTCGCCAGATTTGGAAAATATGGCCAAAATGATGCAGAAGCTTTCCAACAAAATCATAGATTTGGAGAAAGAGAAGGAAACACAAAAGTTTTATAGGCCCTACTATAAGAAAATGGAGGATAACAATTAGTCTCAACCTCCTCCTCACAATACTGCATCTATGAATTTAACAGAAGTAGGAATGGACAATTTTTGCACTTTCCACCAACAACCACACTCTAAAAAGAATTGTCCTCAATGGATAAATTCGATGACGTTGGTCATGAATCAGCTGCTGGATTCTAGATTAACAGAAGATGGAGATGAAGAGAAAAAAGAGAATACTACGTCAACAAAGGAACAAGAAGAGGAAACCATGGTTTTGTGGGATTCTGTTTCTTTATTTGATGCTGGAGAGGAAAAGAATCAGGGCTACAAGGACGTCATGGAAACCAACATGGCAACCAGGAGCCAAGGGCCAATTAAAGAAAACAGTCTCATTCTACCAAAGATCAAAAGACTGCAAATAAATGTAAAGAAATTTCAGAATAAATCCTTAGCTGATAAGATTCCAGAATTCACTATTACCAGCCAAGATTCGAAACAGAATAATATGTTGGCTAGGCCAAATGAAGGAAAGATGAATGTTGATAAACCTCATCCCATTGAGTAGTCGATGGATTATGACATCGTCGAAGATTTAAAGAAGGTAAAAGTGAATGTTCCACTATTTGAAATGTGTAAAGTGTCGTAGCAAAAAGAAATACTATTGAAAGCACTTGAAGCATCGGATGAGAAGCTGCCCACTGACAACCAACCTCAGGAAGAAGAATAAATTGGAGAAACCAACGTTGGAGGTAAGTCTAAAAGCAAACATCCACCTTTCCTCCTCACGTTTGAAATTTTCAATCATAATGTACATAATTGCTTGGTAGATTCAGGGGCATCGGTTAATGTTATGCCCATATTAGTCTGTAAAAAGATCAATGGGCAGCCTAAGCCATCCACGTGGAGGGTGGTTCAATTGGACAGAACAGATGTAAAGGTAATTGGTGAGATGGAAGATGTCCTAGTCCGTCTGGCATCTAATGACAAAGTATGCCAAGTTATTAACATCGTGGTGGCTGATATACCAGACGCTTATGGTCTTGTCCTGAGCAGAGATTGGTTGGCCAAATTAAATGGATATTTCGCCTCAGATTGGTTGCATCTGTGGTTGCCATATAGAGGGAGTCCGAACCAGATTAAGATTCTGAGAGAACCTCACATGAAGTACAATGTTACTCAACTAGAGGAGAAGAATGTACAAGTGGATTTTGTATTGGGAAACTATTTTATTGAGTTGGAACCAGGAAATTACCAAGCAGAAGAAGCCAACAACACATCTGACACCCAGCCTGATCTCCTTCGATTCTCACAGGCTGATGAGATTGACTGTAATATAGTAAGCTTAGTAGTAGGAATAGATTCACCTTCAGTAGTTAGTGATTTTTGGACTTTGTTTTTTGATGGCTCTAAGACATTAGAAGGGTCAGGGGCCGGCTGTATCCTGATCGACCCCCAGAAGAATAAATATTTTCTCTCATGTAGATTAGAGTTTGATTGTACTAATAATACAGTTGAGTACAAAGTGCTGGTGCAGGGACTAAAGAAAGGAATTGAATTAAAGGTAAGTAATCTAAAAGTTTTTGGAGATTCCAAAATTATTGTGAAACAAATCTGGAATCAAATACATTGTGTTTCTCCTCACTTAAAGGCTTACCAGAATGAGGTATGGGATTTGCTTAAATGTTTTAATGCATTCAATATTATTTCAATTCCAAGGCTTAAAAACGCAGCAGCTGGCCTGTTGGCCACATCAGCCGCTAGGTTGGTACCCACTAATAATCGATGCTCTGTTGAATTACTTTTCAGGCCTTCTGTACCTAATATGATTACAAACCTACGAGTGTTCGATGATGACCAGCAGATTATAAAATGTTTAACAAATGACGAGGTGTTTAAAGGAGGGTTCATAGACGATGAAGAACATCAGGCTGAGCTGAAGTACGATAATTTCATTCCTAAAGGAGTCAGAACGTTAGAAAAAATGTTCGATTTAAATGAAAAGTTCAGAAGACCAGCCAACGTGAAGGCCCACAGCTCATCCCTGCAGTTCGAGCTGATTAATTTAGGGACTGAAACGAATCCTAAATTTGTGAATCTCGGCAAATGTTGTTCACCAACAGAAAGAGACAAGTTCGTCAGTCTGTTTAAACAATATAAAGATGTTTTCGCATGGACATACAAAGATCTGAAAACATACGACACCAGCATCATTAAGCATGTTGTCCCCATCAAAGCCGGCATCAAGCTGTATCAGCAACCTTTAAGGAAAATGCATCCAAAATTGGAACCGCTAATTCAGAGTGAAGTGAAAAAATTAATGGATGCTAGAATCATTTTTAAGGTCAGACACTCGGAGTGGGTATCAAATCTGGTACCAGTGAGAAAAAAATCCGGAGAGATCAGACTTTGCGTGGATTTCAGGAACTTAAACTGTGCTTCAGACAAAGATAACTATCATGTTCCACCCATGGAGCAATTGTTACAAATGGTCTCAGGTTCTGAATTGTTTTCATTATTAGATGGTTTCTCTGGCTACAATCAAGTATTAGTAACCGAAGAAGACAGATTGAAGACCACGTTCAGGACCAAATGGGGAACCTTTGCCTACAGAAGGATGCCTTTTGGGCTTATAAATGCTGGAGCGACGTTTCAAAGGGCTATGGACATAGCTTTCCACGGATTGATTGGTCGTAGTGCTGTAGTGTACCTTTAGGATATTACAATATTCTCGAAGAGAAGAGGAGAGCACGCGTTTCACTTAAGGCAAATTTTCGAACGTTGTCGAAAATATGGCATCTCACTCAATCCCAAAAAGTGTGTGTTCGCTGTCACGAAAGGCAAGTTGCTACGTCACATAGTTTCGAAGAAAGGAATCTCTATAGATCCAGAAAGAATCAAGGCTATTGAACAAATCCCCTTGCCCCATAATAAAAAAAGGGATGCAATCATTTATGGGAACTATAAATTTCGTGCGAAGATTTGTGCCTGATTTCGCTCAGATTGTCAAGCCATTGCAGCAGATGGTGAAGCAAAATGCACAGTTCAAATGGACCGAGATTGAAAAGAATGCTTTCAGCAAAATCAAGACTACTTTTGCACACACACCCTCCCTGAAAGCCCAGATTTCAATAAAGACTTTATTTTGTATACCTTTGCATTCGATGATTCTCTAGCAGCTGTGCTTACGCAAAGGGAAGATGGGGGGGATGAATTCCTGATATCCTTCACGAGCATTGGTATACAAGGGGCTGAATTAAGTTACCCAGCCATTGATAAGCAAGCTTATGCAGTATTCAAAGCAGTTAAGCAATTCAGGCCTTATATTTTAAAAAATCGAACCAAAGTAATAGTCCCCTACCCAGCGGTAAGGTCCCTTCTTATACAGAAGGAGTTAGGAGAAAGAAGGGGCAACTGGGTTACAGCTCTTCAAGAGTATGACCTTGAATTCAAACCAGCCTCTATAGTTAAAGGACAAGGGTTGTGCAAACTGATGACTGAGAATGGGAACAATGGAGAACACGCCTGGGAATATGAAGCCGAATTACATGTAATGGAGGTATGTCCTTTGTTTACAGCTCCCGAGTCTTGGTATAGAGACCTTGTGCATTATTTGCAGGCAGGGTTGTTGCAAGAACATTGGAATTCCAAGCAAAGAAGAGCGTTGCGTCTTAAATCAACTTCCTATCAACTTGTTGAAGGAGTATTATTCAGAAATAATTATGACGGGGTTCTTCTCAGATGCTTAGAAAAGGAAGATGCGAAGAAAGTAATGACAGAGTTGCATGACGGTCCTTCTGGGGGACATTATTCAGGAGATACTACAGCCCACAAAATCCTCAGGGCATGTTACTATTGGCCTACGCTCTTCAAAGATGCACACGCACATGTCAGGAAGTGTGATATTTGCCAAAGGTGGAGTGGGAGACAACCTAAAGCAGCAGCACCCCTAAAGCCTGTGATGATCACGAAGCCATTCGAGCAATGGGGGCTGGATATTATTGGAGAAATAAAACCGAATTCCTCTCTGCAGCACAAGTACATTCTGACCGCAACTGATTATTTCACTCGCTGGGTCGAAGCTATCCCGCTGTGCAAGATAAATGAAGACGAATTCATCAGCTTCCTGCAAGATCATATCATGACCAGGTTTGGAGTTCCAGTTTCGTTAGTCTTTGATAATGCTAAGTACTTTTCATCAATTAAATTGACTGCTTTTGCTCATGATAAAGGGATGCAATTGCATTATTCTGCTAATTATTATCCACAAGGAAATGGCCTGGCTGAATCCTCTGACAAAAACCTGATTAGAATTTTAAAGAAGACTGTAATAGAAAACCAGAGGAGTTGGCATGCAGCACTACCAAACGCCCTTTGGGCCGATAGAGTCACCCCCAAGTCTACGATAGGAGTGTCACCGTATACCCTTGTGTATGGTAAAGAAGCCATTCTTCCCCCCAATATCATGCTGCCCTCTTCCATAATAGCTCAAGAGTCTCGAGGGTCAGATGATGAAGTTTTGCAAATAAGGATATCTAATCTCCTGAAAGCAGAAGAGGCTAGATCTAAAGCCAGAGAGCGCTTTGAGCAATAGCAGGGGGTAATAAAGAGATGGTTCGACAAACATAAGGCTGGAACAAAAGACTTGGAGGTAGGTGATTTGGTTCTCAAATGGGATCACCCCCATGATGAGAAAGGAAAGCATACTAAATTCCAGCAGTTGTGGGTAGGCCCTTATCAGATAGCGGCAAAGCTTGGCCCTTCTACTTATAAGTTGCAAGATCTGCAAGGATGGGAAGAGAACTTACCAGTAAATGGTTTGGTTCTCAAGCCATATTTTTCCTGAGTTTGTTTGATTTCTTCTGTCTTGTATATAAATAATCTGTTTGGTTGTCTTTTGAGTCATGTTTTCCAGTTTGCTTTAGTTTGAGATTTCTTGGTTTCAATAAAGGGGACGAACCCGCGGTTGCATGGGGAACATCAAAATGTTTGGGAATGATAAATGTTTTTGGGTCTCAGACTGGGTGTTGCTAAAAGAACTTCTTCCAGTTTAGCAGTTTTCTCGAATAAGCTCTGTGTTCATTGAAGTCCTGCTTAACCCCTGTGAAATAAACCGGATTCGAAGAGTCTGGAATACTATGTTGAGGCTCCATCCACGTCACACTTAAAATGTTCTAAGGAGCGACAGCAGAAGACCCATGGAATGGAGCAAGGTGAACAGTATATTAAATATAAATGATCCCATGCCAAGAAACGAATGCCAAAAGGCAAATAAAGAGTCAAAGCTCCTATGAAAGCATCATACATCAAAGCAGGTGCCGAATCATAAGTACTAAATTGCCGAAAGATCCTCTTCGTCCGTGAGCTGAAACATGAAGCACACCGCTCACACAAAAGGACACTATGGGATAGAGGATCCTGAAATAAAATTCAGTAAGAAAGGCATGCAGGAGGACTCATATGAAAAGGGACAAAAGTCCAAAAGCACAAAAGATGCTAAAGTGGCATGGGGATGAGGAACAAACGAATATTTCTGTTTACCATATGCTACAATCCTGTGGTGTCCAAGCTATCAGCTACTTGAAAACAAAAGTAATAATGAAACTTATCCTCTGGCCTCAACAGAGTCATCTGGACTTGAAAATATTGGTTTCCACTCTCCAAAATTGGACTATCATCAATGATTAAAGGTACACACTTCTGTCATTTGAGAAATCCAGATAACTGGAAGAATTTAATAGATGCATTTATTGTTAAACAGTCGCTCACTCAAAGAATAATCGCCCAGAGATCTAGGTTCACCAGGTAATCACCAATTGTTGCGGCTGCAACTGTTCTCCCCAAATTTCTTAAATTTGGGTCCCGTCCTCATGATTTTGCATTGTTTTAATCGTTGGATCCTTTGATTTTTGGTAGTGTTTTAATTTTAGATGATTGTAAAAGCTTAACTCTCGCCCAAGGTTTGAATTTTGATTGCGTTTGGAATTTATAGTGAGTCGCAGATTCTAAGTTTGTTTTCGCTTGTTGATCAAACCAAGTGTTCTTTATTGTGGGTCACCGTTGCGGAGGTATAACAGGTTTCTGTCCGTTGTTGAGTTTGAGAAGCTGACCAAAACACTTAAATCATTTTTATACATCGGGCGTTGAAAATATGTTTGATCGGAGGCCATTACCTTTTCGTTTCCGTTGTTGCGGCTCTCAAAGCAACTCAGCACCCGAAGTCCAAAACGCTCCGCCAGCCGATGCGTCAGTCTTTAGTCGCTTGCCTGTAACTTTTCTTCTTCCACCATTGCGGCTGGGAAATCTATTTAGCGTCCGATGTAAAATGTCTGTTGACTTTCGATTGAGAGTCTTCCCGTCCTCAGGTCTCGTGTCCCTAACCTTTTCGCTTCCGTCATTGCGGCTCTTAAAGCATTTAGCCATCCGAAGTAAAAAAGCGCTCCGCTGCCAATGCGTATTGACTTTTTCGTCACGTGCCCATAGTTGCGCCCCTTCCGCCGTTGTGGCTGGGAAAACCATTTGGCTTCTGATGTCATTATCCTTCCAATTTGCGATTGAGTTTTCCCGCCCTCCAGTCGCATGCCTGTAGCCTTTACTCTTCCGCCATTGCGGTTGGGCAAAGCTTTTGGTTCCGATGTCGGTTTCCTCCCGTTTTCCGCAATTGGTGTTTTTATCACGAGCCCGTAGGAGGATGAGGTAGTGTTGTCGACATTTGTAAAATGATGATGGCGCACCTGGTCTTTTCTTGTGGAATAGTTGTTTCGGGAATATAATTTGCTGCTTTGTTTTGGAACGCAAATCCAATGAATGATGCATGTTGGTTTATTTGCAGGTGGACCCAAGGGATTGGTCGGACTACCAAGGCGACAAAGGCACTGACCCAAAAGAGCTATCAGTTACTAAATAGTTCATGAATGCATCACAAACAACATAGAAGAATATGAAATGTTTGAAGGACGGAAAGGTCCAGCAGTTACCCAATTGATCATGAGCATACGAAGAAAAGATGGAGAGAAGAATATGAAACGTTCGAGAAACCGAAAGGTCATACGTTTGGAGGGTAGCCCAAGCGGTTTGCAAGTATAGTTTAAATATTTGAAAGTAGAACTTAGACATGGACTTTTTCCCTGGAAAAAACTTGTAAACCATTTGCTTGTAAGAGGAACTATTTCGTTTTACAATCAGAAACTACAACTTTTGCCTGCTGGAGAAAGTGAAATGTGGAATGTATCAATGTGATTAAATGAACAATGTTGAAGGGGAACTATTTCGTTTTCAGCTGTGTTTCATTAACTGTGAGAGTGTTTAACTTCCTGAACCTATGTTCTTGTTGAATGCTTTTCAGTATATTTTGTGATGTTTTTCCACTGTGAGTAATGAAAGTTGTTCATAAAACAATTGGCTAACTGGTTGTTCAAAAAATCTGCAATTGTTCATGTGTCTTGAAAGAAGTGTCAGCTATCTATAGCTTTTCATTATGCATGTACAAAATATATTACTCACCAATGAATGATAATCCTGCTCCCTAGGGATAGATTAGGTAGGTAGTTTTAATTTCTTGTTGTATGTGATTTAGATGCTAGTGAGTCTAAGACGAGAGGTAAGAACCTGCGCATCACATTGTGAATGCTCCTTGCATCCTTCATCACCCTGCATTGTTAATTAGGCACTTGCATTTCATAGCTTAAGTCAAAAATACAAAAAACTCGATGGACCGGGCCGTAACCGGTAAAGCCCTTTGTTTTGTACTTGACCTACGGTAGCCGGACCGCAAACCGGACGGATTCCCCACACCAAATAGTCACGGGCTAGTTGGGAACATTGACTGGGGAGAATCCCTTACTGTTGTTGCCTGCGAATTTTCAGGCCTCAACACATCGAACACTTCCTTTTGGTGTCTTCAAGGATGACACATGAGGGACGAGATGATCTTTAATAGAATCTTGGCTCTAGCCTTAGCCTCATCTCCCTCTAGTTCCTAGAACTTCCTTACTAAAATATTGATCCAAGTCAATTTATTCAAGGATCACAGAGGTCCTATACTTCCATACTTAGAAGTTGTCAGCTTCACCAATCTTTTCATCAAGCTGGTGTGATTAGTCATTTTGAAATTAGAACCTCAAATGTAAATAACAAAAAATTTAGATCTTACCGATTTGAGGTGTCCATCCTGGTTCCAGAGCTGGCTGATCTAGGGTTTGTTAGAGAAACCCTAATTTTCAAAACTAGGAATTTCAAACTTTTGATTAGATAGAAAGGTAGGCCTTTTTAAGGCGAGCTATCCAATGTACTCCTTTTCTAAAAACAATGGAGGGAAGCTCCCAGAATAGGAAGCCCCAGTTTTCCAATTTCTTCTACAGAAATGACTGATATCGATTCTATTGTATCTCTGAAGTTTCAAATCCTTAAGGTCTGAAACTTCTCACTATGATAGCCTGATAAGTCTTCTTTCCAACCCCATAGGTTAGAGCAGAAATGGATTCTCCAAGTGGTACTTATGCCGAGTTTCCCAATGTGACTGTTTTGGGGACGACTCAACATAGCGAATTTGTATGGCCTGCCACGTGTCACTGTTTCAGATTCTGAGTCTGAAAAAAGTACCGTAGAAACTATAATTCGTGCCCTACCTGGAACATCTTTAAAAATTTTGTTTGGACCTTGCTAGCCCGAGATATAGCAAATCTCCATAGGTCACTTGTTTATGGTTGTATTGTAGAGGAGGCTAGAACCCTGAGTTGGAGGAACCATATCTCTTGAAGTATAAATAATTCGAGGCTGAAACTTTTACACAGTGTACATCACGAATTTCTCTTCATCCTGTAAAAGTTTTTGCTTCGGAGCCTTCTCCAATATTTATTTATGGCGAAAGTGCTAGAATGACTAAATTCGGTCTTCTAGGGTTTTAAGGCATGAAACCCTAATTTCCATTAGCTGCCATTGTAGCTGTATTTCGGCTACATAGTGAAACTGGTATGATTCAGAAATTGCTATGACCAACAAATGCACCCTAGTGAGGTGAGTTAGCCTAGCCCTCCTTGCTTGATTATCTATGGAGATAACACCTTCAACTAGGAATCCCTAGTTCCTATAGCTGCACAACGACTTCTTTCAGAGAGGCTCTGATACCATGTTAGATTTTCGTAAGATCTAATTAGATTATCTAGGATATTTATCTAAAATAATAACAATTACAACACAATGCATAAAATTTAAAAGATGCACAAGACACAAATATGTTCGTTGGGGAAACGATAAAGGAGAAAAACCACACAAACTTCTTCATAATAGTAAGATGATCAAAAGCAGTAATAAGAAATCTTCAACATCTATCTTTCTCTCCTCATATGACCGTCTCTCTCTCTCATGTGCCTTAGAGAGTGTGTTATATGTGTGTAAATGAGGGAGAGCGCCTCCCTATTTATACCTTTCAAGTCACTGGCCAAATATAAGACACGAGCCTACATGTCATCTCACGTGGGGCCCACTTCTCCTAGAGAGACCACAATTACATATTACATGATATTACATTGGGGACTATTGCCCCGTCTTACAACGGAGGTTGTACCTCAAGGTATAGACACAATTTAGACATCCCGTAAAGGGGTAACACACATCCCCAATGGGGGTAGAAAAACATACAATGATAATATACATCGAAATATCTTCCGAAGTCACAAATACATCAACAAATCCTCTAGCCACAAATCTAGCCTTGTGTTTTTCAACACTGCTATCTGCTCCATGTTTGATTTTGTAAATCCACTTGAAAGTCACTACTGACTTCCCCTTAGGTCTCAGCACAACTTCCCACTCATAATTCCTCATGATGGATTGATACTCTTCCATCAAAACATCCTTCCATACATGTTTCCTAGAATCTTCCTCATAGCTGGAGGGCTCTGAGTCAAAGATGTGACTCATCAAGGATACATAACTAGAGAGACTCTGAGGTCTCTTGTTTTATTAGAAAGTCCCATGAGGTGCTTTATGCCCCTCTGTATCCCGCAATTTATAATGATCCCATGCAGGAATTTTCCAACATGCTTGTGTATTTCTTCCGCTCATTGAGATTTCTTTCATTTCTCCTGCTTGCTCTTGCATTTCTGAATGCCCTTGGGGCTCTGCCTGCTCTTGGTTCTCTGGGTTCACTATAATGCCTCAGCACCGGGGAACACCGACACAAGGAAGGAGTGGTCGTGGCACTCCCAGAGTGAATTGGGCAGCAGAGGAAGGATATAGGGAGGAGGTCTCCATCCCTGTGCACATACTGATTGACAATTGGGAGGCCTGCATCATGACACACCATCTCTCTACTAAGCGACATGGAGGGTGGATTGATCCTTATTGGTTTGTCAAGAACATGTTGGGAGTCCTAATGGAGGACATGGTGGCCAATTGGGCCAAGGACAAGGACACCACTCAAACTCTGAGGGCTGACCTAAGCAAAATGGAAGCCATAATTGAAAGTTTGGAAACAACCTTTGGCTGGAAGACCTACGCCCTTGATCACCATGCTGGAAGCCACTTCAGATTTGTAGAAGGCATGCAAAGGTAGACCTTTACAGTTGCAGGAGCTAGCAGGGACACCACGAAGCAAAAAGACAAGGCTCCAGCTGGTCTTTGCTTTCTGATTCTCTCCACCTCTGGCGCTGCCTTAACGAAGTGAATCAGAGGCACTTAGGAACATATTGCTCCCTCTTGTTGAAAGACAACGCCTCTACCTGTTAAGCAACCGGATAAGGATTCAGAGGACAAAGATTATTATGGATGCCCAATCCTTGAGGAGACTGCCACTGATGAACATGCACCAAAAGCGCCCAACTAAGGAGGTTCTGGTTCTACTCTATGTTTTTCAGCTCTTTTGTCTTAATATGCTTTATAGTATGTTAGATTTTAGTTTCATAGGCTACTACCAACAATATTTCTCTATAGGAATACATACAATAAATACTAATACACTTGATAGTTTCGAAAATTGAGGAAAAGATTTTTGCCTGCGTGCTGCCCTAGCTGCGCCGCCTGCCTTCGCTGGGACCTGCTCGCGATCCAAGCTGCTTCAGGCCGCCCCCATGGCAGCGCCTGGGGGAGGCCCCCCCCCCTCCCTTTGTTCCCCCTTCTGCCGAAGAAGCTTTCAGAATGCTTCTAGCGTCACCTGGTCTCAAGCCAGTGCCCCTATCCATCCCAAAGTTCATAAAGAAGCTCGATGCTGTGCCGGAAATTGATCTCCCAACTGAACAACCTATCAAAATTGCTCTGGCCCTTGCAGAGCGTGGACTGGTAGGCCAATTCATGGGACTATGGCCATCAACAAGAACCACTGATGACTGGATCCAGAGGAACTGGAGGCCCCAGCTCAAAAATAGTGTTACCTGCTACCCTGTTGGACGAGGGTTCTTCATTTTTGAGTTCATATCCAAAGAAGACCGAGATCTTATCTTCAGAAGCGGCCCATACTTCATGGGTACCCAAGGACTGTATCTCAACAGATGGACACCGGATTTCAATGCAGAAGTTGATGTCCCAAAGGAAGTTCTAGTATGGGTGAGACTGCCAAATATCCCAGTTCACTGCTGGAATATTCAAACCCTGGAAAAAGTTGGAAATGCCCTGGGAAGATACATTGACAAAGCAGAGAATAAAGGGCAATACTCTTGTGCCAGAATCTGTGTCAAAGTCGATCTTGAAGCAGGTCTTCCTGAGGCGGTTAAACTAAAAGTTGGAGACTGGCATCATTACCAAAAGCTGGATTATGAGTAGCTTCCGTTCAAATGCCGTCACTGTCACGAGCATGGTCATTTTCAAAGAAACTACCCCAAAATTCAGATCCCTGACGAAGGAAAAGGTTGGAAAAAAGTTAAGAAAGGGAAAGCAAACACCAAAAGTCAAGAAAAAAGGCAGCAGGAGACCTGCAGAGCCATCCAGCAAGGTCAACCAAACCTAGCCAGGAACCCACAAACGTAGCACCAATCATTATTCAAGATGTTGAAGATCCACCGAAGACCACAGATCATGCTGGAAAAGACCCAGTCTCAATAAGCACTGAAGGAAATCATCTCGGAGAGCAGCCTAGTAGTAAAGAGATAGAGACTCAAATTGCAGATCAGCGGGAAACTGGGGAAATCCGTCATGTACCAGGAACCTCGATGGCTGCTGAACCCCCAGGGCCTGCCAAAGAGACAATCGAGGACTCCTTGCTTCTAGAATCAGATCCAGGTGAAGACTCGGACGAGGGTGCCTCATCTAGCAGCCTGCATGCGATCCCCATCAAAAATCGAAGAGGAAGGAAGTCAAAAAAGAAGAAAAGAGAGGAAGCTACTTATCTAGCTGTCCTTGATGGCTCGCAAAAAATCCTAAAAGGAATTATGCACACCAGATAAAAAAAAGGAGCAGCAACGGCCTCCAAAGGGGCCAACCCCTCCTCCACTAGTAATTAATGCGATACATCTCCTGGAATTGCAGAGGCTTAGGATCTACCCACAAGGAAGAAGCGTTGAAAGATCTGATTCGAATCCATAATCCTGAGATCCTGCTAGTACAGGAGACTAAAATGGAGGAAATTGCTATCCTCCAAGTTGGAAAAAAGTTCTGGAAAAAAGGCCCTGGGATTGCCAACAACTTAAGAGGGGCTTCTAGAGGCATTGCCACATTTTGGGACTCCACTCTTTATGATCTCGAAGCTGAAGAGCGTGAACTGCACTGGGTCTTCACTAAACTCATCCACAAACCTTCTGGAAGAATTGTAAGTCTTTTCAATCTCTATGTCCCCATCCTAATTTCGGAAAAAAAAAGACTGCTGGTCTTTGTTAGAATCCTTTCTAAACATGCAAAGACTAGAAAACATCATAGTTGCAGGCGATCTGAATGTCACCCTTGCTGCAAATGAGAAAAAAGGGGGCACGTCGATCAGAGATCCCTCGAGGGAGTGGGTCGAAGATATCATCCTTGGGTGTGATCTTCTTGATATAAAACCTGCCAAAGGTAAGTTTACCTGGACAAACAAAAGAATGGGGCCAGGCCATGTGGCTGCACGGCTTGACAGGTTCCTTGTTCACTCCTCCTTTCTCGCCTTAGGCCTTCTAGCTTCCTCCAAAATCCTTCCCCACTGCACTTCCAACCATAAGCCCATCCTTCTAGAATTGGCTCTTGATCAAGACCTTGGCCCGATTCCCTTCCGCTTTTGCCCTCTCTGGATCCAACATGAGGATTTCTTGCATCTAGTTTCTGACTCCTGGCAAACCCAAATAAGAGGATCGCCGTCCTACATCTAGGAAACAAAACTGAAGAGGCTTAAACTTGACCTGAAAGCCTGGGCTAGACTCTCGACCACTCCCATTTCAAGAAGGAAAGAAGCCCAAGTCGATCTGGACACTCACCAATTCCTTATGGAGGCCTCTCCCATTTCAGATTGCCTGCTTCGTAAGGAAGAAGAACTCCAAAAATCCTTCTTCTCGGCTTGCAGACTGGAAGAAGAATTCTGGAGGCAAAAATCCAGAAGCCTTTGGCTCTTGAGTGGGGACCAATACACAAGGTACTTCCACAAGCAGGCAGAAGCACGAAAGAACTTCAAAGCAATTTCTGAAATAAATTTTCAAGGCGATCTGATCAAGGATTCTGAGGGCATCAAGCAGGCTTCCATGGCTTCTTTCCAAGAGCTTTTCACAGCTCCCATAGAGGATTCGTTGGACACCAACTCCCATCCCTTTGATCTCATTCCTTCCCTTATCAAGCCTGAGGAAAACAACTACCTCATCGCCCCTGTCACAATGAATGAACTTAAAGAAGTTCTCTCGATTATGGAACCTGACAGCGCCCCCGGTTCGGACGGCTTCACCACCAGATTTTTCACCAGCTGCTGGTCTATAATTAATTTTGACCTCTTAAAAATGATCCGGCACTCCCAAATGGTCAACAAGCTGGGGGGCAGTACTAATTCCTCCTTCCTTGCTCTGATACCGAAAGAAAAAGGTGCCACCACCTTCAACCGTTTCAGACCGATCTCTTTGTGCAATACAGGATACAAGTTAATTACCAAGATTATAGCCTCCAGGCTTAAAAGAATTCTGCCCAGGATTATCCTGCAAAATCAAGGTGGTTTCATCAAAGGAAGGAAAATCCTTGATAACATCATTCTCGTCCAAGAAGCAATTTTTTCAAGTTATCAACGCAATGAGAAAGGTATGGTCATTAAACTGGATTTAGCTAACGCTTTTGATCATGTTAGGCATGATTTTCTGTTTGCTGTTATGGCAAAATTTGGCTTCTCAACCACATTCATAAGCTGGGTTAAAGGCTGTGTTTGTGATCCGTGGATAGGACCTCTTGTTAATGGATGGCCTGCTGGTTTTTTCAAAGCCTCTAGAGGGCTAAGACAGGGCTTCCCTTTGTCCCCACTGCTCTACGCCATTCAAGCCTCCATTCTCAGCTTTCAACTTAGCCTCCGTCAAGAAATCCATATGCTCCCGGGACTTAGAATTGTAAACCATGTTCGGGACATAAATCATGCCCAATTTGTAGATGACACCCTGTTGTTAGGTGGAGCAAACAGCCACTCTACCAAGCAATTCAAACATGAGCTGGAAGTTTACAAAAAGGTATCCGGAAGTAAAATTAACTCCCAAAAAAGGAAAATTTACAGTTGGAGGTGCTCACCCAGAGAGTTAAGGGAGATATCAACAGAGCTTGGGATGGAGGGCACGTTGGACTGGGATAGCTTCATATACCTTGGCATCCCCATCTGCAAAACTAAAATCAAGTCAGCAAATTGGGAAGAAATTTTAGACAAAATTAAAGTCAAAATCCAAAGGTGGAGTGCCAACTGGCTCAATCTAGCAGGGAAAACTGTTCTGATAAAATCAGTCCTAAGTAGCATGCCAATCTATCAATCTTCAATTCTTCTTTCTCTAGGATCGGTCATTCGCAAAATAGAAGGTATGCTCAAAAAATTCATTTGGGAAGGGGGCAAAGGGAATGATAAGAAATTCCATATGGTGAGCTGGGAAAAGATTCAAAAACCTCGTGAAGAAGGAGGTCTTCAAGTGAGGAATTTAACCACCCAAAATTTGGCCTTGGGAGCTAAGTTGCTATGGCAGCTAATCACCGGGAAAGAAAGCTGGAGCAAGGAATTCCTTCGTAAAAATTACTTCCCTGGCACAAGGAAAAGATGTCTGGACAATCCCCCTCCTCTTAGAAAAGGTTCCCCGGTTTATAAATTATGTCTTCAAGCGCTTGTTCCATTCAGAAAAAACCTTTACTGGATACCAGGAAATGGGAGAACCATCCGAGTATGGGAAGACTCCATACTGGGAGAAACACCAATTGGGTTAAACACGAAGGTGAACAACATCAAGCAATGGCTTTTGGGCAAATGAGCCATCACGCTTTGGGATTTGTCAGCTTGGGAAAACAGTACCTAGACGGGATGGGATCTAGGTGACTTCCCTCCCGAACTAGCAGATGAAGCTGAAATCCTCACAAGCCTCCTTCACGGCAAATCCCCTATTAAAGAAGGAATCAGAGATAGAAGAGGGTGGGGAAACAATTCAGGAAAGTATTCAACAACAGAAGGCTATAAAATCCTCCAAGCAATTCCCCACGCTGTCCCCAACCCTGTGGTCTGGAATTTTCTGTGGTCAAATGTCTTCATCCCAAAAATTGACATATTTTGTTGGATGCTGGCCCATAAAAGCATTCTCTCTGGTGAAAATCTAAGGAAAAGAGGCATGGAAGGCCCAACTAGATGCCCTCTCTACAAATTAGAGGAAGAAACCTCGGATCAGCTTATTCTTGGTTGTCACTTCTCCCAAGAAGTCTGGAAAGAAGCTTTGAGCCTAAACCCAGGCATCAAACTTCCAAACTCTATCCGAGGTTTCCTCTCAGGCTGGACGAATCTCTCTCCGTTTCAAATGGCCAAGAAAAAGCTTCTCCAAACGGCCTGGAAATGGATGCCAAAAGCTATCTGCTGGAAAATCTGGATTGAGAGGAATAACCGCATCTTTAGAGATCAGGAAAGTCACCCTGCTAAAATTGCAATGCAGGCAAGAGCGATTTTAGGGGAAGCTCTTAACCACAATCTGAATCCGAAAGACTCTCTCCAGCTTCTGCCTTATGAATCTCAATGGCTTAGCTTGATTGTTCCCAGTCATCAAAATCGATTCTCTCCAAATCCTGCTCCAATTGCGCAGTGGGAAATTAGGCTTGCTGAGTCTGACTTTAACATCTAGAGACAGTCTCTGAAAGAACCCTGCCTCTTCTTCGATGGTGCCTCAAAGGGCAATCCTGGATTAGCTGGGTGCGGAGGAGTGCTCATGTCAGCTAATGGAGATGTGATAAGCAGTTATGCCTAGGGCCTGGGCACGGATTCAAATAATAAAGCAGAATTCTGTGGCCTTCTTCAAGGTTTAAAAATTGCTATATCCAAAGGAATGGCCAATTTGACAGTCTTTGGGGACTCTCGCCTCTTGATTCAATATCTAACAAGGAGGAAGCATCCAGGACATATTAATTTGGCTCAAATCTACCACAAAATCCAAACTCTTAGCAATCTCTTTCAGTCCATCAAATTCTACCATGTGCTAAGGGAGCTAAACTAGCTGGCAGACGCAGAAGCAAATCGTGGGGTCTGTTTGGGCAGAGGCATATTGATTAAAGATGGAGAGGAAAGCCGATGTGACATCTAGTAGATTCTGGATCCTCGTCCAGCAACTCCATTCACTTAGCAGAACTCCAGTGTACCACACATCTTCTCCTCTGCCGAGATCTACCAGAAAATATCTACAAACTACTTCCGGTCACTTTACTCTCATGACTTTGATTCTCTTCCTCCTGGTTATTAATTCTAGTGGTTTCTCCTCCATCCTCATCGCAGACTTATTGAAGCACCAGAGCATTGAAGTTCCGCTGAAGGGAAACCCATTGTTGAACGGAAAGCTTCGCGTCCAAGGGTCCTCTGTCAGAGTGACCAGCGCTCCATCTTTATCTGAACCGGTCTGTAAGCTGTTTGCAATGGAAGGATCTTCCTCTGAATCGGGCCTCACCGTTGAAGAAAGGATCGATTCGCTAGAGAGTGCAATGGGGAGAATCAGGGCTCGTGTAGATCAATAAGACCACATCCTGAAAGCTACAACCCAGGCAGGCGAGAAAACCTGGGATATTCTCAATAAAGACATTAGAAAACTTCGATAAGACCACTCGGCTTCAGCTGAAAATCTGTAAGAGTTCAAAGCTGAAACTCACACTAGTTTTAAGGACGTTGCCAATCTTCATGGAGATTTTGGGAACCGCATAAGTGCGCTGGAGAAGGCAGTCTCTAATCTCATAGCCAAATTGGACAAGTGATGACCTGCCTAAAGCACACAGTTCTCTCCTTTCTTTTTGCTGTGACCTACTCTTAAGCCCTCTTAGTACTCTTTGTCTCTTGTTTTTACTATAATCTAGACGTTGGGTTACATTGGATTCCTGGTGCATACAGACTCTTGCTCAGCTATAATCCATTGTATTTTGTAAAGCCTACGGTAGCTGTTTTACTGGACACGTTTTAATCTACCCCTATGTTTTTGTCAAAAAAAACAATATTTCTCTATAGGAATTCCATGGTCTCCCCTTTCAGGGAAAAGATTTTGTTATTTTGAACATATGTATTTTGATCTATTTGAGTACTTGGGGTGGTGGCTTCACTCTCTCAGACCACCTCAAACAACACTTCATGATGTATTTTTGACTGCTTATGATTAATAGATTACTGAAACTTACAAAAAAAAAATACCAATTTTTTCAAGGTTAACATGTTGCATCACAATGTTGTAATTAGAATTGTGACATTTTATTGCGAAGGACTTGAGTTAAAAGGATAGATAAATATAATATGCCCTTTGTAGAAGCAATTCATTAAAAACACATTGCAATTGAGATTGTACTATGATGTTTCCCCCTTCCTTTGTCAAAAGAAGTTTAATAAGGTTGTTTTTCCAAGTTATGGATTGTTTTGGATTCCTCAACTATTATTGCACGTAAACTTGCATAGACCAAGCTACACCAAATCTTTCATGGAAGGAAAATTCCAAATTTTCATGCAGAGCCCGTTAATAATGAAATTAAGTAGAACTATGTACATTTACAAGGGAAGGAAAATTCCAATTTTTTCCTGTCTTGGGGTTATTAGTGGACTGTGTGAGTTTGGGATACTTGGATGATGGACCTCGGTTTCAGTTGGCAATATCACGGTGTGACGATGGCGCATGGGATCGATGCGTAGATGAAAGCATACACAGTGTCAATGATCAAGTGAGGTGACTCAATTACGAACCACAGTGTCAAAACATTTAATGCTATCACCAAACTTCATTAAACGTTGGTGGAACTGGAGAGTGGAGACTGGTGTAACGTGTTACTGGAAGTCGGTGACTCGGTAGGTGCCATAATGTCATTTCCATATGGAACAGGACCATTCACCATAGCCAATAAATTATAATCCATAATTTCATTGAGTTTTCTAGCAAATTGTACCATCCTTGATCAACCATGTGACCACAGTACGTGAAGTCTGACCAACAAGTGCATTTATGTGAAATTGGAATGGAGTTGGGCACCTAGACTCTTGTGAAAAGGGAAATGGAAATTAGAATGGAGGTTGAATCATGTTGCCTGTACTCTTGATATTTGAGGGAGAAAAAATGAAACGAAATTGAGTGGACAGGTCACAAGATTGGAAATTTGGATCTTGAACCTTGTAGAAACTAGAAACCGTGTTTAGATCTCGTGGTTCGTCCGCACTGCCATTCTCTATTCATTTTCTTCACTATGCATTTGTGATTCATCTAGCGATATCCATACAAATATATTCTACAACCTTTGCATTCATGATTCATCCAACGAACTCCTTATATGACTAGGTTGTTGTTAATTTACAAGCAAGTGCATCATTTTGCACATATATTTTCAAATATCTGAAGCATTTTGTATGTGGAGAAAAGAGTTAGATGTGTTGCTTGGAGTGACTTCTACTGCGATATATATAAGGGTTTTAACTTTCAACATCGAAATTGTTTAAAATTTGTTATGCATTATGCAACTAGTCACTAGAGACAAAGTCTTGAATGACCCACACCCACAAACCGACGAAAAAATCACTCCACATATTGTACAATCGCACTGCCATTTTTCGCAATTTATAAACCTTAAATGATAGAATTATCATTTTCACGTTGAATGCCCGAGTGTTTCATTTCTCTACTCCTTCTGCAGATAATATGAAATGGGTCCTGAAAAAAATCAAGGGGAATAATAGTGGTCGTTGATGTGTTTTTGCTTTTTACTTGGTTAAAGACTTTCATCAAACACTTTCATTGGTGGTCCTCTAAATGCTTATATGTTTTTGGTGTTTACTTGGTTAAAGACTTTCATCAAACACTTTCACTAGCGGTCCTCTGAATGCTGATATGTTTGCAATGTTACTGTTGATATGTTTAAAGGTTCATTTGGTTCAAAACTTTTGACAAACAATTCTATTGCAGATGTGTTTATGTTAATGAAATTTCCAGATGTATTTTTCATGATAGGTTTTCAATGGCTTCACAAGAATTGGCATACCAAAGTTAATTTTATTGCATTCAAAATAGGAAGGACAATACTAGATTTAAGGGAAAGAATGTGACAACCATATTCCAACTGAAATCAATAGAATAAACTCCACAATATAATATGATTTATTATATTTCTGACCTTTAAGTTGTTGTATTTGACATCCTTTGATACCTTGTCATGACCCTCTTGGTAACAATACTATCTGTAGTGAGAAACAAGGTTGATGGCCATAATAGATGAGGGATATAGTAGTTCAACCTCTGCTGAGATATCTCCCCTTTCTAGTCCATTAATTTTTTGTTACAGGTGTGCTCTCTCCTTTTAATGGCTCGATTTGCAAATGATGGGCTTGATCCTATAGAAAAGCTTCCCACGAAATGAAAGAGGTACACGACCCTCCTTCTGAACAAGATACCCAACATAAATTACACGATTTCCCCCTATAGGTGGTTCTCTTGAACAATAGTGAATTTATTGTGAAGGCTCCCTTCCTCCACAAGAAGCAAGGGAAAGACATAGGGTTTTCACCAATGAGCGGGAGTCCACTTGAAAACCAACTTGTTTTTTTACCAGGTATGGTACTGACCTTAATTTGCTCTGCCATCACTTCATGAATTTCCCTAGTTTGCTTATTTGGGTGGGATTGAGGAAAAAGGCTATTGCTGAGGGATTTATCATTTGATCTACCATCCGACCAGAGATCAAGGGGCGGAGCAACGTATCCATCTTATCCTATCCCTTATTCGATCAATTTCATCATTATATATTTATATGGTATTGGGTTGACTCTCTTCTAGAGATGCCCATGATTTGACTGCAATGGTGTGATCCTGTTGTAGCTACAAATCACAAAGGCTCCCTTCATCCACAAGCGACAAGATGCGACCCTCTTCTACATATTCCCACAATTTGAATGCAGTGGTGTGATCTCCTTCTTTAAGTACTGCAACTACAAATCATGAAGGCTCCCTTCCTCCACGAGTAGTAAGGGAAAAACACATAGAAATACACTTAAAATGATTACAATGGGATTTTGCCTTAGGATAGTCTTATGTGTTTTTAGTGCAATAAATATTATGGTTTTTAAATAGGGAACCTAGTAAAGGGAAATTTAAAGGGGTGTTTTAGGGAAAAAAGGAGAAAACATAGATAAATTTGAGAAATAATTAAAAGAAAAGGGAATGTTTCATTTTATTATTTTTTGAATGGGAAAAAGGTTACGAGGGCTTAGGTAATGGCGAAAGGGTATTTATGGGAGAAGAGGGGAACTAAATAAAAAGTGGTTGGACTTTGGTTTATCAAAAGTTCATTTTTTAATCGGGCAACATGAGTGATATTAAAAGGGAAATAAAAGTGAAATGGACCTAGTAACTCAGGATAAAGGGTTGAGGAGCTTGGGATTTACAAAAGGGGAGGGGATTTTTTATTCTTCTAAAATAAAGGTTATTGGTGTTTTCTTATGAAGGGAGTACCAAGGGAAAACTCATAACTTTCTAGACATAGACATGATGAGAATAATGGTTAACGGGCATAAATGACCAATCAACAGAGGACACCAACTTAGTGATTTTCATTATCAAGAATAAAAATATTTTAACTTGTTGAAACTTTGAATGAATGCCAAAAGGGTAAAAAAGACTTCAATTTTGTCAAAAGAAGTATGTGCGTGATCTATGTGACGAGAGGAATGCAATGATATAAAAATCATGACACACCGATGTACATGAAGAAAGACGACCAATATCATAGACTTGACTTGACCACGACATGATGATGTATAAGACGCATATGTACAACTTTGTTGAAATGGTCAAATAGTGCGATCCCCCACAATTTGACTTCTAAGGTGTGACCTACTTTATAGCATGCATGTTTTCACTCTCATTGTTGCCAAGTGACGAAGGGGATCTCTCATGAATCCATCTACAGTGTTACAAATTACTAAATTTTAACACCACAGATTTTGATCCCCACTCCACTAAGCTTCCTCAATTGCAAATATATGAGAGGGACCCTCCTTATATTTTTTGTTGTTGAGAGAGGTTAATACAATAAATTTAAAATCAAGCTTTTGAATCTTGGTGTCGATGATAAAAAAACAATATCATCTTCAATTCATTGACATTGTTCTTCATGACAGATTGTGGTTATAAAATGGTATGTAGTGTATTATCAAGAATCATACCTTCCCTATATTGAGAACTATGATATGTTCCCCATGGCCATATTCGAGGTGACTTAAGGTGAAACTAGAACAATAGAGCTAGATTCTTAATTAGCTTAGGTATGAAAATGTCATGAGCATTAATATTATCAACTAGGATTAATTGGAGCTCAGTGATGGTGTTGACATGACCTATTTGTTTTAAAAGATGGATAATTGGTTGGAAGAGGAATTCCAAGAGATACAGGTATAAGGGTTATGTGGTATATATGGGTTGTTAGTGCTTGATGTGAGTGCAAGACCCATTTAAACCAACTAATTAATGTCTCAACTTTGTCCTCATGAAATATGAGGACAACTTTAGATATTTTAATTGTGGTCACAATGATATCTCTAATGGCCCATTAAATAGTTATGGTAGCATGGAACAAGATCTTTATCCCACAAGTCAATTTGGGATCATTCAAAGTGAAAAACAAGGATTTTTTATGCTCCATCTTAGACTTAATTTCTCTTTCTTGATGACTTTGCATTAAAATCTCATAAACAAGATGTATGACATCTTAAGGTCCCACGCAATATAGTAATGATACAAACCTTGAATATGCTACATATATTCAACTGAAACATAATAAACTCTATATCTAAGCGGAATGGTGGTCTAGATGAGGATTTAACTTTATAATATTGACCAACAAAACAAAAAATCCCCCCCATTGTATAGATCATGGATGCTAGTTTTCACGAGGGAAAACAATATAATACTCTCAATGCAACATTTAAAGAGAGTTTATGTTAGGATATATATTATTTGACTTGCCGCACCTTGATGATGTATATTATGACATATATACACTCTTAAACACAACATTACAAGGTTCTTATGGTGTTCCACCCACAACATTGACCTCAGTGGTGAAATCCAACCTAAAAATTGTCAAAATGTATGTGGAGTCTCATATTAATGTATGTTATTTCATAATCTATTATATATTTAGATTTGTCCTTTGGGGTTGGTCAAAGGTTTAAGGCTTGTTAAGATTTTTATTTTTGAAGGAAAGTCTCGATGATAGGGAATAATGGCCATTGTGGATATGCCAAATGTAAACTTTGGATCTTCAAAACTTTGAGAGGTTACAAATGCTTCTAAATGTTTTACATGTTTTACACTTTCATGACATCTTTAGTGACGATTGGCACTCTTTGTCATACTACAAAGGTGCATAAACACATGTTGTTAAGGTATGTGCATGCAAAGTGATGAAGTGTGTGTATACATTCTAGAACTTGGTATAACTAATTCTTTTTATAGCAACAATGGTTGGATGTATCCATTAAAAATTCTATCCCTTGAACCCATCGCAGACATTGCACACTTCAATGTTGAGATGTAATACTTACTTGATTGGATGATGAATATTTTTAACACTAGATACCCAACACCACACTCGAATCATCGACATTCACATAATAACATTTGTTTCCTACTCCCTTGGTATAACCCTTCACACCAATCCACGTGGCACTTGACATTTAAAAGCATCCTACCTGATGTTTAGGGTCATCATTACCAAGACATGGTAATATCTAGGGAGGTAAAGGCAAAGAGGGAGGCGGTTATAAATATATAGATATCATTGGGGGAGANTCCTACCTGATGTTTAGGGTCATCATTACCAAGACATGGTAATATCTAGGGAGGTAAAGGCAAAGAGGGAGGCGGTTATAAATATATAGATATCATTGGGTGAGAACTTATAGCTTTAGGGAGCGAAACAAAATAAATTTAATGGACTATGGGGATGGGAATTATGTCATCATGCTGTATGGATTTAGGTCACATGAGGAACTTGTTAAGAAATGGGAGTGTTTCAAGGTGATATCTATCATACATGATTCTGAGCCGGTATCTATTATACATGAAATTAAAGTAGTTTCTGAATAATTTTTTCTATAGTTCCTGTTAGTGCCATAAATTGTTCTCAGACTCCTAAAGAACAAGCCAACACAATCTCATAAAATAAAATTAAGTAAAACAGGTTTTTAGGGTTTTGGTTGAAAACTTCATCAATCAAGGAGGAAATAAACAACAACAGGCTAATACAGAACTGAATCATGCAAGTTGGATAAACTAGGGATCAAACACATCCCAATAAGCCATAAACATTACACATGAAATACTAATTCCACCCATAGGCTACAAGCATTTACATGAATAAACCTTTAAACAAGAAATGAAATTGTAGACTGAGCAATCAACCAGATCAGAAATGAAAAAGCATGACAGGTAAAAGGGCTTATCAGTTTATATATAATCAATAATAGTCATCCACTTACATAAGAGTTATAAGTGCTAGCTTGAGAAATCAAAGCTCCAAAAGCCTCTCCTTGAGTGAAAAATCCCACCACAAAACTGTATGTTTGTCTTCCTTTTATCATTACAAAAGTAAAATAGTTCCATAACTACCTTCTAGGTCTAAATTTTTGAAACAGTTACATCAATTAGTTACATGATAACTCAAAATCTTTAAATATAATTAACCCAAAAATAGCAAATCGGATTTGGGAAAATTTGGCGAATTTTTGGAAATTTGGGTCTCAAAGATGCCTTCATATCTCTCGATCCGAGACACCTGTGCAAAAAATGAGAAAGGTATTTTTAAATGAGTATGTTATGAACAAAAACCTCTCTTGGTTTTTCAAAATTCTCTTCAATTTATTGGAATATGTGCTGCAAATTTGTGACTAAAATCGGAAATTATTAAATAATTCAAACCCTGAAATATGCCACAAAGATAAATTCGAATCTCTCAAATGATAACAGTTGTTGCAAAAATGAGAGAGGTTTTGTGAATTAGTTTGTTGTGGACAAAAACCTCTTTTGGTTTTCCTGAATTTGTTTCCATCTCCTCGTAATCTGCTCCCAATAACAATGACAAAAACAGGAAAAACAGAGCTGCTACAGGAATCTCCTCATGAAAATATTTGACAAAGGACTAAAAAATGAGAGTTAGATTATAAATAAAAACTTGGAATAAACTTTTATTATAAGTTTTTGAAAGCTTAAAGATGTACATATTAACTAATAAGCCCAAAAGGCAAACCTTAAAACTAAAATAACCAAATAATTCAACCATTAAAAGCATTAAATCCAAACCAAAATTATTGATTGTCCAAAATTCTTAAAATCAACATAAAATGTAAAATCATTTTAAACCAACGGTTGAAAATTAGGACAAAAAGAACAGATAAACTAAGAACAAGATCTAGTTATAACAGTTCCCATGAATAACAACTTAGTAGGTGACTTCACAATGGGTGGATTTTTAATTATACAATTTTTTTGACACACTTTTCCATCTTTCATGTGATTAGTCCAAATGTTTACAATCTTATGTTAGTCCAAATATTTGCAGACTTTTGTCCTTTTACCATGTGCTACCTTGTGGATTTGTTGTCTTCACCCCATTGGTCACTTTGGTCTCCACATTACCATTATGCTTGGTCTTTGACTTACTATGGGTATGCTTGAAGGGTCATGTAAGGATGGAATAATTGAACCTAACTTAGGAGTAAGGGTATCAAAAACATTGAAATGGACACCGTAACGTTGTTGTAGGCCAACAATTCCATATGCAAAGGCTCATTTGATGGCATGGGGCCCACACATAGTCCATGAATCCTAAAGGAAAACACCATGGCTTCAAACTATCTAATTTGAACCTAGACCATGTCTAAAGTTATTATAACCATTCTTAATGTACTAAACTCAAAATGGCCATCATATCTTGAACGCATGACAAAGATTCCCTTTACATGACCTTTTGTGGTGTCTAAGGGACATAATGATGTCTCATGAGCCCCATAGACAAACATTATGGTATAATACCCTACAATTTTGCATTGAGTGACATCACAGGCACAAAGAACCATGTCTAGTATTCTGAACTTCAAAACTAGCACCATATCCCACTTCCAAGCCAACGATTTCCTATGGAGGACCAATATGGTGGTTTGGGACCACACACATGGACCATCTCCATAGTAAAATGCTACAGTGTAAGGTCCTAGATTTTTCATTATACCATGGAATGGTCCTCAAGTTCCATCCCTAATGTACCCCTTCTCAACTTGTTGACCATATCTCACATGTAGGCAAAGGATTCCCTACACAGGCCCTATGAAATGATGTGGGTTACTATGCAAAGAACATGAGCCCCATAGGCAAATGTTCTATCCCAACAACATGGGTTTGGTTCTCAAACAAAGGATTAGTGACCAAGAAGAATCCATGATGTGATGGATCTCAAAATAGATACCATATCCCTATTACAGGAAAAAGATCGCTAGGGCCTCATGGATGGCTTATGTAGAACCCAAAATCCACATGTTATGTACTAAAACTCTTGATCTTCACCCTATAACATGAATTGGGTCATGAGAACCATCCTTGGTGTACTAAACCTTCAAATGTGATACCGCATCTTAATCACATGCCAAAGATTTCCCATGCATGGGATATGTTGTGGGATTTTCAAATGTGATATAACCACCGTCCCCGAAAGTCCAAATTCTCATGAATTTTAAGGGAGGTTTTTTAAAAATCGCCTTAAAAAGGACCTTTAGGGTGGGTTCGAGTCAAACCCCCTAAAAAATTTCATGACAATTGGGCTTTTGAGGGTGGCTTTATCACAACCGCCCCCACAAGTCCAAATTCCCATGACTTTTGGGGGCGACTTTAAAACAACCACCCCCAAAATCCCAATTATCATGCTATTTGGGGGCGTCTTTCAAACAATCGCCCCCAAAAGTCCAATTATTATGACTTTTGTGGGTGACTTTAAA
>LPNX010816756.1:290636-407709 GCA_001517045.1 Pseudotsuga menziesii | reverse complement strand
AAAAAAAAAAAAACAAAACAAAAATAAAAATCCTTGAGAATTGGACTTTTGGGGGCAGTTTTTTTAAAACTGCACCCTAAAGTCCAATTCTCAGGACTTTTGAGGGGAGTTTTTGAGAACCACCCCCAAAGACCTAAAAAACAATTTGGAGGTCAAAGGGTGTTTTGTTGTAGTGACCTTTCTTGCTTTAGTTATAGAGATGAAGGCTGTATACATGCTCTCAATATTGTCTACGCAATTGACTTTGAATATAATGACAAGCAATATTTTAGTGTCAATACATGTTATTCTTATGTGTTTTGTATTGGGTTATGCCAAAGCTACAAGTTGGTTATTTTTGTTTATTCAATAATGGGAATGAGTTCATTCTACTTTGTCATTCAATATATAGGTTTTTTAGGTTATTGAGAGAAAGATTACATCTAGTTTCATGGTCACCTTTTAACTGTTGGATCATTGAAAAATCCTAGCACGTGTTCTATCTTATCATCAAAAATTGAATACCTCCATACCTCTTCATTGTTTGTGGTATTTGTGTTATATTCAACAATAATTTCTGATAGTTGAAGATTTGTTGTCTTCCTTTCATCTTCCTTTGTATATTTCATTCACCTAACTTTATGCTTCTGCGTGTGGGATAAAAATTCCCAATGGATAGACTTTGGTCCGATTGATATAAAAGTGATTTCCTTTTCCTACCCTACACTTTCCTCTAGCCTTACTGCTTACCATCAATAATTAAAACAAATATTTTGTTTGCTTACAGTTTTAATTTGTTGTTGTGGTGACATTGAGTAGTCATCTCTTTAAATATTACTGAGGGTTACCCCCTTTGGTCCCAAGAGCTACCTTGATGTCTAAAGTGTTGAAATAATGTAAATATGGAAGATATTCTATTGTACTTTTATTATTGTTGTTGTTTCCCCTCCTTTCTGGATATGTTATTCCTTCGTTTGGAAGTGTCCTTGATGTACTTGGTCGTGTAAAAGTATTGAGGTTGAACCTCCATTGTAAGTCGAATCAATAGTACCCAAAAATGTTGTCTTGTCCCTCCCAAGGCAAGTCAGCCCTGTTGGAGAAATGAAGTCGGCCATGTGTGGTTATTAGACTTCCTAGTTGATGTGCATAAATAGATGAGGCTCCCTCCTCATTTGGAAACACTCGCAACTCAAGCAAGTTCGCTAGAGAGAGAAAGAGGATTCCATCTAGAGGATAGGAAGGAGTTCATCTTATTCTTGGGGTATTACATTGTACTTGGTTGGATTATATATCGAGGAATTTTTGCTAGGTTTTCTCCCCCACGAGGGTTTCCCTAGATAAATATTTGTGTTTTCTTTGTCTTGTTGTGCTTGCCAAAATTTTAGTGATCTTGTTATTGGGCATAAAACTTTTAAATCTAACATGGAATCAAAGCCAATCCGAGAGAAGTCATTGTGTAGCAGTTTGTCCCATAGTACAAGAAGTTAGGTTTTGTTATTTCAGACAACACCCTCATCATATCAGCTGAAAAAGAAGGATATATCAACTCGCCCTTGGAGGGTTCATCTTTCTATTGTGATAGAATTCAGTTACGAAGATTTTCAAATTTTGAATTGTCACTGTTGTCGGTAGGAACTAGGGCATCTGATTTTTCAAGATTTTTCCCATAGTTTTGGAGGAAGGACCTCATTGCTCAACTTTCCTTAGGGAGGTGCATCTTTTCATTGAAACACATATTCAAGATATCCAACTTGAAAAAATAGGGTTTCTTTATCAAACCCTAGGTCAGGATGAAGTTGGTTCTAGGATCAACCTTTTTACTGATAAGTTCTACTTCATATATTTCCATTTGAGGTTCTCATTCAATAAAGATGAAAAATAACACCAAGCTTGATGAAAAGCTTGAAGGGGGAAAGAACTTTAGAGAATAGAAGTAGAACTTTAGGGCATGGAAGTACAAAGTCATGCTCATCCTTGAAGAACATGACCTAGAACACTATGTCAAGGATAAAGCCCTAGAGCTAAAAGGAGATGAAGAAAAAGCTAAGCATAAGAAGGATATGATCAAGGCTAAGAGAACCATACCCGATTCCATCAAGGACCACTTGATTCCTCAAGTATGTTGAATTTTCTTAAATTGCTTAGATGATATCTTAAAACAATTAGTCACTAGAAAATCGCTGAAAGAACAACATGCACAGAAACACAAGAACACAAAGATTTTCCTTGGGGAAACCACAAGGGAGAAAACCTCGCAAAACTTCCTCAGTATAGAACTCAACCAATGCAGTGTAAAACCCATACAACAACCGCTCTCTTCTTTTTGGCGCACTAATCCTTCTCTCTCTTGCTAAGACAACTTGAGTGAGTGTGTACAAATGGAGAGGAGTGCCTCCCGATTTATATTCTTCAGTTGACTTGACTACTAACCTAGCAGGGCCGACTTCTCTAACTGACTGGGCCCACTTGACAACTTGACACCAGAAAATAACATTTATTGTATTGACACTTGGGTACTATTGACCCGAATTGCATTCATAGGTTTACATTGCTTCTTTCAATGACACTAACAAGACCAAACTCATCTCCCGAAGGAGGAATACCATACATATTGGAATATCTTCCGAAGTTACAATAATTTAACACTCCCTCTTAACTAGGAAGGTACCATAACAACATCTGCTACTACAATCGTACAACTATCTAGTGAGACTCTGTATGGCATAGGAAGTTTTGGAGCATTGTCTAACATCTTCATCATCGATCGCAGCTAGAACATCTTTTGTAGTCTTCATATTTCATACGCTCTTGGACATCTTCTATTTGTATTCTACTGAATCATCTTCTGGACCAACTTCTATAATCTTCATCTTTTGTATGCTCTTGGACATCTTCTATTTGCCTTATACTGAATCATCTTCTGACTATCTTCTATCAGTATTTAAATACTGAGACATCTTCCTAGATATTCTTCTTGAAGCATCAGTACGATAATACTAAATCATCATCTATATCATTAGAGTATCGTCGTCTGTATAGTCAGTGGATGAATACTGGATCATCTCCTATCAGATCAGTATGTGGATACTAAGACATCATCTGTAACTTTATTATCTGGAACATTTGTGTAAGGATACTAATAACATCAACAACCATCATTAGCATGTTAGTGCTAAAAAATCAACAACAACTAATGATAGATCATCATCCGCATAACCAACATAGAGATGCCGGAACATCGAAACCATCATCAGTATAAGAATACTAAAGTAACATGTAACTACAATCATTAGTGTATCATCACTGATACGAACTCAATCAATCAGCTAATCAATCATCAATACTAAATTAAACAGACATCACAACAATACTGGACAACAACATCTCAACATCATATCAATAATATAATAATAATCAACAATCAACAACAACCAACAGTTTAGAAATACTGCACCAATCATCAACAATCAACAACCAATCGGTATAGCAATACTACAACAATCATCAAACATCTCAACAATAATCAACAATCAATAGTATAGCAATACTGAAGATACATTTTGCCCTTCAACGTCTCAGAGCAGCATCACAGTGAGTTCTCTGGTAGATCCACCGGGACATTTTGTCTAACTTACTAACTCTTTCAAGCCAAACAAGCCTAGTTAGACATATGGATCTCCCTGGGAACCAAACAAGCCTTGTCTAGATTACTAACCCTTTTGGGCCAAACAAGCCTAGCCAGACATACTAATTCCCATAGAATCAATACGCCTTGTTTGGCTTATTGACCCTTTCAGTCCAAACAAGCCGAGCCAGACATACCCTCCTCTAGAATGAGCTACTCACCACTGCATCCATCATCCAACTACTGCCACTCCCTCTTTCAAGAGAGGCCCTTTCTGACTACACCAAGCGTGTCTTGAAAGTATTCAAACTTTACACGATCCAGAGGCTTAGTCAATACATCTGCTGCTTGTTCCTTCGTGGGAACATACTTGAGCTTTACATCTCCCTTCTAAACCATATCCCGAATGAAATGATATCTGATTAATGTGTTTTGACTTATCATGAAACATATGATTCTCTGTCATCTTGATACAAATCTGATTGTCACAAAGGATATTAGTGACATCTATCTCTGCATCGAATAATCCTGCCAACATCTTTCGAATCCATATTGATTCGCTACATGCTGATAAAGTTGCAATGTATTCTGCCTTTGCTGTACTAAGTGCAATACTGGTATGCTTTCTACTGAACCAAGAGATCATGCCTGATCCCAGACTAAAACAACATCCTGATGTACTCTTCCTAACTTTGGCACTTCCACCCCAATCTGAATATGCATATCCATGCAATTTGATTTCTCCACTGGATGTATATCTGAGCCCATAATCTAAAGTTCCCTTTAGACACCTCATCACATGTTTTGCACCAATCAGGTGAATGTGTTTAGGATTCACCATGTACTGACTTGAGTTGTTTACTACAAAACATATATTTGGTCTTGTATTGGTTAGGTACATCAGTGAACCAATAATCTGTCTATATAGAGTGGCATTAACAACTTTTGAAGTATCATCATTCAATAGCTTCAAACTAGCGGTCATCGGAGTAGTCATAGCTTTACAATCTAGCATTCCAAATATTTTAAATATTTCAATAGTATATTTTCCTTGGTTTAGAAAAATATCATCTGGATACTGTCATACTTCAAGACCTAGAAAGTAATACATCATTTCAAGGTCTTCATTTCGAATTCTGCGGCAAGCCTCTTCTTACATTTGATAATCGGCTTGTCTTCTCCTGTCAAGAATAGATCATCTACATATAGCAACAAAATTAAAATTCTGTCCTCATAAAACTTATAGTAGAGGTTGGAGTCTGCTTTACTTTTAGTAAAGCCTAAGCTCATCAGGAATCCATCGATCCTTCCATACCATGCTCTAAGTGCTTTCTTTAATCTGTACAATGCTTTCTTTAGTCGGCATCCATGAATCTTCTGATCATTAATCTCGAATCCTTGCGGTTGTTCGATATATACTTCTTCTTCAATCAAGCCATTTAGAAATGTCGTCTTCATGTCCATTCGATGTAGCTTCCACCTCCATGTTGGATTCCAATGCAAGGACAATTCTTATTGAGGTGTATCTAACTACTGGAGAAAAGGTTTCTTCATAGTCAATTCCCTCTTTCTGAGAGAATCCCCGGGCTACAAATCCTGCCTTGTATTTTTCTATACTTCCATCTACTGAGTGTTTAGTTTTGAATATCCACTTCAAGGATACCACTAACTTGTCCTTTGGTCTAGGTACTACTTCCCACACATCATTCTTTATAATGGATTGGTATTCTACAACCATTGCATAAACCTACTCCTTTTGTTTTATTGCCTCTTAAAAACAAGTTGGTTCTTTATCACTTAGATCACACATCAAGGCCATATAACCGAGATATGACTTTGGATTCTTCCTCTCACGGATGGCTCCTTCAGGAGCACCATGTATTTTTGCTTCTTCCATTACTGCATAAGCTCAGGCAGGCTTTCTCTTTCAAGAAATCAATTCATTTGGTAAAATCTTCAAGTAGCTGGGGCTCTGTCCTATCATGCTCTTCAGGTATCTGGACTTCTTCTTCATTCCTGACTTCTTTAGGACCTTCAACAGTTTTAGGAATTTCATGCTCCTCTTCATCTTCCTTGTCTTTTCTTGATTTTCTGAAGGCTGTATCTTCATCAAATGTAACATCTCTGCTAAGTTCAATTTGACGGTATCCTGCAAATTCGATAAACTTTTGATTGTTCACTATATCCTACGAACAATCCTGTATTTCATGAAGGATCTAACTTTGATCTTTTCTTCTTGGGAATATGAATGTACACATGATAACCAAATATCTTTAGATGACTTACCTCTGGTTTTTCTTCGGAAAACATTTATTCAGGAGTTTTGTTCCGAAGGGTATTGTGAGAAATTTTGTTTTGTACATATGCTGTTGTTCTTGCTGCTTCTGTCGACAGGTACTGTTATCACACAACTTGTAGTTGTCCCTAAAGGTATCCCATCCAGGATGGTAGAGGTGATGGACAACTAAAGAGGTGACCCAAGAAGTGCAGCAGTTCCCAATGCAAGTTGGGAGTCACGTCAACCAATGCACTCTTCCCTTTAGATTATGAAGAATCACAACCAAGGGGGAGACCTTATAACCAATCAAAGAATATTATCCAAAGCAAAGGTTCATAGGGGAGTGTGTAAATTCAGTTACGGAAACCAATGCAAGTGAAGGTAAGCCCAAGAGTTTAAGTGTGGTTGAAGAGGATTAATATATCAGGAATGTTTCAACTAATGAATGAGTTAGGCCACCTAGGAGGACCAAAGAGATAGATCTAACACCATGAAATACACAAGTAGGGCTCACTTCCTTAAAATAGGGAAATGATTCAAATGGGTCCCACAAGGTCAAATTAGGGGTGATATGGTGCTAAGGGGTGTTTGATGATGTGGACCTATGGATCCAAGGTAAATTAGACATACCCACATATGGGATCTTAGCTTATGACACAATCCCCAAGGAGTGCGAATTTACCCAAGGAGACTAGTGCCTTTATATGGAGGGGCAAATGGAGTCCAAATTATGCCAAATTGTAGATCGAGGTAGTTAAGTCAATTATCAAGGTGGGTTTTAAGTGGCATGCCCCAAGATAGGCTAGATCTCCATAGATCTAAGCTTGAAAATGCATCACCTAATGACCCAAGTGGGGCACAACCCTCAAAATGAGGAATGGGGCCCACAAGGAAAAAATCAAAGGAGTGAAGCACTAGGGGTAGGTTATCAAATGAGAGGAGTGAAAATCAAGCGGGATCTCACCTACCCAAGTGAGAGAACTAGCAAAACTCACCCAACCAGGGAGGGCGACCTCACCCAAGGAAGGCTAAGTGCCTTGGAAAATGTGTCAAATGAAGCCCGATTGCCACCAAAATATAGATCCAGATTTCCATGGATGCTATAGAGGTGGGCTCTTTTTGTTATTCCCAAAGACAAGCTAGATCCAAGTAGATATAGGAAAAAGTGAAAAATGAGGGTTTTGAGATATAAGAGAATAAATGGATAGGATAGAAGAATTTCATACCTCATGGAACATTCATGGAAGATGAATATGGAAGAGGCTTGTGACTAGGATTACTTCCCACAAAGATCAAATGCCAAACTTTGATGAGCCCTTCTTGCCAACGTTTTGCCTCCTTCAACCAAATCGATTTTCCTATTCCTGTCAATCAATCAATAATGGAAAGAGATGCATACAAAGAGATGATAAACATGAATTATTAGTACAAAATACAAAACAACTCCCTATCACCCAAAACATCCTCTTGGAGCTTGAAGGGCTGGCCTCCCCACCAATTCGCACCCCTCCAAAACGTCTTCTTTGCCTGCAAAACAATGCTAGTTGAAGATAAAATCAAGATGGCCACAAATGTTTGTCAGTGCAGAGGAAGAAGCATTTACAATCACCACAAGCATTCCATTTCCAAGATACAAGATGCCCAAAGAAAGTAATTTTATTCCAATAGCCTAGAGCCAAAAATCTCTATATCTTTCCCCACTTACAGTGAGAAGCTCTCTCCTTTAAATAGGAATGAGAGATAACAAAATCCTAACCACCTTTCAAATGGATGGCTAAGATTAAAAGATCAAAATGTTCTAATCAACGGTTGAGATGAGCTCAACATAAAGTACATGGATCGATACAATAATATAATATATCAATGGACTAAATCACCCTAGGAGAGGGGATCCCACTCAATAAAACTGAATAAAGCTCATGGTGGGTCCAGGGGGTATTAACTAACACCCATAGTGTGTCCCCATGGCACAATAAAAATAAATATAATTTTAAATGCAAAATAGTGCCTCTCTGAGGAAATTGTGAGCCTCCAAAAGGTCCAAAAAATAATAAAATATGCCGGAGAGATGGATGTAGGTCCATCCAAGTGCTAAAACTGCTGGAGAAGGAGCGGAAGATATCAAACTTATCATCAAAACTCATCCCATGCCATTTCCTTGCCTCATTAGCCAAATCAAATTCTTTAGTAGCCATTTTTATTATTTTTAATTTGCCTCGAGAACTATGATATGGCACAAAATTCCTCTTGGAGTGCTAGTGTTGTCAAAATGAGCCCACCAGGCTCTTTGGGATGGGGTTAATATGGTAAAAACAAGTTGCTGGACCACCCCCTCCTCATACAACGCCCTAGGTGAACTAATCAAATCACCTCTCTGCTCTGACAGGCCACTTAGCATGGCAAAACTATACCATAATGGTATGCTGAGACAAATCATCACTGTAACTGCCTGGAACTAAAAACAAACTGTCTCACTGGACCCAGGGAGCCCAAATCCATCTAAAGTGCATACTCATACACCCTACAAATCTCTGCATGATCAGGTACAATATCAAATACGCCTAGACATATAGAATAATAATATGTAACTGATCAAATAATCGATAATATAACCCAGGATAACATCAATCTGCTGCAAGTGTTTAGAGGTTAAGGCATGCTCTACAATTCAGTCAAATTAAAATTATAACAAGTAGCAATCATTTCACTGGCGATCTATCAACCAAATATAGAGTTTCTTTAATTAATTATAGCTTAGACCAGACTTTCAAGACCATACTCACTTCATAGTTGTAATCAATTTGCTAGTGAATGGTGACGGCTAGAAATCAAATGGTTAGGATAAAGGGTGACTACCAACTTGACACTGTGACAATTGGGATATGGAAAGGGGATACTCACTCTAACATATGTTAGACAAGCAATAACATAGGGGATGGCAGTGTCTCACAAATGGATAAGTTGCGTTCAGAGGTGCTTATTCACCTTGATAAATGCTCACAATCCAAATCAAATACAAGTGAGGCCAACAGTCTTTAGATATAACTTTTTAAGAACCATTGCTTTTTGGTCCTTTGAATTTCCATAGCCTTGGTCCATCCATTAATTACACAGATTTTATTATTGAGGCTTCATGCATTCATGTATGTTTAAAAACACTACTTTTCATGAATGTTTTTTCACAAGATATTCATTTCAATATACTTCATAGCCAATTTCATTAGGCTTGCCTTGCATTCATGTATGTTAAAAAACACTACTTTTCATGAATGGGCTTTTTATTATTATAAGATATTCATTTCATTTGCAAATACATTGTATTGATGGCAGCGCTATTTGTTTTAGGTTTGGCCAACACAACCTAGGCAACTTAGAGCCGAGATACAAATAAACAGAGAAGCTTGTCCAACACAGAGGCTCTAGTGGGGAAAGGTCCTCCATGCCACAATTAAAGTAGTAGGTCGGGCTAAAAACATAACTGGAAGGTAATGGATGGGTGGAGATAGTGGACAATGAAACCAACACTAGCAAGCCAAAGTATGGTGGGATTGATCACCTTTATTCTCCCTAAGGAGGGTAAAACCAATGAGTATGGGTCAATAACTTCTAAGTCTAAATAAGTACATAAATATACTAGCAATACGACCAAGTCCACATATTTATATGATCGCCAGATCAAGACACTAAATGATAAGACATGTCACAAGAATGAGTATAAAAGCAATAATAACCATAACACAAGATAATATCTATTGATTCATAAATCTGAAACAACATCCATTGAATGAGAAACTTCCTGCTGCAACTATGGGCAATACTAACTACTCCGTGAATGGCTAAATGGCTATATCAATCCTAAAATCTAAGTGTCTTGACACTCAGTCATGGCATGGTAAAGTACTATAGTCCATCATCGAATAGTGATCCATCATAGATGCTCATCTCAGCATCTCATATGTAGGGAACTGACTGAAAAGTGTACTGGAATCTGAAAAAAATAGAATATGGTAGACAGACTACTATATATGTGATAACATGTACATTGGGAGATCTTGATCATGTATCATAGTTTTCATAGCTTCCATGATAGATCTGTTCTTTCTTTCTGCCACACCATTTTGTTGCAGATTATAGGGAATGGTGAGATCCCTCTAAATCCCTGCTTCTTTATAGAAACCATTGAATTCATTTGAAGTAAACTCTCCTCCATTATCTGACCTCAGAATCTTTATTTTCTTCTCAAAAAGGTTTTCTACTAGGGCCTTAAACTCTTTGAATCTTTCAAACACTTCATCCTTCTTTTTCAAGAAGTATATCCAAGTCTTTCTGGAGTGGTCATCAATGAAAGATGAATAGTAAGAGTACCACTTAATGAACTGGTTTGCATTGAATAATATCTAAGATCCCTTTTGCCTTACTATCACTTTTTGGAAAGGGATTCTTAATATTCTTGCCATTGTGCACATCCTTTGCACACTCCTTCATGTTCTGTCTGAATTTCTGGTAAACCAGTTACCACCTTGCTTACAATTGGAAGGGATTTGTAGTGAGCATGAGCAATCCTTATGTGCCATAGCTCACATGGGTTAATGGTACTGGTTGTTAATGCATAATCTGTATGTCCCTTCAATTTGTAGAGTCCTCCTTGTTCAACTCCAATCTCTACTGCATCATTGATAGTCTTTCCTTTGGTCCACATGAGGAATTTTCCATCCACAAAGGCAACTTTGAAGCCTTTCTTCTCTAAGGCTGAAATGGAAAGAAGATTCTTCTTTAGTCCTGGGACATATAGGACATCCTTCATTTTCATAGGCTTTCCAGAATCCAATTTATAGGATGCTTCTCCTAATCCTTTAATGGGATATTGGGAATCATCACCAGGCATCACTTTGTGTGGGGATTCCTTTTTTTCAAGGCATGAGAGTGACTCCTTGGAACCAGTCATGTGCTTGAAGGCACCACTATCAATCATCCAAGTATCATTTCTTGGTGAGAATGATCCAATTAGAGCAGAGATGAAAACATATTCTTCACTGGAGTCTTCATCCTTCTTTGCTTCCTCTTCTACTTCTCGATCACCGTCTTCAACAACATGGGCATGAAACCTTCTCATCTTCTTGAGTCTTTCTGCTTTCATGGGACAATTAATGACAATGTGTCCTAACTTATGGCAAGTGAAGCACTCAAAATTTGAGAAGTCTCTCTTGGGTCTTTTAAACCCTTGAGTCATAGGATGATGGTCTTGACTCTTCCTTTTGCTTTTGGTGTGGGTAGTTAAGGCTTGATCCTCATTGTCATTTAGCTTTTCTTCTCTAGTTGTTATCCTCTCTTCTTCTTGGACATATTCTTCCCATAACTTTCGGAATTTGGTCAGTTTCCTTCTTGATAAAATTCCTTGGATAAAGGCTTCCCAATCTCTTGGAAGGCCATTTAAAGTTGTCACAACAATTTATGCTTCTTCAAACATATCACCAATGGCTTCTAGCTGATCCTTTATTTGAGCTACTCTTTTAAAGTAAGATTGCATAGTCTCTGACTTTTGAGCTTTTACACTTTTGAGTTGAATCCTCAAGGTCATCTTCCTATTAATGTTTCTTCCTTGAAATAGTCCTGATACTACATCAAACATTTCTTTTGGAGTCTCCATAGATGATACTTGAGGAATCAGGTTATCTTTGATGGAATCAACTATGATTCTTTTAGTTATGATCTTATCCTTCTTGTGCTTGGATTTGGATTCATCTCCTTCTGGTTCTTTCACAAACTTGTCTAGATCATTCTCTTGGAGGATGAGCATGATCCTATACTTCTACGCTCTGAAGTTTTCAGCCCCTTCAAGCTTTTCATCTAGATTGGTATTCTTTGTCATCTTTAGAAAACTGAGAACCTCAAATGAAAAAATATGGAAAGATACTTGCTTGCTGAAAGTAGCTCCTAAACGACCTTCTTCATGATGTCCTAGGGTTTGAAGCAGAAACCCTAATTTTGTAGCTGGGATCACAGGTGGAGTTGAATAGTGCAAAAGATGCACATTCCTCAGGTGAGGTAGATTGTATCTTCCTTTTTTATAAGATTGATGATGAAACCTTAGGAAAACTGAAACTCTTGTTTGTCCCGACAGTAGTAACATGTCCAAAATTGAAAATTCTTGGCATTCAGTTCTGTCTCCACATAAATATGCGCTCTTCAGAGGCGAGTTGGGAGATCCCTCTTTTCTGGTTGATCTGTCGAGGGATTTCTTTAGAACAACAAACCCTAGTTGTGCAGTGCTTCCTTTCAGGGTGGCTCTGATACCATGTTGGATTTTCTTAAATTGTTGAGATGATATCTTAAAACAATTAGTCACTAGAAGATTGCTGAAAGAACAACATGCACAGAACATAAGAACACAAGAACACAAAGATTTTCCTCGAGGAAACCACAAGGGAGAAAAGCCCACAAAAATTCCTCAGTATAGAACTCAACTAGTGCAGTGTAAAACCCAGACAACAACTGCTCTCTTCTTTCTAGTGCACTAATCCTTCTCTCTCTTGCTAAGATATCTTGAGTGAGTGTGTACAAATGGAGAGGGGCGCCTCCCTATTTATATTCTTCAGATGACTTGACTACTAACCTAGTAGGGCTAACTTCTCTAACTGACTGGGACCACTTGACAACTTGACACCACAAAATAACATTTATTATATTGAAACTTGGGTACTATTGACCTGACTTACATTCAGAGGTTTACATTGCTTCTTTCAATGAAACTAACAAGACCAAACTCATCTCTCAAAGAAGGAATACAATACATCTTGGAATATCTTCCGAAGTTACAATAATTTAACAAAGTATCGTCAAATAAGACTCCAAAAGAAATGTTTGATGCACTAACCAGTCTATTTGAAGGAAATATTATCAACAGAAGAATGGCCTTGAGAAATTAAATCAAGGGTGTGAAGATCCAGAAGGAATAAACTATGCAATCATACTTCACAAGAGTATCTCAGATCAAAGAACAATTGGAGGCTATTAGTGACATGGTAGAAGAAGTAGAAGTTGTAATGACCACCTTGAATGTGTTAAGTTTTATCAATTTGCTTAGAGGATATCTTAAAATAAATTACTATAAGATCACTAAAAGAACAACATGCACATAAAGCATAAGAACAAAAGAACACAAGAACACAAAGATTTTCCTCAGGGAAACCACAAGGGAGAAAACCCTGCAAAAATTCCTCAGTATAGATCTCGACCAGAGCAGTGTAAAACCTCGACAACTGCTTCTAACTTCTTTCTGGCGCACTAGTTCTTCTCTCTCTTGCAAAACTGCTTGAGTGAGTGAGTACAAATGACGGGGAGCGTCTCCATATTTATATTCTTCTGTTGACTTGACCTGTAACTTGGTGGGGCCGAATTCACTAGCTGTAACGGCCGACTTGTCCAACTGGACACCACAAATAAAATTTATTATATTGACACTTGGGTACTATTGACCTGACTTACATTCAGAGGTTTACATTGCATCCTTCAATGAATCTAACAAGACCAAACTCATCTCTGAAAGGAGGAATACAATACATCTAGAATATCTTCTAAAGTTACATTATTTTAACACTCGCTCTTAACTAGGAAGGTATTCAACCGTAGTACAACTGCTACTATTACAACTGTACAATTGACTGATGAGACTTTATATTTCATAGGAAGTTTTGGTACATCATCATACATCTTCATCATCGATCTCAGCTGGATCTTCTTCTGCAATCATCTTTCTTCAATCATGTTCTTGTCATCTTCTAGAACATCTCTTGCAGCATTAGCATATGAATGCTGAATCATATTCTGGAACATCATCATCCGTTGCTTCATCTTTTGGACCATCTTCTATAGTATCAGTATGTGAATATTGGAACATCTTCTGAATCATCCACTAGCCAACATCAATGTGTAAACACTGAGCCATCATCTGTAACATCATCATTTGAACTGTCATCATCTGCATCTTTAGTATGTGAATATTAAACCATCATAATCTGCATCTCCAGTATGTGAATATTGAGAACATCATCATCTGGACCATAAGTATCATCATCTGCATCTTCAATATGTAAATATTGAACCACCATCATCTGCATCTTCAGTATGTGAATACTGAAGCATCATCATATGTATCTTTAGTATGGAAATACTGGAACATCATCATCTGCATCAATAGTATGTAAATACTGAAACAATCAACAACATCATTAGTATGCTAGTGCTAAAAACCAAACCATCTATAGTGCTAGATCATCATCTGCATTACTAACATAGAGATGCTGGAACATCATCATCCCAAACATCATCATCAGTATAGAGATACTGAATCTACCACATCAGTATAGGAATACTGAAACTATCACATCAAGCAATGTAACAACACTGAAACTATCTCAATAAACACCTCAACATCTATCAATCAATAATCAGTCAAGCATCTCAACAATCGACTGTAAACATCTCAATGATCATCTCAACAATCATCAATATAATCAATACTGACACTATCATCAGTATAACAATACTAAAGCATACATATCAATCAATCATCAGTATAACAATACTTAAACTATCATCAATATAACAATACTGAAACATACACCTCAATCAATCATTAGTATAACAATACTGAATCAACCATCTCAACAATCAACATACCAATGCTGAACCAATCATCTCAGCATTCATCAGTATAACAATACTGAACTAACATCTCAATAGTCATCAATATAACACTACTGAAAGCAAACATCTCATTAATCAACAATATAGTAATACTGTAACAACCATCCCGCCCTCTAACTATATTGGAGCAGCATCATAGTGAGTTCTCTGGTAGATCCACCTGGGCATTTTGTCTAACTTACTTACCCTTTCGAGCCAACAAGCCTAGTTAGACAGATGGATCTTCTTGTGGACCAACAAGCCTTGTCTTGGATTACAAACCCACTTGGGTTAAATTGATCTAGCCAGACATACTAATCCCCCTAGGATCAACAGGCCTTGTCTGACTAACCCTTTTGGGCCAAACTGTCCTAGCTAGACTTATCCTACTCTAGACTGAGCTACTCACCACTGCATCCTTCTTCCATCTACCGTCACTCCCTCTTTCGAGAGAGGTCCTTTCGGACTACACCAAGCTTGGCTCGAAAGTATTCAAACTTTACACAAGCCAGAGGCTTACTTAACACATCTGCCACTTATTCCTCTGTAGGAACATACTTGAGCTTTATAGCTCCGTTCTGAACCATGTATCGAATGAAGTGATATCTCACCTCAATATGTTTTGACTTATCATGAAAACCTGGATTTTCTGTCATCTTGATACAACTCTGATTATCAAAAAGGATATCAGTAACATTTATCTCTTAATCAAATAAACCTGCCAACATCTTCCAAAGCCATACTGCTTCACTATAAGCTGAACAAGCATCAATGTATTCTGCTTTTGCTGTGCCAAGTGCAATACTGGTCTGCTTTCTACTGAACCATGAGATCATGCCTGATCCCAAACTAAAACAACAACCTAAGGTGCTCTTTCTGTCTTCAGCATTTCCTACCCAATCTGAATCTATGAACCCATGTAATCCAATCTCACTATCTGATGTATATGTGAGCCCATAATCTAAAGTTCCCTTTAGATACCTCATCACATGTTTTGCTCCTATCAGGTGAATATGCTTGGGATTCACCATGTATTGACTTAGTGTGTTTACAACAAAACATATATCTGGTCTTGTATTGGTTAAGTACATTGGTGAACCAATAATGTGTCTATACAAGGTGGCATCTACAGTTTCTGATGTATCATCATTCAATAACTTCAAGTTTGTTGTCATCAGAGTAGCCATGACCTTACAATATAACATTCCAAACCTCTTTAGAATTTCTACCGTATATTTACCTTGGCTTAGGAGAATCTCATCTGGGGATTGCCAAACTTCAATACCTAGAAATTAGTGCATCATTCCAAGGTCTTTCATCTCAAATTCTACAACAAGCTTCTTCTTGCATTCATTGATGGGATTATCTTCTCATGTTAATAATAAGTTATCCACATATAAAAGTAATATCATAAGCCCATCATCCTCAACCTTTTAGTAAAGGTTAGAATATGCCTTACTCTTGGTAAAGCCTAAACTCATCACGAATCCATCTAATCTTTTGTACCATGCTCTGGGTGCTTGTTTTATCCCATACAATGCTTTATTAAGTTTTCATACATAATCTTCCGTAACATGCTATGGGTGCTTGTTTTATCCCATACAATGCTTTCTTAAGTTTGCTTTCTTAAGACCTAGAAAGTAGTGCATCATTCCAAGGTATTTCATCTCAAATTTTGCAACAAGCTTATTCTTGCATTCATTGATGGGCTTATCTTCTCATGTTAATAATAAGTCATCCACATATAAAAGTAATATCATAAGCCCATCATCCTCAACCTTATAGTAAAGGTTAGAATCTTCCGTACTCTTGGTAAGGCCTAAACTCATCAGGAATCCATCTAATCTTCCGTACCATGCCTAGGTTCTTATTTTATCCCATACAATTCTTTCTTAAGTTTGCATACATAAGCTTCCCGATCGTCAGTCTCGATACCTTGCGGTTGTTCTATATACACTTCTTCTTCTATCAAGCCATTTAGAAAAGTTGTCTTCACGTCCATTTGATGTAACTTCCCCTTATTTTTGGCTGCTAAGACAAGGACAATTCTAATTGAAGTGTACCTAGCTAATGGAGCAAAGGTCTCTTCACAGTCAATTCCTTCCTTTTGGGAGAATCCTCTAGCTATGAATCTTGCCTTGTACTTTTCTATACTACCATCCGTGGAATGCTTTGTTTTGAATATCCACTTCGAGGATACCACTGATTTGTCTTTTGGTCTTGGGACTATTTCCCACACATCATTCTTTATTATGGATTGGTATTCCTCGACCATTGCATCAACCCATTCCTACTGTTTTGTTGCTTCTTCAAAACACGTTGGTTCTTTATCAACTAGATCACTCATCAAAGCCATATATCTGGGATATGACTTTGTCTTCTTTCTTTCTCTAATGGTTCATTCTGGGACACCAAACCTTTTTGCTTCTTCAATTACAACACAAGCCCAGATAGGCTTTCTCTTTCAAGAAATCATTTAATTGGGAAATTCTTCTGGAAACTGAGGTCTAGTTGTTATCAACCCAAATGGAACTTCTCCGTCCGAGTGTCGACATTCTTTATGTTGGTACACAAAAGGACAAATTAGGATTGAAGTTTGCCAAAGCACTATAGATGGGCATGACTTGGGAAGCATTTACCCTTAAACCAGCTTGCTATATATTTTTTCTAAGTGTTGATTTGCGTATGCGACTATCTTCATTGCAACTTACGTACTGTATGCGACTATTTGCATTGCAACCCGCATACGCGGGTTTCCTTTGAGCAACTTGCGTGTCATACGCGGGTTGCCTATATTAATAGTCGCATACATCGTAGTTTGGCTTTAAAAAATATAAAATGCGATTATATGAGATTAGTTGGGCCCTAATCCATAACTATCCCAACTGTTTCAACCACCCTAGCCTTCGAAACCACTCTATTTCCCAAAGTATAAATAGAGGCCTTGGGGTGGGTACTAATCAATCAATATTGGAGAGCAAATTTATGCTGGTGGTATATCTTCAAAAATCTTGGAGCAGTAGAAATCAGAGTCCTTTGGTTGTAGAGGAGTCCTTGTCTCAAAAGCTGAGTTGTACTCTTATCTCATTCACTGATTGTTAATAAAGAGAATTCTTCTTCCAACCTTGTGTTGAGTCTATTTCATGTATTGTGTTTAATGAATGTATTTGATTATGTGTTTGATATATTTTTCATCTAACTTATGATATATACATGCATGAGATATTACTTGAAGGATTTTCTCTTTGCAGGTGAAAGAGGTGCATCCCTGGAAGCTTTGGAGAGAAGAGGAGCGGGAGAAGTTCAAGCTTGGATCAACCATCGATAATTGGGTAAGTAAAGACTTTCTTCCTATTCCCTTTCCATTCTCTAGTAAAGCTGATTGTCTGCAAGGTTAGTACTAAGTTGGTAACCCCGGACCCTAGGTTACAAGGGTGCTTAATCCTGAACAACAGAACTGGCGACTCCGCTGGGGAGTCCATCCTGCTGTGGGTTAGTCCTGTAGATACTTGCCCAGTATTTGCTCTGATTCAGTGTGTGGTTGTCTATCTTGACTTTGATTTGCAGTAGTATGTCCAGATACCTTTGTTATTTTTTTTTTCTTTTTGAATTTTGTTGTTGTTGTGTACGCGGGTTGCTGTGCTACACAGTCGTGTACAACAACTTGTATACGTGGGTTGCTCTATAAGACAGTTGCATACGTCTTCTAGCCGCACAAAATTTTAAGTAGGGTTGCTTGTCCCTATCTTGTTTGAATTTTGCTCTGCTTTAAAGTCTTATGTTGTTGGCACCTTCCTGTAAGTCTGAAAGTCCTGTACACCATGCTTTGTGCTTTTAGTAAGCCTTTGAGTTTTATTGTTTGAGTCTTCTTTCACTTAGCAATTTGAGGTAGGTTCTCCTATTTGGGTGATAGGTTCAGTGCTGAGTATTTGAGTCAGTGATCAGGATTTTAGATACCTTGTACTCTGTACTGCTTTCGAGTAGTGTCAGTTTGTCAGTTGTCCTTTAGTGATTTCATCAATTTTATTCATTGATTCTTCCCAAGTTAGGTGTTTGCCAAGTCTCCTCCTTAAGTGGTTGAATTTGGTTCTTGCAAGTTCGCTATACTTCATATTGCTTGCTTTATGGTCTGATTATTCAAACATACTCAAGAAGTTTTGCATTTAGGTGCATGATAATTTTTGAAGAATTTGAAAAGTGAAGAAAAACATTTGAAACATTTGCATTTTAATTGCATATTGTAGTTTTATTTTCAGTATTTTCAAATAAAATTTCAAAAATTACAAAAATAAGTCTTAGTCTTCTCATACTTAGTTGTAATTTCATTAGCTCATATTTACAAAAAGAAAAGAAGTTTGTTTTAAGTAGTTGTAATTTGTTTTGGAATTCATTTTATACACCTTCTTACTTTTCTTATCGAGTCTATAATATCATAGTCATTCACGCCACTTACCCTCTGACTAAGAACAACCCTTAAAATGAACGCTATAATTTAAAATTTATTAGTAAGCTTTGTTTTATAGGGTCATGCATGTACTAGCTTAGGCTAGACTTGTGGGATAGGAAGTGTAAACTCCCTAGAAGTGTTTAAATTCAGACGTAGTTAGCCAATCGATAGGTAAATCCTTCTCTATGATGGTAGTATCTGGGAAGCTCCTCTCAAACGGGAGTTAAGCACGAGGCCGCGTGGAGGCTTGGACTGAGGAGATAACCCTCTGATTTCTTGTCAAAACATACACCAAGGTTTTTGCGCATCTGGGGATTCTGTCCTAGACAGAGTTTTGGGATTTGCTACCCTGCCCATGCGTAAGAACCAAGCTTGCGACTGTCCCTCAGACTATTGATATAGTTAAGGTAGCCTTTAGTCTCTTTGACATCTAGGGTTTATACACAAGTAAACCAGAAGGCTATTTCTGGTTCACCTTGCACGAGCTTGGAAGGTAACCCTTGTTGAAAGTGTAGGAGGGGGGTGAGTGATTCCTCTGCTTGTGCCTAAGAACCTCTTCAAGGATGCCAAGAAACTGTCTCTCAACTTTCTTCGGGAAAGCATATCTTATACCCCTTGTGATTGTTGAGACTTTAGGAAATTTTGTAGTGACTGCTCTGTGGTTTGTCTGTGTTTAGCCGACCTTAGGGTGTGAAGAGTCAAATTTACAATTGTGGAGGACCAATATGACAGAAGGTCACGAAGGTTGCAAAACCTTCCTCTGCTTATTACATTGGAACCTCCACCTCCCCCTCAAAGGTGGAGATTAGACACGAACGGTTCTTTCGAACCGATAGGAGTTAGTGAAGTTCCGGGTGAACCATAACTTAGGGAAAACTAGTTTGATTTAACTACAGTTGAGATAGAAGACTTGTAGGATGACGAGTTTGCAAGGAATTTTAATTCTCCTCTAACTAACCTAAACGATCCCGTGATCATCCAAGTTCATCCTTTCAATTCACCCATGATTGGTGTCCCTTTGGGCAGACTAATGTCTACTGTAGGAGAAATTTCTTCTACATCCACCTCAGCCGCTCTGGTTGAAGGGGTGCCACCTCCCTCGGTTGGTGCCCCTAGAACAAGTATACCTACTACACCTTTAACTCCAGCTAGCCAGGTGGTTCAACAATCAGCTCCCACAAATTTAGCAGGTACTTCTGGTGGAGTGGTCACTGGGATTCCTAGTGTACCTTCTATTCCTACTTCCTTCACACAAACTGCTCAGAGTGGTCCTATAGGATCCTCATAATTTTTCCAGGGTTTTCCTTGGAATGGGGGGCACATTCCCCCATCCACTCCATATATAGGTCCACACCCGCATATGTAGGGGTGTCGTTCGAAAACCCTAATCCTTATGGTCAAGGTTTTCAAACTCCGGTTTCAACTCCTTTCATGAGCTCTCCTTTATCGCTTTTTAGCGGAGGGATACCTACTCCTATGTTCCAAACCCCAGCTTCGACTGGGGTAGCTCGAACCTCATACACTGCACATTAACAATCCACTGGCTTATGGGTGGAATCCTTTCCAAAGCAGCCCGACCACTTCACAACCGGCAGCAGGGGGAAACCCTGCCTTCACATCTGGGAACATGGGGGCAAGCCCCTCTAATCCCCAAGCTAGTACTTTTAATGCTCTGGTTAGACCCAAGCTCCCTTTCCTGGCAAATTTAAACTTTCCAGACTTGTCGAAACTAATGAATGACCTGGTGAGACATAACTCCTCCTGGCCACCCGTTCCTACCAATCTGCCCTTGGATATCCCAAAATTCAAAGGCAAAGGTGGTGATGATCCAGGAGTTCATGTCACCACTTTCCACTTGTGGTTCTCTTCTAACTCACTGAATGACGATACAGTTTGATTGAGATTGTTCCAAAGAACTCTGACCAGTACCACAACAAAATGGTACATTGAATTGCCTTCTACTGGGTTCGATAGTTTTTGGGACTTGGCTAATGTATTCCTTAGTCAATTCCAACTTCGTGTCCGATATGATTTCGGGATAGACTTGTTGTCTACCTTTAGGCAGGACAAGGCAACACATATTTCGGATCACATCCAAGAGTGGAGAAGAGGGAAGAGCCTTATTAAAGCCACTATTCCTCCCGAGTTTTTACTAGAATGGTTCCTTAAATCCCTATTGCCATATATATCTAAAGATGTATCTACTTCGGGAGTGACCAATGAGGAAGAGGCTATCCTCAGGGCCCGGCAGCTAGATTTGAGATATTATCAGTCTGGGATTTTATATGAGATCATCCCTGATGCACCGAGGCGAACGTATAATGTAGAGAAACCTAAGCCTGGACCCCATGCCGATGGTGTGGTATGTTTTGTGAAATCTCCACTGTAGAGTCTTTGGCTAAATAGCTCCATGAGTTGTCTATTAAACATTCTACGGTGGAGGCAGCAAAGGTTGCCCCCTCACCCCAAAATGCAAATGTTTTTGCACAATCCTCTCAAAATGGAAATCAACAGCCCGGTGGGAAAAAGAAGAAAGGGAAGAAAGGTGAGGGAAACCAAAACAAGCAAAAACCCACAAACAATGCTGATGGGGGCAAAAACGAAAAGAAGAAGGAGAAATTCCCATGTAAGTTGTGCGATGAAGATCACCTGACCCATCAATGTCCCCTTATGGAACAAGCTCAGAAGCCGCTAAAATGCCAACAACCGGTTGTTTTGAAGGATCCTTTTCCCCAAGGACAGAATTATGCTTCAACTTCAAATGTAGTAGGGGGCACCCCAAATGCTCCTGACCCTAATTATATCAACCTGGTTCGATCCCAGACTTTATCCAGACTAGGAACAAGAACTACGAGACAGAGGCTTCAGAGAAGGGTAAGTCGATAGGTGAAACTTCCAACCCTCCCACGATTGAAAAACCTACCGAACCTATGCCCAAGATACCGAAAGGTGTTTTCAAGAAAACCTTGCATAATCCCAATGCTAGGGCTATAGCCAACTACTCTATAGTTGAAGATTTAGCCCAGATCCCTTGTGCGATGTCGGCTTTAGAGGTGTTACAGAGTTGTCCCACTCAGCGAGATGCACTCTTAGCAGCCTTAAGCAACATGGATTCATTGAGCCTAGTGGTGAAATTTAATTTGTCTGATGTCAAAATTCACCTACCTTATCGTGTAGCCTTATTGATAGATGTCATCCGTGGTGTAAAAACCATTGGAAGGGCAGTTTTCAATGAGGGTGCTTCTACATGTGTCATGCCCCTGTCTTGCTAGAAAGCTCTTAGATCTCCAGAGCTAGTCCCATCGAACACCCTACTTACTGCATTTGATGGAAGGTCATTTCGTCCACATGGTATCCTATCGGCTTCTGAAATAAAGTTGGCAGGGAAGGCAGTATCTGTTGAGGTAGAGGTGATTGATGCACCTTTGGAGTATAACTTGCTCTTGGGGAGAAGTTGGACTTATGCCATGTTCGCTATTGCATCGGCCGTACTTCGGGTAGTAGTGTTTCCACATGAAGGGAAGTTGGTTACTGTAGACCAACTCAATTTTACTCGAAAGGGCTGCATGGAAACTAACGAGTCCACCATACCATTGGTTGATCAGGTTAAACCTGCTTCAGAGAGCTTAGAGGCTGGAATGTATGCATCATTGATGGGCACCTTTGATTTTCCAACTCCGATTAATTATCTAGGTTCTACTAGTTTAGGGAACTCTATTGTTATGGTTGTTGATTGAACAAATCCTTAGGTTCTTCCTTCCCGCCATGAACCTAAAGTGCCCTTATCGATAGCGGAAGTAGCTTATCAAGCTATCGTTCATACCGCTGTTGATCCCATTCCGGTCCCTCTCACAATCTTAGAGGAGCCGAAAGAAGCCTATATGCCTGCTTGGGCGGAGAAATTTTTGCATTCTAGAGACTGCTTAGATATGGTTTTGCCTTCTGATGAAGCCATTCTGGAAGCTATGTGCGAATGAGATAAGATCTGCGAAGATCTTTACCATCGATCCTATTTTCTTCCAGAGTTAAGCAGGATTGAGAACCATGAGTTCAATATGAGACTGGCAGGTGATGTTGATACACCTATTAATCCCTTACCAAGGGAAGGAATATTTGCTGAGGGGAATATGGAAAACATTTTTTCTACTATTCCTATCAACATCTCTACAAACCCAAACATTGTGGAAAATGTACACATTGGTGCAAACTGCTCTCTGGAAAAGATTGCGATCTATACGGCATTGTTTAAGGAATTCCGTGACGTGTTTGCCTGGTCATATGAGGAGATGCCAGGCATAGATCCATCAATAGTCGAGCATAAAATCCGAACATACCTGACGCTCCCCATGCTCCTCCAGGAGGGAGGACAAGGTCGGTGTCACCTCGAAAATCTATCCCAGCATATGGAAACTACTCCAATGTTGGTAGCTGTCGCTCCCACCATAAGTAGAAGTCATCATCGTATACACTCTGAACCGATCCACCGCCTCCCCGGCGGAGGAAGATTTCTCCCCACCTATTCTGTCTAGGCTGACGGGGAGAATGAACTGGTAGTGGTACTGCAGGACTCAAACCGGACACCCTCTCAAAGAAAAAGGCCACCAATATGCTAGAATAACTGAAGTTTTTTCGCCAGCCTCTTTTGCAATCAGAGAGTTGTTTCCTCATTATCAGGATCACTCCCAAACACCAGTCATATAGAGCTCCCTGTAGACATTCCACTGCAAGTCTCATTTGGTTACGAGTTGCAAGGTGAAGTGATGATGACCTTGCAACCCTTACTATAGTACTTTCCAACACCTGTAATGGCAAGCTACGGATATGAATAATAGGGATGCAACTACCCCTCTTTTGAGTACCGGGCGCACAGTATGCATCAATGTAGTTCTACACACTTAGAAGGTCGCCGCCTCTACCGGTACCTTCCAAGTTAACCGGAACTCCTCGTCGTGACAAGCCAGAGATAAAGTAGATGTGTTCCAAGGTAATCTCTAGAAACTCACCTTGTAGGTCAAACATACCAAGATCATGATCCCAATAGTTTATCATAAACTCTAGTAGGCGAACATTGGATCGCATAGGTGAGGTACAAAATAATTTGAGCAACCCACTTTGCCACAAAGCATTTACCGTGGGGGTACTTCGAAGAGCATCTTCGTCCATGTCTTCATGCTCCCACTCCCTCCACTCCAATACCATGTTTCAATCTGATAATAAGACAAGGATCAAACATTAAATTCATAGAAAAAACTTTGATTTTGGCCCTACATAGCCTTTTCATACCTCGCGCAGTGTACGCGACTGTCCTTTGGACAAGTTGCGTATTGTACGCGACTTGCTTTCGGGCAACCCACGTATAAAACACGTGTATGTGACTGTTGATATACCATACCCGTGTACATAGTGTGGTTGCTTTGAGAATGGTTGAAAACATCAAATTTTTGCCCAAAATTAAAATTTGCTTGGATCAAATGAAAGAGCATGGAGAGTAGATTTACCTGGCACTTGCGGTTTTGAGAATTGTCCACCGAGTTATCCACAACGAACAATTGAAGGCAGAGGTAAAATTTGTCTATATTGGGTAAAAATGTCAAATGGCGAGTTTTGATTTCTATTTTGAACTATTTATAGAAATGTTATTTTAAAAGTGGGTTTTAACCTATAGTTCATATTTTTTTATAAAAATCAAACTAATACCATGTTTGTTTTTCTTCAATGTAACAGGTCGAAGGTCACTTGAAGTTGTTTTTCGCTCATATAGGAATATGGTTTTTAACCATTAGTACCTTGTCTATGCCATTGCTCTTTCATGGATAGGGCTTTCCTCACATGATTATCCTAGATTAGAGCCCATTTATTGTCTTTTGGTACTCATGCCGCACTTGTCATAGGTTCAGGGGAGTCTCCTTAGCTATTTTTCACGCCAAATTGAGCCTCATTTTGGTCTCTTTTTACAAGCTATCCCTTTTCAAGACTCCCCGCCCTTATGGAGTTTCTTTAGGCCCAGGTCTAACTCCTCAAAATAGACTTGACTGCCGAGTAAACTTATCCATTCAGGATCGTTAAGAATATGTGAATGGGGATCCACATTGGTGGTAGGTTATCTCTTTCTTGGACCATGTGGAATAATACGAGAAATGATCGCTCTCTTTTCTACGGAATTGAGAAGAGTACTCTCAGGCATAGGTTTATCACTTTTCCGGACCTGAGGGACTAAATTTATGGAAAAGGAACATCTGGTATGAGCTTAGTTTTCTCTTTTTCATGCTCTAGACCTAAACATGAAAAAGATTCCAAGTGTACTTTATGTCTTTGTCATGCTCATTAAACAACAAGAACAAAGCATCGAGTTTACTGTTGTAAGCCCCATTTCTCGTACTCAAATGGATCTTTTCGAGTGATCTTGCTTTCCTTCACACTTGTGAAACTCAAGCTACATGCTGCTATCGAAGGAGCGTTGGGTAGGTGGTAATTTAACCTTTTTTGGACCTCCCTAACTAAGTATGAAAAAGGTTCAGCTTTTCTTCTACGGAAGTTAAGAGAGTTCTTCTGTGGTATGTTTTATACTTTTCCGGCCTTAGGAGACTAAATTGGATGAAAAAGGAAACCCCTGGAGTCTTCTTTGGAGTTTTCGGAGTCTCTAAATATGAAAACACCAAGTGAGCATGTACTAGTTCGGGCTCATAAAATCCACGAATCGGTGACATTATCGAGCATTATTCCCTCTTCTCTTCAAGATTGTCAAAAATGAAGAGAGACTTGAGTTGAATTTCTTGGACTCTTTAAAATTTAATAGGAAAGATAAGGAAGAATTTTTCTTTTGATTTTCAGTCGGTGGCAGCATGTCATCCTTAAACATAGTACTCTTTGTACTTTCTGATACTCATGTCTCAATGTTCACTTTCAATTCAGCTGCCACTTTGAGTTTCTTACTCCTCCACTTGTCCACTATACCTGGGGAATTTGATCATGTATCCTACATGACAGATAAGTCTAGTTGTATCATCTGCAAAGTTAAAAGCCACCTTGGGTCATCTCTGTGTCGTGCTCACTGTTCAAGGATTTATCCCTGCATCTGATCTGTATCTTGATCCCATCATTGTCCTATCTGATATTACTTGTGTATCCCTTCCTTCATCCAGTTACTAGTCACTCTTGTGATCCATTGGAGGATCTATTACCTTCCTCATCACAGTATGGTTTCTCATCAACACTTCCTGACGACGAGGACCTAGAGTTTTTGATGATAGTACCTTAGGATTCATTTTCCTTATTGGTGAATTCCTTTGCTTCGTTGTTAATTATCACCTATTTGGTTGACAATCTGGTGAATCGTATCCATGTTCGACTTCAACATATCTATTCACATGGCCTGGATTGTACTGGTTCTTTTGGATTTTTGATGAAGACCTTAGGTTCATAACCTAAGTTGCGTAAGAATATGTTGTGTTCACTTATACAGTTTCCAGATCTTTGAAGAATCGTCATTATCATATATTGTGGCTTCGATCCACCTTTGTAATATACGTGGTCTTGAACCTGTATCATATGATGTAATCAAATATTGTAAAGGAGCTAGTGTTCCAGTATATTGAACATGGCATCCTCATATATGAATTTGTATATGACATTACTATGTATTTGTTTCAGGTACTTCGTCTGCTCCATTGGACCTTAGAGTTCTCCAAGATAATGATTATAATGTATTTCGACCATTGCTTCCCTCTGACCTCACACATTAGGGGGCATCTGTTATCAACCCAAATGGCACTTCTCCGTCCGAGTGCCAACATTCTTTATGTTGGTACAAAAAAGGACAAATTAGGATTGAAGTTTGCCAAAGCACTGTAGATGGGAATGACTTGGGATGCATTTACCCTTAATCTAACTTCCTATATATTTTTTCTAAGTGTTGAGTTGCGTACGCGGCTATCTTCATTGCAACTCACATACTGTACGCGACTATTTGCATTACAACCCGCATACACCAGCGTATGCGGGTTTCCTTCGAGCAAATCATGTGTCATATGCGGGTTGCCTATATTAATAGTCGCGTACATCATAGTTTGGCTTTAAAAAATATAAAACACGATTATATGAGATTAGTTGGGCCCTAATCCATAACTATCCCAATTGTTTCAACCACCCTAGCCTTCGAAACCACTATATTTCCCAAAGTATAAATAGAGGCCTTGGGGTGGGTACTATTCAATCAATATTGGAGAGAAAAGTTATGCTGGTGGTATATCTTCAGAAATCTTGGAGCAGCATAACTCAGAGTCCTTTGGTTGTAGAGAAGTCCTTGTCTCAGAAGCTGGGTTGTACTCATATCTCATTCACTGATTGTTAATAAAGATAATTCTTCTTCCAACCTTGTGTTGAGTCTATTTCATGTACTGTGTTTATTGAATTTATTTGATTATAGGTTTGATATATTTTTCATCTAACTTATGATATATACATGCATGAGATATTACTTCAAGTATTTGCTCTTTGCAGGTGAAAGAGGTGCATCCCTGGAAGCTTTGGAGAGAAGAGGAGTGGGAGAAGATCAAGCTTCGATCAACCATCGGTAATCGGGTAAGTCAAGACTTTCTTCCTATTCCATTTCCATTCTCTGGTAAAGATGATTGTCTGCAAGGTTAGTAGTATGTTGGTAACCCCAAACCCTAGGTTACATGGGTGCTTAATCTTGAACAACACTAGTCATATCATGTTCCTCAGGTATCTGACTTTCTTCTTCATTCCTAACTGGTTTAGGATTCTTTGCAGCTTTGGGAGTTTAATGTTCCTCTTCATCTTATCTATCTTTCTTCGACTTTTTGAAAGATGTATCTTCGTCAATTGGTACATCTCTGCTTAGTTCAATCTGACGGTATCCTAGGATATAGATTCGATAGGATTTTGACTGTTCACTATATCCTACAAACAATCCATTCTTTCTAGAAGGATCTAGCTTTGTTATTTTCTCCTTGGGAATATGAATATACACAGGACAACCAAATATCTTGAGGTGACTTACCTCAGGCTTTTCTCCGGAAAAAATTTCTTCTGGGGTTTTGTTCCCAAGGGCACTATGGGAGATTCTGTTCCGTACATGTACTGCTGTTCTGGATGCTTCTGCCCACAGGTACATTGGTATGTCTTGATCATGTATCATAGCTTTTACCGCTTCCATGATAGATCTATTCTTTCTTTCTGCCACACCATTTTGTTGAGGATTATAGGGAATGGTGAGTTCCCTCTTAATCCCAGCTTCCTTACAGAAATCATTGAATTCATTTGATGTGAACTCTCCTCCATTATCNTATATATATATATATATCCAAGTCTTGCGGTAGTAGTCATCAATAAAAGAAGCATAGAAAACATACCCGCTTAGTGAAGTTGTTTACATTGGCCCGCATATATTTGAATGGATAATATCTAAGACCCCCTTTGCTTTGCTGTCACTTTTTGGATAGGGATTCTTGGTATTCTTTCCTTGTGCACATCCTTTGCATACTCCTTCATGTTCTATCTGAATTTCTAGTAGACCAGTCACAACCTTGCTTACTATTGGTAGAGAGTTTTAATGAATATGGGCAAGCCTTATGTGCCAAAGCTCACATGTATTTATTGTACTGGTTGCTAATGTTGAATATGCATGTCCCTTCAGTTTGTAGAATCCTCCTTCTTCAATTCCAATTTCTACTGCATCTTCTACGGTCTTTCCTTTTGATGACATGAGGACTTTTCCATCTATGAATGCGACTTTGAATCCTCTCTTGTCCAAGGCTAAAATAGGAAAGAGGTTCTTCTTTAGTCTAGGGACATATGGTACATCTTTCATCTTCATGGATTTTCCAGAGTCCAACTTATAGGATGCTTCTCCCATTCCTTTGATGGGATATTGGGAGTCATCTCCAAGCATCACTATTGTGTGGTGATTCTTTTTGTACAAGGCATGATAGTGAGTCCTTGTAACCTGTCATGTGCTTGGATGCACCACTATCTACTAACCAGATGAGACTGATCCTGTTAGGGAAGAGATCAATACATATTATTCACTAGATTCTTTATCTTTCTTTGCTTCCTCTTCAACTTCTTGATCACTATCTTCAGCAGCATGAGGTCAAAATCTTTTCATCTTTTTAGCTCTTTTTTCTTTCATGGGACAGTTGATGGCAATGTGTCCCAACTTGTGAGAAGTGAAGCACTCATAATTTGAGACGTATTTCTTGGGTCTTTTGAACCCTTGAGTCTTATGAGGATGATCATGACTTTTCCTTTTGTACTTGCCTTTTCCATGGGCTGCCAAGGCTTGATCTTCATTATCATTTAGCTTCACTTCTCTAGCTAAGATTCTTTCTTCTTCTTGGACACATTCTTCCCATAAATTCATGAATTTAGTTAGTTTCTTTCTTGATCAGATTCCTTGGATAAAATCTTCCTAATCTCTTGGGAGACCATTTAAGGTGGTCATCAAAATTTCCTCTTCGTCTATTGTATCACCAATGGCTTCTAGCTGATCTCTAATTTTAGCTACTCTTGAAAAGTAAGATTGCATAGTGTTTGACTTTTGAGTCCTTACACTTTTGAGGTGATTCCTCAAAGTCATTTTCTTGTTGATGTTTCTCACTTCAAATAGACTGGAGAGAGCATCAAACATTTCTTTTGGAGTTTCCCTTGATAATACTTGAGGAATCAAGTTATCCTTGATGGAGTTAGCTATGATCATATCCTTCTTATGCTTGGAGTTAGCCTCCTCCTCTTTTGGTTCTTTCACTTCCTCCTTCACAAGATTTTCTAGATCATTCTCTTGCAGGATGAGCATGATCCTATACATCAATGCTCTGAATTTTTCAACTCCTTCAAGATTTTAATCTAGCTTGGTGTTCTTATTCATCTTCAACAGAATGAGAACTTCAAATGGAACAAGGAGTAGGAGTACTTACTTGAAGAAAATAGTTTCTAGCTGACCTTCTTTTGGTTGACCTAGGGTTTGATGTAGAAACCCTAATTTCGCAACTAGAAACCCTAATAGGGTTGAGAGGTGGAAAAGATGTGCCTCCTTGAGGTGAGGTAGATTGTAACTTGGTTTTCCCGAGATTGATGATGGAGTCTCAGAAAAATTGAAACCCTAGTTTGTCCCGACAACAGTAATTGGTCAAAAACTGAAACTTCTTGGATTCTGGATCCGTCTTCACATAAATATGCGCTCTTCAAGGGCGAGTTGAGGGAGCCCTCTTTCCTGGCTGATTTTCCAAGGGATTTGTTCAAAATGACAAACCCTAGTTGTGCAGTGCTTCCTTTCAGGGTGGCTCTAATACCATGTTAAGTTTTATCAATTTGCTTAGATGATATCTTAAAAAAAATTACTAGAAGATCGCTAAAAGAACAACATGCACAGAAAACATAAGAACACACGAACACACAGATTTTCCTTGGGGAAACCACAAGGGATAAAACCTCGCAAGACTTCCTTAGTATAGATCTCTATTAGCGCAGTGTAAAACCCTTGACAATTGCTTCTAACTTCTTTCTGACGCACTAGTTCTTCTCTCTCTTGCAAAACTGCTTGAGTGAGTGAGTACAAATGAAGGGGAGTGCCTCCCTATTATAATCTTATGTTGACTTGACCTATAACTTGGTGGGGTTGACTTCACTAGCTCTTAGGGCCAACTTGTCCAACTGGACATGACAAATAACACTTATTATATTGGCACTTGGATACTATTGGCTAGGATTACATTCTGAGGTTTACATTGCGTCCTTCAATTACTCTAACAAGACCAAACTCATCTCCAAAAGGAGGAATACAATACATCTAGAATATCTTATGAAGTTACATTATTTTAACAGACTGGTCTCCCAAGGGATTGAGAATTCTTTATTAGAGGAATATGTGCTAGAAGAAATCTCACCAAGTTCAACAAACTTTGGGAAGAATGTGCGTAGGAAGAAGGAAGGATAGCTAACATAGAAGAAAAACTAAATAATGATGAAGATCAAGTCGTGGCAGCTCATGCAAAGAAATGATCAAACAAGAGAAAGGATCGTGATCAATCTCCTAGAAGAAATCAAAAGTTTCAAAGAAACTTAATACCCAAGAGCGATTTATCATCCTTTGAATGTTTCACATGTCACAAGATGGGACACATTGCAAGGAATTGTCCCCTCAAAGCAAAACAATTCAACAAGAGAAATAAGAAGTTCCATTCCCGTGCAATTGAAGATGATGACCCAGTTGAAGAGATGAACAATGAGTATGAAGATTCTAGTGAAGAATATGTTTTGATATGATCTCTCACTGGATCAGTCTCACATGGAAGTGACACTTGGATCGTAGACAATGGTGCCTCTAGACATATGACAGGTTACAAAGATTCTCTACAATGTCTTATTAAGAAAGATTCACCTCACAAAGTAAAGCTTAGAGATTATTATCAATATCCCATCAAAGGAATGGGAGAAGCATTTTATAAGTTGGACTCCAGAAAGTCCATGATGATGAAGGAGGTATTATATGTCCTAGGTTTGAAAAAGAATCCCCTTTCTATCTCAGCCTTAGATAAGAAAGGTTTAAGAGTTGCTTTTGTAGATGGAGAAGTCCTCAAGTGGAAAAATGGAAAGACAATAGGTGATGCAGTTGTGATTGGAGTAGAAGAAGGAGGACTCTACTGATTGAAGGGACACTCAAATCCATCCCTAACAGAAAGTACCATTAGCCCATGTGAACTATGGCATAGGAGACTTGCTCATGTGAACTACAAAGCATTTCCAATTGTGAATAAGGTGGTAATAGCTTTACCATAGATTTAGATCGACCATGAAGGAGTTTTCAAGGGATTTGCTCAAGGGAAGAATACCAAGAACCCATTTTCAAGAAGCAACATTAAAGCAAAAGGGATCTTGGACAATATCCACTCATATGTACACAGTCTGATGTCAACTACTTCATTAAGTGGCCATGTTTATTACATTTCTTTTATTGATGATTATTCCCACAATACTTGGATTTATTTATTGAAGAGTAAAGATGAAGTATTCGAAAAGTTCAAAGAATTCGAGGCTCTTGTTGAGAATTTGTCTAATAAGAAGATCAAGACCTTGAGATCCTACAATGGAGGAGAATTCACTTTAAATGAATTCCAGGAATTCTGCAAATAAGTTGGGATTAAGAGGGAGCTCACCACACCCTATAATCCTCAACAAAATGGAGTAGCATAAAGAAAGAATAGAACTATTATGGAAGTTGTGAAAGCCATGATCCACGATCAAGACCTAACCATGCACTTATGGGCTAAAGCATCTAGGACCACGATATATGTTTGAAGCAAAATCTCCCACATTTTTATTGGGAACAAAAATCTAGAATAAATGTTCACCGAAGAGAAGCATGTAGTCAACCACCTAAAGATATTTGGTTGTCCTGTGTTTATACATGTTCCCATGGAGAAAAGATAAAAATTGGACCCTTCCACAAAGAAGGGAATATTTGTTGGCTACAGTGATCAGTCGAAAGATTATAGAGTCTACATTCTAGGTTATCATCAAATCGAGATCAACAAAGATGTCATATTTGATGAAGATGCAGCTTTCAGTAAGTCTAGGAAGAAACATGCAGATGAAGACCATGAAGAGGAACATGAATTCCCTAGAGTTGAAGAAACCCGCAAAGTGCCGGTCTGAAATGTTGAAGAAGAACAAATACCAAAATACCATGACATGGTAGCTCCTCAAAGGCCTATGGAGATATCTTAGGAGAATGATCTCACAAAACAGAAGACCAACTTGGGATCGTGATGTAATTCAAGGTGCAGAAAAATATGGTGCTCCAAAAGGAATCAATAGACCAAGGACCTATTCCAGCTATGTGGCCTTAATGTGCAATATTGTTGATGTAGAACCCACATGTTTTAAAGATGCAACAATGAAGAAGGAGTGGATAGATGCAATGATCGAATAATACCAGTGTATTGTAAAGAATTATATTTGGGAGGTGGTACCAAGACCAAGAGAGAAATCAATAGTTTCCTCAAAATGGATTTTCAAGACAAAACATTATGTAGATGGAAGTATTAAGAAATACATGGAAAGATTCATAGCTCGAGGATTCTCACATAAAGAAGGAATTGATTATCAAGAGACTTTTGCACCAGTAGAAATATATACCTGAATCAAAACTATTCTTTCCATTGCAGCCAAGATGAAATGGAAGCTACACCAAATGGATGTAAAGACAACCTTTCTAAATGGTGTGATAGAAGAAGAAGTATACATTGAATAACCTCTAGGTTTTGAAACCCATGATAGAAAAACACATGTATGCAGATTGAAGAAGGCATTATAGGGGTTAAATCAAGCACCCCGAGTGTGGCATGGAAGGATTAACGGATTTATGATGAGCTTGGGATTTACCAAGAGTAAAGTAGATTCCACCATTTAGTATAAGGTTGTCGATGAGGGTCTTATGATTCTATTTCTATATGTTGATGATCTATTATTGATAGGTGAATGTAAGAAGAAGCTCGTTGTTGAGTTCAAAATAAAAAATCTTGGCATGATGCATTATTTTATCGGTTTTGAAGTATGGCAGTTCCCAGATGAGATTTTCCTAAATCAAGGAAAATGTATTGTTGAGATCCTAAAGAGATTTGGGATGTTGGATTGTAAGGCAATGCACACTCCTATGGTGACCAACTTGAAGCTCCTGAATGGTGACACCTCAGATATAGTAGATGTTACATTATACTGACAGATTATTGGCTCACTAATGTATCTAACAAATACAAGACCATATATATGTTTTTCTATAAACACATTGAGTCAATATATGGTGGAGCCCTGATATGTTCACTTAGTTGCAACAAAACATGTGATGAGGTACCTAAAAGGTACATTGGATTGTGGCCTCAGATATGTATCCGATCCTGAGATTAGACTACATGGTTATACATATTCAGATTGGGTTGGGAGCACTGATGACAATCAACATACCTCGGGATGTCATTTCAGTTTGGGATCAAGTGTGATCTCATGGATTATTATAAAGTAGACTCGTGTTTCTCTTAGTACAACAAAGGTTGAGTTCATTGTTGCATGTTCAGCCTGTTGCGAAGCAGTTTAACTTCACAAGTTGTTGACAAGATTGTTTGATACATAGATGGATACAACTGATATCTATTGCGATAATTAGAGTTGTATCAAGTTGACATAGAATCCAATGTTTCACGACAAGTCAAAACACTTAGAGATAAAGTACCACTACATCCAGGATATGGCGCAGAAGGGAGTTTTACATCTCCATTATGTTCCTATAGAAGTAGAAGTTGTTGATGTATTGACTAAGCCTCTATCTCATGTAAATTTTGAATACTTTCGAGACAAGCTTGGTGTGGTCCGAAAAGACCTCCCTCGAAAGAGGGAGTGATGACGATGATGAGGTTTCTTGTTGTAATGGTGTGGCAATTCAGTCTATGATTGGTATGTCTCATTAGGCTTGTTTGGTATGAAATGATATTAGTAATCCATACAAGGCCTATTTGATCCTAGGGGGGTTGGTATGTATGGCTAGGCTTGTTCTGTATGAAAGGATTAGTAATCCAGATAAGGCCTCTTTGGTCCCTAAGTAGATCGATATGTCTAGCTAGGATTATTTGGTATGAAAGGATTAGTAAGCTAGGCAAGGCCCGTTGGACCTACCAGAGTGCCCACCGTGATGTTGCTTTAGATGTCCCAACACTATGTGTTGGTGATGATGACGTTGTTACAACATTTCTATGCTGCTCTTGATGATGATGTAGCTGCAACACTCTCTATTGTTGTTGATGATGATGTTGTCTCAAAATTTTATGTTGTTGCTGTTGATGATGTTATTCCAACATCTCTATGCTGATGTTGGGAATGATAATCCAACATTTATTTATTGATGTTGTTGTTGTTGTTTTAGTATTCACATACTGATGAGGTTTCAAATGATGACGATGATCTAATATTCACATGTTAATGATGATGCTCGTACTAATGTTGATGATGATGTCTCATGATGAGGACGATGATGCTTGATGATGAACCCTGATGCTGTTGATGATGTCTCATGCTTATAATGACGATGTTCCATGATGATGATGTCTGTGGTCATGATATTATGTCATTATGATGTTCCGTGATGATGATGATTCATGATGATGATGCCGATGTTCCAGAATTATGATGTTTTTGTTAGAAAGCTTTGTTAGGATTAATAATCCTCCTTTGTCCAATATAGTTTATTTGTTATTATTTCCTAACTTAGGAGTTCATTTATCACCTTACTGGATTTTTGGTGCCACTGTAAATATTGGTGCCACTAGTGCCATTGGTGCCATTGGTTCCATTGGTGCCACTGGTGCCATTGGTGACAATGGTGCCACCAGTGGCATTGGTGCCATTGGTGCCACTGGTGCCATTGGTGCCACTGGTGCCATTGGTGCCAATAGTGCCACCAGTGGCATTGGTGGCATTGGTGCATTGCTAGTGGCACTCAGAGTGGTGCCACCAGTACAAATCCCTACATTATAGGAGCCCACTCTGAGTGCCACCAGCAACCTCCATCAGTTAGTTGTGGTTGGTAAACAATTATGCTGAGTCAACCTCCAGTTACATTTAGTTAGATCACTTTCAGTTATCCTAGTGCCAGTTATGCATGCATGAAGGGAGAGTGGCACCTTTTCCCACCTACCTCATCAATTAACTGATTGTACTCTGATTTAGACATGTGGAGTTAGACTAGTGAGCCTTCAGCAGTGATTTAGACACACTGAGTTAGCTAGTTAGTCAGTCTGAGTTGGTAGATTCCAATCCTATCCATGACATTCAAATCCTATGTATTGTAACACCATTGTATTACTTATTAATGAATGGATATTAATGTTGTAATTAACTGATCAATTGTTATCAAATTTGTCTCAAATTTGTGTTGTTCAGTGTACATTGTCTTGATAATTCCATTGCATATTTCTCTTCTCAATTGCTCTCATTTTCCTGTAGATTAATGGTTCACAAATTTAACATGGTATCAGAGCCTTGTTTAGGAAAGCACTAAGTCTTGTCTGATCTCCATTGTACACCAGAAGCAATCGAGTTTCCACATAAATCTTGGAATCATAGCATTGCTCCCTCTGGATTCTATTCAGAGAAGTCTATCTAGGTGTGACGAAATATGAAAAAGTGTACATGTCGAGGTGGAAAGGCTTGAATTGTCATATGATTGCGAATTAAATTGGTTTTGCAGTGTTCTTTGTAGGTACCTATGTAGCTTCTTGAGGAATTGACCGATTAGCATACAGAAAGATGGATGCTTTAGCTCTCGTACCCCAAATCCTTACACCATTCAACTACACTAATTGGAGGGCAGATATCCAGGTAGCCTTGTGAAAGCTTGGTTTATTTAGGATGAAAATGGGCAGAGAAACCGAGCCTCAACATTATGTTGAGAATATATTTTTTTGAATTGGCTTGATGAGGCCTTCGGCTTCATGTGCACTCATATCTCCCGAGATCTTTTGTTCCACCTTTAGGGAATAAGGACTCCAAAGGAAGATTGGGATAAGCTTGAATATTTGTTTGGAAAACAAGATGAGCTCCGAGGGAATATTTTGGAGAATGAGCTTATTGCTCTACAACCCAACAATTTTGAATCTATTCAACAATTATTTACAAAATACAAGTCACTAGTACTGCAATGCAAACAATGTGGATTAGAGAGGAAATATGAGCAGCTTGTGTTGTTAGTGCCGAGCAAGCTTGGCTCATAGTACTGAGTCTTTGTCTCTACATTCCTTTCCAAAAGAGGTTCCATCCCTAATTGGAAGATGCCTTCTCTAGATGCTTTTGTTGAGTCCTTAATACAAGAGCAATATAAATTGGTTCAAATGGGAGTGATTCAAACCTCCAAGAATCAAGCACTCTTAGTGACAAACTCAAACAATGCGCAAGAAAGAAGGAAGCACAAAGGGAAGGAGACCAAAAAAACTAATTCGAATCCAAAGGAAAATCATAGAACTTCTGATGGAGCCTCAGGTTCCAAGAAAAAAAGAAATTCTAGAAGACTAAGTGTCCATATTGTATGAGAGGATTTCATCCAGAGAGTTAGTGCATGAAGAAGACCATTGACCAGTTGACACCACTCCTTGAAGAAAACAATATTGCCCTTCCACAAGGTGCAGAGATGTATGAAGCTAGAGAGTAGACTGAAGATTATGAGAGGTTCCATGCTTTGAAAGTAGCCTTCACTCAGTCGAAGGATTACTTGATAGATTCTGGAGCATATAACCACATGGTTGCCTCCAAAGAATCCTTCACTACTCTGGATCTCTCAGGAGGACCTAGAATTCATATGCGGGATAACTCACAGATCCCAGTAGTAGGTAGAGGTTCTATTAAAATCCATCACGGAGAGTTCAAGAATGTACTCTATGGACCCTCTCTTGCAACAAAAAGGTTATCTATTTTTATCATATGACACATATTGGCTTTCCAAAGCAAGTTGTATTTGGTCCTGACTCGGTGTATATCTTAGATATCTCAACTAGGAAGATTATAGCGAAGGGTTTTGCAAACCATGCCTCCATATTAATTCTCACACTTGCTACCATACTCAGCTCCAACACAATCTCAACAACCATTTGAAAGGGAAGGTAAACACTCTCCTTTATCTCCATTTGCAGATAATGATATGTTGATTGTACCTCAAGATGATCTAGATCTAGATCCAGCTCCTATTCCAAATCATAAGCTTAAATGGGATAAAAATCTCATTGAAGCAACTGGGAATGATGATGGGGATCCAAATGATAGAAGAAGAACGAGGTTCCAGTATAAGAATGAATATGTTGCACTCTCTGACACAACTTTTCTACCTACAGAGTGGTGCAACAAACTTCCATAGAGATGTTACTTGATGAAAGCGAATGATCCACAATTTGGCCCACTGAATAACAAAATGGAGCATTCCATTCCTCCTCCAAAAATAAGAGACAAAAGCAACATACAGTAGATTGGAAGAATATGGAAAGGTTCACATGCATAGTCCCAGGATGCTGATGCACATAAGAACCATGATTCTGCATGGCTGCTCCACAGAGTTGCAGATAGTAACAATTTTTTCACAAGTTTTTGCTCAAAGATAATTTTTTTCCCTTAAGTAGTATAGCTTGTTTCCTGATTCATGCTTATTTTGGGGTGGGTTTTTTACCATGAGGTTTTCCCCATTTTCCNGGGGGGGTGGTGTTAGGATTAATAATCCTTCTTTGTCCAATATAGTCTATTTTTAAATATTTCCTAACTTAGGTGTTCATTTATCACCTTACTGGAGTTTTGGTGCCATTGGTGCCATTGGTGCACCGATGCCACTGGTTCAATTGGTGCCATTGGTGCACCGACGCCACTTGTGCCATTGGTTCCATTGGTGCCACTAGTGCCATTGGTGCCACCGATGCCATTGGTGCCACCCATGCCAATCCCTACATTATAGGAGCCCACTCCGAGTGCCACTAGCAACCTCCATTAGTTGGTTGTGGCTGGTAAGCAATTATGTTGAGTTAACCTCTAGTTACAATCAGTTAGATCACTTTTAGTTAGCCTTGCGCCAGTTATGCATGCATGAAGGGAGAGTGGCACCTTTTCCCACTTACCTCATCAGTTAACTGATTGTAGACTAATTTAGACATGTGGAGTTAGACTAGTGAGCTTGCATCAGTGATTTGGACACACTGAGTTAGCTAGTTAGTTAGTATGAGTTGGTAGATTTGAATCCTATCCATGGCATTCAAATCCTATGTATTGTAACACCATTGTATTACTGATTAATGAATGGAGATTAATGTTGTAATTAGCTGATCAATTATTATCATATTTGTCTCAAATTTGTGTTGTTCAGTGTACATTGTATTGATAATTCCACTGCATATTTCTCTTGTCAATTGCTCTCATTTGCCTTGTTACCACGAATCTTGTAGTTTCCCTGTGAGGTGATCCTATTTAGGAAGACAGAGGAAAGGAAACTAAATTCATGACCTACGACATCCAAGACTTTCGAAAGAAATCGGATGTCACACCAGTCAAGGATACTAACACTTTAGACCCAGTGAAAACACAGAGCCCAGGGGCGTCCCTATGACCAATAAACCCTAAAAAAGGAAAATGAATAGATGACCGAGGGAAACTTGGTGGGATCTCTTAGTATAATGGTTATTTAGAGTTTAGTTCGATTACCAAGAGATTCCGAGTATCTAGGTGAAAAGCCACAATTTTACCCTAGGGTTTTATGCAGCAAATTGAGATCTAGGGAAAAACGGTGAAATTTAATGAAATTGGACACTTAAAATGATTGTTGGATGTAGGATTAGGAAAATGAAAGAAAAACCAACAATACCCAGTTTACGGTTATGGAGATACCCACTTCTCCCAAGGAGGGGCGTTTTCCCTAAGTAGCAGGTGAGTGCTTTGGATGGGAAAATGGAGTCCGATTGTGATGAAAATTTAAACTTATGGGTTTTATGTTTGATTCAAATTTGGGTTTAAGTTTTATATCTCGCCGCAAACCAAAACTTTCATATCTAAGAAACGAGTGTTTTATAATTATAGAAGTGATGGGCAATGCATGCATACAATAAAAGAAGGATAAATTACCTATGAGACATACCTGGATCTTGTAGATGACTTCATAAACGATGAAGAATGCCACTTTCCCATTCAAATGAGCCTTTTCGGAGAATATATTGATGTAGTTGAGCCACAACCAGTCACCCTAGTGCCTCCTTCAACCTGCCAGATCAGTTAAAAGCAAATGATATGGAAAAAAAATGAGATCTATAGAATAAATAAAATATAGGAAGTAAGAAATCATCAAGATAGAAATACTCTCTGATCTGGACACCCTAGAGTCAGGATGATGATGAGTTCCCCCATAAAACACCCTCTCTCTCTCTAGCGCGCCTCCTTCAACCTGCAGATGGAATGGGCAAAGGAAAATATGCGAGATGGATCCTGAACAAAAGTCAGTGTAGAAGAGTAGCAATTCCAGTCATCAGATCATCAAATCATTTACAAGATACATAAAAGAGTAATCCTAGACAAAAATATTTTTATTCAAATTCCGATTCCAAAGCTCATGAATTACAATGGGGGGGTCACCTCTCTTAAATAGTTTTAGAGAGACATAAACCCTAAATCAATTTATCATCCAACGGTTGAGATTAAAACATCATCAACGATGGATATCAACAATACATAACTTATCACATGGACCAAGTGATTGAGTCAACCAAAGGGGGCACACTTTGCTCAAGGACGCCTATCCTAAGTCAAACTCAAAATATAACATAAAGTGTGATACACCAATATACTAAGGGGGTCAATTACGGGATTAATTCACCCTAGTCCCTTTTACAACTTCAAATCACATGATATAACAATGAAATACATCAACAACCAATAAGAGGGGGCGCCCCTTGGGGGGGATTTCCTCATTGGCTGAGCCATAAATAAATAATCCGGACATCTGTTGACTCTAAAATGCTAAGGGACTTTTCGAGATGTTGAGAAACATCATCTGTCAAATTTCCAAGTCATTTTATTGATTCAAGAGGCCAAATCGATGTTTTCAGTGATTTACTAGTTCATTTTTGCTGGTACAATCTCTCAAAACTGATAAATACACCATAACTTTGTCGAGGGTGCAAAATGGGGCAAATTGACTGCTATTGATGATGTGGAGACATAGAAGAATGGTATAAGTGACAACTCATACCCCTTGAAACACTGGTTTGCTCTAGGAGAACCAATCATACTGCTGTCTGGAATAAAATTTAATCATTTGGCCAATAATTAAGTGATAATAATCACTTTTTCTGGGGAACCGGGGCCAAACTCTCAAAACTGAAACTGCAGTATTGGTCTTGGGCATATCTGGAACAAATATAGACCATGTTGTATTTTTGAGTCACTGCCTTGGGAACTGTGATTGACTTGGTCAACTGGGTTGACCAGGTCAAAGTACCCAAAATCAAGGTGAGATACTGTATCAATATGATCCTGCAACCATCCAAGGTAAGAAATGCCCCAACAATGTGTATCAAAAGCCAACTTAAATCAGTTATTCATAATCATGGTGACAAATAATAATAATAATAGTAAGATGTATATTTGCTTATGAAAAATATTAGAATCTTCTGGAAGTCTACTTGTTCATGCCATACTTACAAAGTGTAAAAGATGTGCTACAGATGGGTGAGGATTGAAGAACTAGGTTAAGGCAAGGGGAAATGAATTTTGACTGACTTAGACTTAGTGATCTATCTGAACGATAACCAATACACTCTACCAAGGTGACATATACATGATAGATGAAAAATAGGGAATGGTGGTGTCTCACAAGTGGATGAGCTGACCTGAAAAGTTTCCATTCAACCTTAACAATCATGTCTATGACTCACATCCATGCTAAAGAACAAGATCCGTGAGGATTTTTTCAAGGACCCTTGCGTTGAGTACACAAGAAAATGTAGTGAAGAGATCCTAGGGGACACTTAGAATTACTTGTCCCTTACTCCATCTCACATCAAAAACCTTTGGCTATGTGAGGAATTAATCATTACATTTCAACAATATGGACAATAGTCTTTAGATTTAGCATTTGGTTATCCATTGCTTTATATGGGCCTTTCACAATTTCATTTCATAGCCTTTCTGATTTGTTTCTAAAGACATAATTTTCAATTTCATTTGTAGGATTGCATTTCATAATATATATAGCATACAACTCATAATGCATGTAATGATGGTAGACATATTGCTTCAAGTTTTAGCTAAAAAATTCTCGAGCACCTGGGGGGGGGGGATATCCACAATCAGGAGCAAACATCGAGGGAAACCAACTAGAGAGATCAAGGCTTCAAAACCTAACTCACCTAAGCTCAGGAACCTTCACCAATGGGTTCTCCTGGCCCAAAAGGATCAAGGGTTCGACAAGTTTTGTTGCACAACTCAGAGCTGAGACACAAAATAACATGGGATCCATCATGCATAGGGGTCAGAATGGGGAAAAATATCTTCAATCTCACAAGTATCCATCAGTCTAAGTCATGGGATAAAAACAAAAGTGGATGAACTAGATGGATGGGGACAAACGACATGGAACCAACCTAGCACTAAGGTTTACACTTTGTTCAAACATGGCATGGGAAACTGTCTTCACATTGAATTCTTTGATTAATCACAATACATGTTAGAGCAATATAAAACATATAAGCATAGGTCACCATAATCATCCTAACATGACAAGCATAGGTGTTTGAGATACATCATAGAGCAAAACTAAACCAAGGAAATATACCCAATCTCACCATGTATACTTGTCTCCAACTGATAAGCTCCTCTAAAAATGTATGTACCAACTCTTGATCTGTTGCTCTGCTCTAATGAACTAGATCATCACAGAAATCATCTCAATGGAATCCTGAATCTCATTCTTGGGAAAGGTAAATATGATGAATAAGGCTTTGAAATGAAATGAATCTGTAAAGGTCCATGTTGATACGCCATGTAAAAAGTATCCCAGAATAGAATAAGAGACAAGTCTACATGCTGCATCATTTGAAGCCTAGTTGCAAATGTATATGTGATAACATTTGGCTCCAAATGGGACAAGTGCTCTAATGAAGAGAGTGCTTGAGAACCTCATAAAACTCTGGTCCGCAACACCATCAGCAACAAACAAATCAACACATCCAACATTCTTGTTCCTTTCCAAGCATTTACCTACTACCTAAGCACATGGAAGAAAGAAATACCGAAGCATCGTGTATGGGAAACATATATATGCGTAAAAATAATCTGACAAGAAATAAATGTTGAAATTAAATGGATGAAAAGTAAATTCTAATCTACTCAATTCAAAATGCAGTACAAGACAAATACTACTCGGAACATAAAAGACTCAGGCATCAACCAGACAAAAGACAAAATCAAACTACTGCTCAAAGAACTTATTCCATCCTACCTACTCTACTCTAACCAATTAGGCAAGTGATAAGTAAAATGATAGATCCAATGTAACCGCTTGCTAAAATGATCGATTGTTCTTTCTTTACAGTTAATGACCCAACAAGCCAGAGATGGTTTAGAAGTAATGTATATGAAAATTGAAACCATTCTAACTTGCTGTTTGAAATTCAAAGAAAGATCTAGAATGGAATCATGCCAAGGTTGAGATTTACTTTCGAGAACCTTATCCATCAAGATACCAATAGGATCATAAAAAGAATGCGAGCTTGTTCTTGATGGAAGAAGACAATATGACTCATGATTCAGGCACTTCGAACATTTTTTTGTTTTCTCCTCTACCCTACTAGGTCATTCAATTATATTTACTCCAAGAAAAATAGAGGAATTGCTTAACAATGGATAAAAGATGAAATTGATCTTTATACACCTTCTCCAACCACCATAAGAAAGATTTATAAATTGAAAAATATTACTCACGACAGATGATCAAGAAGGGAAACGAAGCACATTTTCTCCAATTATGTGACCATGCTCAAACTCCTGACTAAAAATTTCAAAAGTAACAACTTGATTACAACACAAACCCATACAAGAAGACTCGAAAAGTTGGGACGGTAGGGTGGATTGAAAATTTTCTCCTAGACTTGGAACAATTGATCTTGGAATTTGATGAGAGGAAAACGTTTTTAATTGAGTTCCAGGAACGATGGATATATTTGAAGCAAGGTCAGTATCCACACATTGAACCGACACTTCCTGATTAAGGATTGGATAAGGGATTTTGTCAATACCATTAGGACAAGGATGTTCTTGAAAAATTTCACTTATAATCGTATCATAATTATCATGCGATTTATCTTCAAAAGAAGTCACAACATTCTCAACATTTCTTCCCCTGTAAGGATATGGTCAAGATCCGAATCAAAATCCATATGGCTTGAACATTGACTCAGATTGTTATCAACCAGGAAATGATTATGGAGTTGTTCTCTTAAAGGATCTTCAATGGATTCACATATGAGCGAATCAACTATGGATGGATGATCATTTCAGTCTCCCTCTTTATCTGTGCCTTCATGAGGAAATGATGACAATATTCTAACATGTTCCCCTTCTATATCAATATCAAAGTCTTGAAGGGTCAACATTTTCTCATCATTATTCTCTTGCATCGAAGAGTCATTCAAAGGCATATCCACTGTTGGATCGGGAGAGGAGGAATCATTTCGATAATGAAAATCGTAATTTATTTCACTATGGTTATCTTGATCATCTTCATAATATTGATCCTCAACAAGACAATCATTATTTGGATGCATGGATTCATCAATGCTTTTACCCCATTCTTCTCTTAATAACTTAGTGAACATGTCGTATCCAGTGATGGATCCCGGTGCTAACGTATACAACCAAAAATTGGCATTACCTCTTAAGGATTCACCTAGGGCTCGCACGAGGCAACCCTTCATTGTATCCTTTTGGCATAGGATGAGGTGCCCCAGGAATTTCAGAGAAGTCAAATGGAGAAGGTTTAGTTTACTTCCTAACAACTCTGTTTATTTGAGTTGGATACGTAATAGGATTGCAAGGATCATTCAGTTTATGCTTACTCACTAGTCCACTTGGGATGGTTGGGAAGTATTTATCGTGTGGGTGAGGGGATTGGTGGGTATCATAAGGATTGCGATAATTAGGTTCATACCCATAATCATGGTCAGGATCATCCTCATACCAAGAATTTGACCTCCATATATCCCTTTCGTCTATTCGCCTTCTAGCTTAATTTATACTTTTGGTTAATTCCATCATGTGTTGGATAAATACATCTGAATTCATTATGATTTATGGGATGGGTTTGCTTCTTAGTTGAGTCATGTTGTGGAGTCTCCAGGTGAACGAATTGCCGTGTTCACCAATGGATAATGTCGTAGGAGAGATATAGAAAATACAGTGACTGTGCATAATTAAGTAATTGAAATACAACCACTAGATTTAAGGCCAAATGTGATATGAATGAATAATAATGTAAATGCATTAACAGGCACCAAAGGTATGTAAATAGAACCAATGTAATCCTGTACCTCCACGACAATGGCACCAAAAATGTTGGCAAAGAGAATTGGAGTAGAGCTTAAGGATAATTGTCGAGCCAAGGTAGGCGTCTGCCTCCACAGCAACGACGCCAAAAATGTTATCATGAATATTGTAGTTTCCCCATGAGGTGATCCTATTTAGGACGACAGAGGAAAGGAAACTAAAGTCACGACCTACAGTATGCAATACTTCCGAAAGAACTCGGATGTCACACCAGTCAAGGATACCGTCACTTTAGACCCAGTGAAAACACAGAGCCCAGGGGGTGTCCCTATGACCAAGAAACCCTAAAAAAAGGAAAATGAATAGATGATCGAGGGAAACTTGGTGGGATCTCTTAGTATAATGGTTAATTAGAGTTTAGTTTGATTACCAAGAGATTTCAATTATCTAGGAGAAAATCCCCAATTTTACCCTAGGGTTTTATGCAACAAATTTGGATCTAGGGAAAAATGGTGAAAATTAATGAAATTGGACACTCAAAATGATTGTTGGATGTAGTATTAGGCAAATGAAAGAAAAACCAACAATACCCAGTTTACGGTTTTGGAGATACCCACTTCTCCCAAGGAGGGGCGTTATACCTAAGTAGTAGGCCAATGCTTTGGATGGGCAAATGGAGTCCAATTGTGATGAAAATTTAAACTTAAGGGGTTTTATGTTTGATATAAAGTGGGTTTTAAGTTTTATAGCTCACCGTAAACCAGAATTTACAGATCTAAGAAACGAGGGTTTTAATGATTATAGAAGTGATGGGCAATGCATGAAGAAAATAAAAGAAGGAGAAATTACCTATGAGACGTACCCGGATCTTGTAGATGACTTCAAAAATGATGAAGAATGCCACTTTCCCATTCCAATCAGCCTTTTCAGATAAGATCTTGATGTAGTTGAGCCACAACCAGTCACCCTAGCGCCTCCTTCAACCTGCCAGATCAGTGAAAATCAAATGATAAGGCAAACAAATGAGATCATCATTAAGATAGAAATACTCCCTGATCTAGACACCCTAGAGCCGTGACGATGGTGAGTTCACCCACAAAAATGCCCTCTCTCTTTCTCTCTTTCTAGCGCGCCTCCTTCAACCTGCAAATGGAATGGGAAAAGGAAAACATGCAAGATGGATCCCGAACAAAACTCAGTGTAGAAGAGTAGCAATGCCCCTCATCAGATCATCAAATATTTTACAAGATACACAGAAGAGTAATCCCAAACAAAAATCTCTTTATTCAAATTATGATGCCAAATTTCATGAATTACAATGGGGGGGTCACCTCTCTTAAATAGGTTTAGAGAGATATAAACCCTAACTCACTTTATCATCCAACGGTTGAGATTAAAACATCATCAACGATGGAGATCAACAATACATAACTTATCACATGGATCAAGTGACTGATTCAACCAAAGGGGAACACTTTGCTCAAGGACGCCTATCCTAAGTCAAAATCAAAATATAACATAAAGTGTGATACAATAATATACTGAGGGGGTCACTTAGGGGCTTAATTCACCCTAGTCCCTTTTACAAATTCAAATCATATGATATAACAATGAAATACACCAACAACCAATAAGAGGGGGCGCCCTTTAGGGGGGATTTCCTCACTGGCTGAACCATAAATAAATAATCCAGACATCTGTTGACTGTAAGCTGCTGAAGGACTGTCTGGGGTGATGAAAAAAATCCAAACATGCAAGGGTCCTAGAAAAGATCCATAACTATGTACAGGGTGCAAACTGGGGAAAACTGACTGCTCTGGATGATCTGGAGACATAGAATAATGGTATAAGTGACAACTCATACCCCCTGGAACACTACTCTGCTTTAGGAGAACCAATCATACTGCTATCTGGAATAAAATTTGATCATTTGGCCAATAATTAAGTGATAATAATCACTTTTATGGGGAACTCGGGCCAATATCTCAAAACTGAAACCGCAGTATTGGTCTTGGGCATGTCTGGAACAAATATAGACCATGTTGTATTTTTGAGTCATTGCCTTGGGAACCGTGATTGACTTGGTCAACTGGGTTGACCAGGTCAAAGTACCCAAAATCAAGGTGAGATATTGTATCAATATGATCCTGCAACCATCTAAGGTAAGAAATGCTCCAACAATGTATATAAAAAACCAGCTTAAATAAATTATTCATAATCATGGTGACAAATAATAATAATAATAATAGTAAGATGTACCTTTGCTTCTGAAAAATCTTAGAATCTTCTAGAAGTTTGCTTGTTCATGCCATACTTACAAAGTGTAAAAGATGTGCTACAGATGGGCGAGGATGGAAGAACTAGGTTAAGGCAAGGGGAAATGACTTTTGACTAACTTTGACTTAGTGATCTATCCAAATGATAACCAATACACTCTACCAAGGTGACATATACATGATGGATGAACAATAGGGAATGGTGGTGTCTCACAAGTCGATGAGTTGATCTGAAAAGTGTCCATTCAACCTTAACAATCATGTCTATGACTCACATCCAAGCTAAAGAAAAAGCTCTGTGAGGATCTTTTCTAGGACCCTTGTGTTGAGTACACAAGAAACTGCAGTGAAGAGATCCTAGGTGACACTTAGAATTAGCTATCCCTTACTCCATCTCACATCCAAACCCTTAGGCTCCATGAGGAATTTTTCATTACATTTCAACAATATGGCCAACAGTCTTTAGATTTAGCATTTGTTCATCCACTGCTTTATTTGGGCCTTTCATAATTTAATTTCATATCCTTTCTGATTTGTGTCTAAAGACGTAGTTTGAAATTTCATTTGTAGACTTGCATTTCATAATATTTTTTTTCCTTCGAAAAAAAGCATAATTTTATATCATCCGTAGAGAAACAAAATTACTGTTTGTAGATACAGTTTTTTGCATATTTTTGTAAAAATAAATATATGAGCAGAAAACAAACCTTTATCCAAGAGGATCCCCTGGAAAGCCAGCCAACATATCCATGCATGGTAATCACCCTGAAATATAACCAGCCCAAACATACCGGGGCACAAACAAAGTACCAATCAGTTTCCACCCGAAACGGTCAACAAAATGTCAAAAATAGTCCAAAGATGTAAGTATGTCCAGGAAGTTTTGTGTCCTTCTATCATCTCACACAGAATGAAGATGATATCAAATAACATATGACTGCGGCCCAACAAACTGGGTATATAAAGATAGGATCTCAAAAAATGTAAAAGAATTTTTAAAGTGTAGTAGCACGCTCTATAAAATGCCAGTGATAGTATTCATGACACATATCCCCTAGTTTCTCTCTGATCTTCCTCTGGGCAAGAGCCAACTGGAGCCCCTCCTTCGAGGCACAGTCTGCTTGCTAGTTTTTTTCCCTGTAAACATGTTCGCATGAAAAAACATCAAGTGAGTCTAAAACAACACAGATGCATGATAAAATATTGTTAAGTCTCAGATTCCGACAAAGTTGAATCCCCTTGATCTAGTTTATCACATTCATAGAGTCAGCAAAAACATTCAGAGATCTACACCCTTTTTTTGCTGCAAAGATGAGGAATTGTTTTAAGCTTAGTAACTATTCAAAATTGTTGCTCCCTTCCCCCAGCCCAACCATAAGTTCAAAAGAGTGATTTTATGTCAAAAAAAGTATGGCCCCACCCCCATAGAGATTGTTTTGTGATGCCCCATCAAAGGATCCCCAAGGAACCGATTTGTCAATTTCTAGGCCCAATACTTCACTCTGTCTAGTGGCCCGAATATGTTGAGGAAAAACTTGTAGGATCCCACAAGCCAGGCTAGTAGTAATAGTTGGTTTGCATAGTTTATCTGCAAAAATTAAATAATTTCTAGCCAACCAAACACCCCAAATCACCAGTAATGGTAGAGCTATCATAATATCCAAAGTTTCCGACCTCCTCCAATTTTCCCAAGCCAAAAGAACCGTGGCGCCTTCCCATATGCACATCACTCCCAATGCCTTAGAGCAGTCCTTCCACACTTCCTTGATGTAGGGACACTGGAGAAAAATATGTAACACCGACTCACCTTTAGCTTTACACAGGGTGCACCAACCCGGACCCAGGAAACATATTTTTTGCAAGCTGTCCCATGTGGGTACCTTATTTTCTAGCACACACCACAAAAAGCCTAGTTTTGGGTGGAATTTTAATCTTCCACAACTTCTTCCACCACTAGACCTCCACCCTCTGAAAACCTTCCATATTGAGCTTTATGTATCCTGCCTTAGGGGTATATTTCCCACTTAGAGCCAGATCCCATATGAGCACATCCTCCTTGTCCCTGAGCTGAACCTGAGCCTGGTTCAACACCCCAATGAACTATTCCAACATCCTTTCATCATATTCTGGTAGGTCGAAATCCTGAGCTGATATCCAAGTCTGGGACCATCGGTTCTCCTGAACCGGAGAAACTAGTTGTGCTAGGTAAACAATACCTCTCTGTCGCAAAGACTCCACCATGTGATTGGGGATCATGTGATGCCGATTGCTTCCAGCCCAAGGTTCCTCTCCAACCCTCAATTTTCTGCCATTCCCCACTTACCATGCCAGGATAGATTCAATGACATCAAATGATTTCACCATAGCCTTACAAATGACCGAACCACTTGAAAACATTTTGGTAGGCCTCCTAATCCAATATTCCACTGAATTAGGGGAAATGTACTTTTGCACCATAACCTGAGTCCACAGACTGTCCCCCATTAGCAATCTCCAACCACCCTTGGCTGCTAGAGACTTTGCAAATAGAAAGATATTTTTAAGGCCCCAACCCCCCAAACCTTTAGGCACCACTATCCGCTCCTACCAAACCCAGGGTGTCACCTGAACCTCCTTTTTGCCACTCCACAAGAAATGGAAACAAAGCCTGCATACCTCTTCCAAAATTCCTTTTGGGATCCAATCCAGTGACATCCAGTAAACTGGGATGGCTTCTACAACAACTTTTACCAATACCAGTCTACCAGCCCTAGAGAGCCATTTATGACTCCAGATTTTAAGCCGTTTTTCCATCTTATCTAGAAGTCATTTCCAGTCCTTCTTTTGATAGTCATTTGGTTTTAAGTTAAAACCTATATATTTTAGGCCACCATCTAGTCCTTCCAGTCTGTATGGGTAGGATCCTGAGATAAACTGTTGTTCCTCCGCACTAAGCAGGTGGGTTGACAGAGTAGACTTCCTGCATTTATTTCCATCCCCATAGCCTTAGCAAAAAGAGCCAAATTATGAGAAATGGTATTAACATCTCTAGCCGATCCTGAATAGAAAATTAAAACATCATCTACAAACAATATATGTGTAATCCGGAGATGCTGTGAAATCTGTATACCCATCAAATTTCCAAGTCTTTTTTCCTCCCTCGGAGACCTTCTTAGTCCTTCGGCCACAAGCAAGAAAAGCAAATGAGAGAGTGGACATCCTTTCCGCAGCCCTCTCTTAGCATGGAAAAAAGGAGAAGCAACTCCATTGATCAAAACCGAAAAAGACACAATTGTGATACAGTTCATAATCCACCTAATAAAAGCAATTCCAAAACGAAGATGAGTTAGGAGCATACGAATGTATAACCAACTTACCTTATCATAAGATTTAGAGAGGTCTATTTTGAGGATAGCCCCCTTTATATTTTTGGTTTTAATGCTATGGAGGCCCTCCTGTGCAACCCTAATAGCTTCATGGATCTATATCCCCTCCAGAAACCCAAATTGTTCATCAGAGAGATGCTCAGACATGATTCCTTTGAGTATGAGTGCAATCACCTGAGAGACAACTTTATAGATACAATTGCAAAGAGAAATGGGCCTAAACTCATTCAACGACACATGATTGTCAACTTTTGGGATCATAGCTATAAAGGTTGAATTGAAATTGGTAGGAATCCTACTAGAAATTCTAGTATCATCCACCACCCTCAGTAAATATCCTCCCAGAAACTCATAGAGATCAATGAGAAATTCAATCGTCCACCCATCAGGTCCAAGACTTTTGTCCTTCTGGAAACTTTGGAGGTCCGCCTTAAGTTCCCTTTCAGTGACTTCTTCCATCAGGGCCAAGTTATCCTCTTCCTCCACAAACCTTGGGAAAACATGGGCAATTCTAATAACTTATGCAATAGACGCCTTGTCAGGGGCTTTAAATAGATTCTCAAAATGTTCCACCCATGTCCTAGCCATGCCTTCAAAGGTGTCATGGGGCATACCACGGTCATCCAATAAAATCCAAACAGTGTTTGCAGCTTTTCTTCCCCTGGCATATGCATGAAAACACTTGGTATTATCATCCCCACATTCTAGCCAAATATCCCTGCTCTTCAGTCTCTAAGTCTCCTCCCTTTCCAATAACGGCTTCCTCCTATGCCCCTCCAATATGATCACCAACGATTTATCCAAGTAATTCAACAAACCCTCCCCATCTTTGTCCAGGGTCTCTGCAAGATCCTTTTCAATTTGTTTTAGTTCATGATCCTCCCTTCTTCTCTTATCAGCAATCGAAACTTTAATAGCTACTTTTAGGTTATGGATGTTCGCAACAAATTGAAAAGCTCCAGAGATCCTACTATCCGGATTAAAAAGGACCCAATTATTTGTAATCAGAGCGTGAAATGAATCATCATTCAACCACATCCTATTGAATTTCAAAGGGATTGGTGGTTCAACAGGACCATTTCTGAATTCCAAGAAGATAAGTTGGTGATTAGAAATGCCACCACCTCCCACCCACTGTATGATGAAATGGTGCTTGTCCACCACCTGTTCTGAAACCAAGAAACGGTCCAACCTCTTGGAAACTCTCCCTTCCCCACATTTGCTATTTTTCCAAGTAGATTTGATTTTGATAGGTTCAATATCCAAGTGTGAAGTAATCTGTCAACAAATCTGCGTGGGCATGTGGCCCCCAAACCTTAGCCCACCCCAAGGAAAAATTTAAATCACCACCTCTGATCACCATATCTCCTCTAAGAAGTGTGTTATTGAACAGGTTATCCTAGAAGGGGATCTTGTTTAGATACGGGACATAGATATTAAAAACAATAAAAGTGTCCACATGATCTAGAGCCTTAAAAGTCATGCCAAGGATAGACTCCGTACCCCAAAGGTTCAAAACCCGAACTAGTCTAGGGTTCCACTCGATAGCCAGACCTCCAGAGTGCCCACATACATCCAAAGTCTCAAACCTCCAACCCAAAAACCAACTTTCCAGCCTACTCTTGACCACATCACCTAACCCTAAAGTTTCTTGAAGCATAAGAACATCAGGGGGTTCTAAATCATCCACCCTCCTAAGTGCCGATATTTTCTATGGACCAGCCAAACCCCGACAATTGTAAGACATAAAATTCATTGACGACCCTTCTTCTGGGCATGCATTGCTCTAAGTTCCCTCTCAATTGATTGTTGTTTACCTTCCAACAAATCCTTTCTAACTCTGGTATGAGCCTTTTCCATCAAATATTTTCTACCTCTCCCTCGAGAAGACGAGATAAGATGTTTCCCCAAGCCTCATGAATCCTCCTTTGAGCAAGAAATATGAAAATACCCAGAGTCTGAAGACCCCATAGGGAAAAGAGGAGGCCTATCCCCATCAACACTCTTCTCACAACCTAGAAACAATGTAGATTCCCCCAAAAAATCAGCAGAGACAGGACTCTACTCACAACCCAGAAGCTGAGAAGACTCCCCCAAAAATGCAGTAGAGACTAGTCTAGAAACCTCTAAAGGTTGTGTAGTAATACTCAGGTTTTTGAGTGCCATCCAATCCATCCCAGATAGATTCAAATAAATGGTAAATAAATTAATGGATGGAGAAAGAGTAAAATATGTACTCGGAAAAGAAACCCCAGGAAAAGGTTCACCCTCCAGACTGTTTAGCACAAGCATAGGAAAAGGATCCCCAATCTCCTGCACAAGACCACATACATCAGTTGCATCACTCTCTAGTACCACGAGCGAAGATAAAGGAGACGACGGAGCGAAGTCCCCACGTTCCTTTCCCGACCTCTCCATCCCTCGCTGTTTCCTGTGTCCATTAAGGGTACGCACCACTAAACTGCAATTGATCTCCGAATTCCCATATTCATGGCATCGCCGACACCGAAAAGGAAAATTTTTGTAGTCCAAGAGCTGAATAAACTGAGAACATCCCCAAGTCAGCAACGTATCTTCAGCAAAACCGTCTCTAATATTGATGCTCACCAGAATCCGAGCCACCCGCTGCAACTTCTTGTTTTTAAAGGACATATTAGCTTCAATAAAAGAGCCTAGAATGTTACCGATCTTGGCAAAGTGCTCCTCAAACCAATATTGTAAAGGCAAACCCAGAAGAGGAACCCATAGAGGCACCACATCCACGTGCTCCCTGATAGCACCGAAAGACAAAATCCATGGTTTTAACATCATTGGAGAGTTGTCTAAAGATCAATTCATGTTTAGAACCCACTCCAGATGTTCTTGCTATTTGAAATTGAATGCATACCATCCAAGGGTAAGGCCAACCACTTCCAGAGCTTCCCCTAGAGCTTCCGACCAACAAGCCTCTACCCATTTTACAACTGTTTGTAAGGAGAAGGACCTACCAATAGCACACCCAACCAATGAAAAAATCGCTATTTGCTCAATCTATTTCCAGGCAATATCCTCTCCTAGAGCGTAGTTATACCTAGGCCGCTTTTTATTCAACTGGGATTTTTGACATTCTGCAGCCCCCTTTCTACCACCCCTACCATCCACATTGCACCTAGGCCCAGAAGCAGAACGCCCTATCAATGCAGGAACCGAGGAAACACGCAAGTTCACAGAGACAACATCCCCCTAAGTCTCGACCCTCAAACCCTCGCCGCCTGTGATTCCAACTAGAGAGTCACCGATAAACCCTTCCCCCAGCCGCAACCTGTCCATCACCCTTTTCCCTAGCGCCACTCAACAAAACTCCATTTGATTTTGGTAAATCAACAGTACCCATAAAACCCAGCCCTAAATTGTCAAAAACCCCTGCAAAGTCAAAAGGTTCCTCTGACAAAGTTAATGACGCCGGTGAAGAAAGAAGAAGTGAAGATAGAGAGAAAACTGCCTCATCAAAACCTACTGAGGGTATGGGGGAAGACCCTCATTTCGGGATGCGATTTTCTCCACCTCAGCCCGTAGCCCTCTACCTATCCCATGCCAAAATATGCCCTCCTCCGAGTGTTCACATGAATAGTCAACCAACTCTTCATCTGCCATGGCACTAAAAAACAAAGTAGAGCCGTAAAAATATGCAGTAACAGTCAGGAAGAAAGAAAGAGAAAAATAACCCTAGGTAAAAACATAAATGTTACCCCAGCCTACTCCAAATAAAAAAACACGCTTAACAAAACCCCTCCGAACTCCGGAACATGGACCTCGTCACATGGAACCACCGAACAACATCCAAACCACTGACAAGTCTGAACTCCAGGCTGTGAAAACGTGCCAACAATAAATTTTGTGAATTGAAATTCAAGAACCAATAGAATTTCAATAAAATGAGTCAACCATAATGGTTGAATTGACATATTTGTCATAAAAGAAAACTACTTTTTGTTCATATTTTCAACATATCTCCCTATGTTTTTACTCAAATTTCAAGCGGGAGAGCTCGTTGGATGCAGAATTTAATTTCGCATCCAATGAGTACCCACACTGCATACTTTTGACGGACCCCGCTACCCCAAAAACAAGAAATACCTGAAAAAACATGATGATGACATCATCACCACATTTTTCAGGTATTTCTTGTTTTTGGGGTAGCAGGGTCCATCAAAAGTATGCAGTGTGGGTACTCGTTGGATGTAGAATTAAATTCCGCATCCAACGAGCTCTCCCACTCAGAATTTGAGTAAAAACACAGGGTTATATGTCGAAAATATGAACACAAAAGTAGTTTTTTTTCATTCTTCCTCCAAAATTAATAACTCTTATTTTATTATTTTAACTATTATTTTATTATTTTCCTTAGGAGGCCCATTTTAGACCTCAAATTTCCTCTAATGACCCTCGCCATCAGCCTTGCATCTTCCTCCAAACCCTTGCCCTCTCCAACCAATACTTTTGTCTCAATTTTTCTTTTATTATTCAATGCCACTTTCATTTCATAATATATATATAGCATACAACTTATAATGCATGTAATGATGGTAGACATATTGCTTCAAGTTTTAGCTGACAACTTCTCAGGCAACTAGGGGGAATATGCACAATCAGGACCAAACATCGGGGGAAACCGACCATAGAGATCAAGGCTTCAAAACCCAACTCACCTAAGCTCATGAATCAACACCAGCGAGTTCTCCTGGCCCATAAGGATCAAGGATTCAACAAGTTTTGTTGCACAACTCAGAGCCGAGACACAAAACAACATGGGATCCATCATGCATAGGGGTCAGAATGGAGAAAAGGATCTTCAATCTCATAACTCTCCATTAGTCTAAGTCATGGGATAAAAACAAAAGTGGATGAACTGGATGGTCGGGGACAAATGACATGGAACCAATGTAGCACTAAGGTTTACACTTTATTCAAACATGGCATGGGAAACAATCTTCACATTGAATTATTTGATTAATCACAACAAAGGTTAGAGCAATATAGAACATATAAGCATAGGTCACCATAATCATCCTAACATGACAAGCATAGGTGTTTGAGATACATCATAGAGAAAAACTAAACCAAGGAAATATACATGATCTCACCATGTATACCTATCTCCAACTGATAAGCTCCTCTAAAATTGTATGTACCAACTCTTGATCTGTTGCTCTGCTCTAATGAACTATATCATCACTGAAATCATCTCAATGGAATCCTGAATCTTAGTCTTGGCAAAGAAAATATGATGAATAAGGATCTGAAAAGAAATGAAGCTGTAAAGATCCATGTTGATACCCCATGTAAAAAGTAGTTCGGAATATAATAAGAGACAAGTCTGCATGTTGCATCATTTGAAGCCCAGCTGCAAATGTATATGTGATAACATGCATGTATATCAATGGGTCACAAATTTAACAAACTTCCTATGGCATATAGATCCACCAGTCAGTTGTTGTTTTTGTTGATGTAGAATACCTTCCTTATAGATTAATGTAACTGCGAAATATATTATATTCTACTTTTATTATTATTATTGTTGTCCCTCCTTTCCGAAGTTGTTATTCTTTCGATTGGAAGTGTCCTTGATGTACTTGGTCATGCAAAATTATTGAGTTTAAACATGCATTGTAAGTTGGGTCAATAGTACCCACACAAGTATTGTTAAATGTTGTCTTGTGTCTCCCAAGGAAAGTTGGCCTTGTTGGAGAGATGAAGTCGACCTTGTTGGGTTATTAGACTTCGTAGTTGATGTGTATAAATAGACGAGGAACCCTCCTCATTTGGACACACTCACAACTCAAGCAAGTTCGCTAGAGAGAGAAAGATGAGTCCATCTGGAGGATATGAAGGAGTATATCTTATTATTGGGGTCTTACACTATACTTGGCTGGATTATATGTCGAGGAAGTTTCGTTGGGTTTTCTCCCCCACGAGGGTTTCCCAGGATAAATCTTTGTGTCTTCTTTGTCTTGTTGTTCTTGTCATTCTTTCAGCGATATTCTTATTATTGGGAATAACACTTTTAAAAATCTAACATAAAGTGGGTTGTGGATTCCTTGGAATAGTTACTCAACTACCAAGAATATCTCAAGCCATCAAATTAACACCATTGTCAAGAAGCATAGTTTTCAAATCTATCTTATGTGGGACATAAAAATGACAATATCTCGGCCCTTGTCAGTGAATGATGATCAAACAATTGGATGCTTTGTTATTTCAAGAATATTTTTCATTAAATATTTCACCTGATAACTCCACATTTTGGTGACTCCACATTGATTTCCATGACAAATTCTTTTGGTTGCATTGTATGCTCTGTTTGATTTCTCTATTGTACTTGGTTTTCCTAATAATATGCCCAACATTCCAAAGTTTAAAGAAGATGATGATGACAATCCTACTCAGCATTTGAAATAATTTCATTCTTGTATGCATAAGTTGGGGATTTTTGATGAAGATGTGTTAGTGATGATTTTGTTTTCTTTCAAAATACCCAGACAATGGTTCAAAGTTTTACCTCTTGCCAACATTTCTTCACTGAAAGTTTTTATCGTGTTTTCCATTCTCATTTTGGGAAAATTTATCATCTAGAAGATTGTTGTAATAAATAATTTGAAGAACAAGTCCATGATGAAAATGACTATATTACTGAGGAATTGAAGAATACATGGTCCAATATAGTACAAAATCCTTTCAAGAAGCAATTCATGGTATTCCTTTTGACATGGATCAAGAATTTTATGAGAAGATCAATGTTGTTGATGATGATAGGAAATCCAAAGTGCAATATATAATTTTTTAATTTGTATGAAAAGGTACCTCTAGACAGTTATTATATAAATGCACCTTAGAGTTTTCAAGAAGGTATAATACTTATTCTTCCTCCAAAAGATAAAATTCAAGAATCCATTGAGCAAATTGATGCCTCTTCTCTTGAGAACGATCTCAAGTTTCAAATGGCTATTGAGTCTTCGAAAAATCTGATACGTGTTAATGAGTTTCTAGTTAACTTTAAATTCGACACACATGTGACATTTCAGCTAATCTTACAGTAAGGCATCATAAACATATAACATGCAACTCACTGGAGACATCCTAATTAGATCCAGAAAGAAGTGTGAGTCCATAAATGCCAAAAAGCAGTCAAAAGTAGAGGTCACGTGGTTAAATTCCTGTTCACCCATTCTACAATGCAAGTTATAAATTATGTGATTGCGTTTAATTTCCTTTGAAATTTGTGCAACTATAAAAAACGATGGGATATCAACTACTTATAATGCATTGAAGGCTCATGAAATCTCCCTCACCATCAAAAAATTCAATTTGATTCTTCATTTGGGAAATCAGAGCAAGGTTATGTTGCTGAAATTGTGTTGATACTTGCTCATAGTTCACCTCTTCCTCCACCTATTGGCATTCCCCAAGCTCCCTTGCCACCTTCCTCCAAGGGGCAAGTGTTTCTCTCATTATTATTCAATTTATTTAACAGTTAGTATGGACAAAAAGGACCTCTCTGAAGGAGATTGGTGGATCCCCTTAAAGCTTGCACCTCCTAGGTGAAACTACCTGTAACAATCTTGACCATTGGGCAGTCTTACTTGGTTCTAGTATCTTCTTCTTGTTGTGGTTTGCATATCTTCACTCTATTTGTCTATTTCCATGTTAATTCTATTTATTTTGTTTTGTTTTCTAGCAAGAACTTGCAGGATCAATTCGGAGTTACCTCTTTTGCTTTAGTAACACAATACTGGGCCTCGGTAGCAACCTATAATGCTTTCACCCCTAAAGTGGTAAGAGTTGCACACCTTTGTGTTATTTTTCCCACAACAACATCTATGGTGACTCCACTTCGTTTTTGTTCATTTTTTATTAACTAGGTTGTTAATTGCTAAATAGTTGATTATGGGTTCTTGTGTTGTGCATGATTGGCCTCCTCTAGGTTGAGATTGCTGTTTACATAGTCACATGGATCTCGATGCCCCATGTGCACTACTCAAGCATATTTTCTTTCGACATTCGTGCAAAGCTATTGGACCTCTTCATGCACGATAATTTGCTCTCTGCTCACACGACCTTATTGTGTTGTAACCACGCTATAGCGTGTCTGTGTTTGGAAAACCCATGCTACTGTGTTTTATTTTTCTTTTCACCTGCTTTTCACAAATCTTGGGGTCCCAATACTGCTCACTAATGAACCATAATTAACATAACTTGCAATAGTTGTATTTTTCTCTAGTAATTATCTCACTTATCCCAATATTAGGAAGTAAAGGGTTCTTCCTTTGAAAACTACTTAGGTTAAAATACTTTGAGGCTTTCAATGGGCCTCACAATTGTCATTTGTGTTCAAGACATCATGCTTTCCATTTCATAGAAGTTGTTAGTATAGACATCTTATGATATTTTCTTACTCATGTTTTAGGCAAGGTAATGTTGATCACTTTTCCACACAAGCAAGGAACTAAAGACTCCAATATCCTAAAGTGTGCTTTTCACCTTGCACTCCTTGTGAACTTGGTGAATTAGAAAAGGGTGAGAAGTGCAAAATACCTTCATTACACACTTTTTACTTCATAAGCATTGTTGCAAGCACCTTTACTATCTTTTGAGTTGAAGTTCAATCTACATGTGCATTTACTTTGAGCTCTTTAGTTATTTGCAACAATTAATTTCATTTTCTTATTACACACATGTGTTTCCACTAGCACAAACTAAGATACCTAAAGACTCTCTTGCTTTGAGTATGCTCTACATCTCGCACCTTGTGTGACCTTGATGGATCAGAAAGAAGTAGGATTGTGAAATACCTCTCTTACACTCTTTAATCAAATTTGGACTCTTAAATAAACACTTGTAATTCTCAACCAACTAAATTCCTCCATAGGAGGTCACAAGAAAATTTATTGTTTGGCTAGGATTGATTCGACTAGGCATCCAAATAATGCCCACCAATCTTCTACACTTTGTATGAAATGATATATTATTGACTTACAGGGTAGTTTTGAATCCTTTTATCAGCAAGTGTCAAAAGACAACTCGAATAAGAAGGTGTATTGCCAAAGAATGAAAAATATGAGGTATAGTTTCCCTTCTCCCTACAAAGAGTCACTCAAATTTTTGTGGAGATGACACTATATCGTTTAGGCCGAACCACTTATCCACACTTGACGTGGGTATCTTAGTGGTCAAACTTAGGATATCACCAAGGTGCAATTGTGAGCGCAATTGACTCTTGAAATCAAATATTGCCATTGGGAAATGTTGTTCACTCTTTCGAAACATAACCCCATTACGTTTATAACTAACTCTTTATTACCTTCACTAGCCAATCATTGGGAGGATCCCATTACCACCAACGATTGTGCTTTTGGAAGGCCTGATTACATTTGAGAGGAAGGATGTTAGGTCTTTATGGAATTTACATTTATTTTATTTTTAAAATACAAGTTCACATAACTCGTAATTAAAAAGAGCATATATGTGGGATCACTTGCACTAAACTATATAACACATATCACTCACTTTTAACTATTTTGCATCTGTTGTGGGTGGAATATTTTTGCATTTATTCAATTGTCTCTATTCCCAACATCACTCGCATTTGTCACACAAAACTTCTACCATTGATGAACAAAATTACCTAAGGCAGTCCCATAGACTGCAAAGCCTTCCCCTTCTCTCAAGGGGTGTTTTCCCACTATCTCCCTATGGTTCACAAGGGAGATACTCTAGGCGGGCCATTCCCAAGAAACATTGATAGGATATTCCAAGCGAGGTCGCTCCTTGCTTGATTCATTTTCTCCCCTTGGAAATAATTTAGATCCTTTTTCTTCATCCTCTCACGGAATAAGCAGACCTTAATTTTGTCCCCTCAAAGATAATTTAGACCCCTTTGCTTCATCATATCATGGAATAGGCCACCCTTTATTTTCACCCCTCGGAGGAAATCCAATGGTCCAACAAACCATATCATGTATTTCCACTTATGGTGTTCCTCTAATAGTATAGTGGGTGACTCTGTGAAGCTCCTCCTCTTCCAGCAAACCCTTATATGAACAACTACAAAATGGTATGTGAATTTACCAAGGGAAACCCATGCCACCTTTGGGATGATAGCCACTATGTTTCTCACTTACTAATAGCATGGACAGGGGACAACCCCCCTCCATAGTAGAATCAGAACTAGGGTAACCAGAATGTGGGGGCCAATAACCCTCCAAAACAAGGAAATAGTTATAACAAGAGGACAAACTATTCTCGCTTGATGTGTGGAGAGTACAACCATTATACTCACCATTGTCCACTCCTCCCAAACTATTAGTAGTTGGTGGAAGCAAAGAAAAAAATAACAACAAATCCTCTTTAGCAATATAATGCACCACAACCCTAGCAAGTTGTCTTGTAGCAACCCTTTTCCAACCAAGAGGTAGTCACCTTGTAGCAGGAGCCTCACCCCTTAGGTGATGGCTCCTTTCAAAATAATTACATGAACACAATATATGCCAACTTATAAGCTCGAGCCAAAGGTTATGGCAGGCATGAACCCCCATAAGAGGACAAGGTATCTACTATCTCGGGAGGACCATGGAAAATATCGTGCCGAAGCGGTGAAAAAATCCCAAGGATCCAAAAGGTATCACTTAGGTGTCCCCCCCATAACCATCACATCAAAAATGGCAACAACTATAGTTGTGGATGACTGGCTTAGTCACCGGCTTCCATGTCTACTTTAGAAGTGTTACAATCATTCCCAACAAAAAGGAAGGCATTACTAAATGCACTTGGTGTTGTCAACCTTTCAGACCTGTGCCTTATGATCATCGATCTTGATAAAGGAGAACCGTGACTACCCTCATTAGTCGCCTTCCAAGTTTCAGTTACAGTTAAAAACATCATTATCCATCGATGCATTATCGACGAAGGTGCATCCACATGCGTAATCTCATCTAGTGTCTAAAAATGGTTGGGCTCCCCTGAGTTATTTCCCTCATCTATCGATCTTCATGCATATGATGGGAGACCATGACAACCAAGGGGTTTGTACCAAAATGTCCCCATTGAGCTAGGGGAAAGATGGTAATGATTGATATTGAGGTAGTCTATGTGCAACTAGACTACAACATCCTTTTGGGTTGCAGTTATGTGTATTCCATGAAGGTGGTTGCCTCTTCGGTATTTCACATTATGTTGTTTCCTTTTAATGGGAATACAATCACCCTTAACCAACTCAATTACTATGAACCTAATGCCAACACCGACCCCCAAAACATCCTATCCACCATAGGAGAAGTGAACCAACCCCCTTACATTGATATATTCCCAACAATGTACAAAGATTTTGACTTGCTAGGGGCATACTCAGGTCCCTTTGCCTAAAATCCCCACATCAATAGACGATCTTATGTGCACAATTTTCACCTATGAAAATACATCTCCAACCCCATTGCCATCATCATCAACCCCTCTAACGAGTCATGGAATTGAAAAAACATCAAGTCCATCAATGTCTTCCTTATTTTAGATGTCATTCTTGTACCCCCCCACAAGAGTGCAAGAGGTTCTAGTAATGGCTCAATTGACTCTGCCTGGGATCACTTTGGTAATACCGTGTGGTACCTTACTCCATCCTACCTAACTATGGCCTCAAAACCAATGTACCACTATGAGTTTGCACCAGTATTGTAAGTTACAACATTCAGGCCAGTTATGCCACCTATACCAAACGTCGAGTCAATGACACCTGTGACCAAACCACCACCAACTGTTTCCAAACCCAATAATGGAGGCATAAGAAAACCCGAGCTGAAATCCCCCATTATAACCAACCCTCTTCGAGATCCACCATCGGTAGTCACCAGGCCTCAAGATGAGGGCATAAATAAACCTAGGTTGAAAGCCCTAGCAATGAGAAACACTAATTTTGTATCAAATATCACCCCACCGCGTGCCTTATGTGGGAAACAAGCCCATGCGACCAACCTGTACCCCACCTTGTCGGAGATTAGGAATTTTCTTAATACTCCTATTACTGTGATGCATGCGGCACATAATATAGCAAGGGGCACACCTTCAACCTCATCTTTGCCCAACACGACAACTAAGCCCAATTTATTATGTACCAATCAGGCATGTTTGATTTTCTATTAGTTTGGGAATTATACACACCATTGTCCCCACCTCCCTTGATTTCAGAATGCCTTAGCGACCATCTTCCTCACCTGCCCTTTTTGAGATTCCTTCACCTCAACAACAATAAATGACTTCCATAAATGTGTCTCTACAACGGTGTCCACACTAATAATGTCTTCCTTAGAAACACTTAAACTAGAATAATCGTGCACCTGCACCTCCCCGATCAAATGTTTCCTCCTAAGCATATTCAGAGTCCAGAACTTGTTCTTAATAAGGCCTGTGTCACTCACCCATGCATATCATGTAGGTTGTTGACCCACCATTCGTTTTAGTGCCCTCTGTTGGGCATGTTACACACACTTCATTTTAAACAGAAGCGACTATTCAATAACCTCACCCCTTTGGGAATGACCCTTCCCATAGTATTCAAAGAAGAGAACAACTCTACCGTTGACAGTGAGAATGTAGACATACTGTTTGTCTCTCTTACAACTAGTAGTGATGACCCTCCATTATCATTTGTTAAGAATGATCTTCGTTCACCACAAATGTTGGAGAAAGAGCATAATCCTCTTGTCTTCTTCCAAGAGGAGATTCTGCCCCCCCCACAAATCCCCATCATCTATGTGAATATCATTTACATTGACTCACTACCTCTCCAGCTAGGTGCAAGTGTCTCCTACAATGAGCCAATTCAAGTGGGAGATCCCATACTTTCTACAAACAAAGTCAGGTCAATTGATATAGGGTTCGAATACTCCTTCTCTTTAGATGAAGACATGTTAGAGGAATATTCCTTCTCCACAAATGAAGCTAATGGAGGCCATGCACTTAGATGAGCCCCCATGGTACAACCTCCATCATAGTTCATCTTTTGACCCTACCGATTTAAAATCAATCACTTTGGTGGCCTAGCAATACATCATTGAATCAAAATACTTCTTACCTCCTAATCACGTCTATTGGTTCAAGAACCCAATCCCACCCCAAATACCTACACTCCAATCAACTGTGGAGTTTTTACCTGATACCTCGGCTCTCGAACAACATTTTTTACTTTGGAACACTTTGATGAAGAAATAAGGGAATCACTACAATAGAATGAGGCCATGAAGTTTTGCTCCAAATCACACTACGACCACTAAGTCCGACCTCACACCTTTAGCGAGGAAGAATTTGTCCTAGTTTTCAACATAAAAAAGGACACCAAACCTAGACCAGGTAATTTGTATCTAAATGGATAGGGCCCTATGTCGTAAATAAATGCCTACACAAAGGGGCATATATATTCACTGATCCTGAAGGAATGACCCTCAACAACCCTGACAATGGGTTGTACCTAAATCAATTCTTTCCATAATACTACGTGAACTCCTCATGTGTGCTATGTTTATGGTGATTAATTATGCATTGTCAATACCTTTGTCATGATATCTATTACATGTGGGTATCTGCGTCATGTGTACAGGATAATGACCACGAAATTGAGCTTCCAACCCTTTCAGGAATGGCGCAGGCCTTTCAACACAAGTATCACTATGAAACGGGCATATCAATAATGTTTTTCCTTTGTTTACATTACGTTTATCATTGCTCCCTCTAATATACGTAGGGTCATAATTCCCAGTAATGACGTTCCATTGATGTCATCACTGAGAATAACATGTTTCCCCCATCGGTGTGTACACCATTGCAAACCCTGTCATAATTTGGGACCCATTATGTCGAATCACCACAAGTACAAGGAATCTGATCAAGTTTGAAAAGGTCAACCCATAGTTCATCATTTTATAGCTGTGCATTTACGCCCCCACCTCTAGTAGTTGATGCCATGATATTCCTCGACACATATTATGATCAAGACTCACAGTTAAACACTCACACGTCCATGAGTAATCTACCATTTCCACCCTTCCTTGTATCATCACCCTCCCAAAGACAACAATGAGCCCCCACCCTCAAAAGCCACCAATTATATTTAGTTATTCCCATAAGAACAATTTGCATGGAATCGATTCATGGGAAACCGATCTTCGTTTTTGAAAAGAACCCTCACATCATCATGGAAAAGGTTCCCCAACCCACTCAAATGGGAACTCTTTCCATCATCAAATTGGTCCCCTAACACATTCAAAACCATGGGGACCCCACCAATTATTCTTTATGTACAATTAGTTCCTCGATCCACACAAACTTGTGGGAACCCTTGATTTTTTTGGTAGTAACCCCTAGTCGCCTTTTATAGATGTAGTTGAGTCCTTGTATTCCCAACATTGTTAGTTTTGTCAGTCACCATTACCCTTAGTATCGTGTCTCCAACAAAGTGCTTCATCTACAGTTTGTCTCCGTCTGTTACACTATGTATATCTATTTGAGGAATGTTGTCATCAATTACTCCCCAAGTTTACATCGACCAAAGGTAGTCATGAACCCCATGATTATCAACCAGTCTTGTGTCAGGTATTTCTGTCTTATAGTTTGTTACAAAACAATCTTGGTTCTCAATATAACACTCTCATCTTATTATGTACTTCAACTCTCATCGACATCAAATCACCATATTCTGAGAGTTGTAGTAGTGACAATTGTACCTTGGTGTCCTTTCAATCAATAAAAGGAATCACCTTGAACTAAATAGGGAGAGCCATTAATGCTCCCTAGCTTAGTGGTATCCCCTATTCTTGACGTAAAAACATCTATCACGCCAAGGGGAGTTGTACATTTCAAAGATAACAATGTTTACATTTAAAAATATCATGGTAGTAGCACATCTAGTACTTTGAGGTTCCCCACATCCACTTCTTCGACACCAGTAACATCATTTCCAGGTTCATGAACTCTTGCATGGATTGAATCCTCCTTCATCCATGTACTAGAAATATCATGAGTCAACCCCTCAGTCTCCTCTTATTGTAGTCATATTGACATATGCCCACCTCATTTGTATAAAACACCATCATTTGTTACAACTTCACTACTCGTCACTAGCACTCTTCCCCCACGGGAGGAACTTTCCATCCACACTTTCTTAGGAGCTTACAAGATTAAGAGAGCACGAAATGATGATGTATTATTGGCCCTACAATACCCTCCAAACCTAATACATTAGGGGACATATGTTAACACTTAAATTCCATACACGTGCGGCATTTTAACTAATATTGCAATAAGGTGTCATCAACATATAACATGCAACTCACCGAAGGGATCCTCATCAGATCCATAAAGTAGTATGAGTCCATAAATGCCAAAAAGTAGTCAAAAGAAGAGGTCACATGATTAAATCCCTATTCACTTATGCTACAGCACGAGTTATCAGTTCTGTGACCGCGCGGGCCTCGCATGGATTTTCCTTCAAAATCCACATTTTTGTAAAAATGACAAGATCTCAACTACCAAAAACAAAATGATGGCTCACAAAAGCTCCCTCACCAACAAAAAATTGAATTTGGCTCTTCAGATGCTTAGGAGCATTGAATAGCCCCCCTTGTGTACTTTGGAGCTATTTCATGAAGTGAAGGAGTTTACACTTGGCTCTAGATGTTTCTGAGCCACCTCTTAGCCTATAAAAGGAATCCCTGGGTATGCATCTAAGGAGGGAAAATTAGAGAAATGTTATGCTGTTGGAATAGTGTTGAGACTTCATCATAGTTCACCTCTTCCTCCACCTATTGGAATTCCCCAAGCTCCCTTTCCACCTTCCTCCAAAGGGAAAGTGTTTCTATAATTGTTCTTCAAATTATTTAGCATTTAGTGTGGACAAAAAGGACCTCCCTAAGTGAGATTATTGGCTTCCCTTGAAGCTTTCCCATCCTATATTACACTACATGTAACAATATTGACCATTGGCCAATCTAACTTGGTTCTAGCATCTTCTTTTTGTTGTGATTTGCATATCTTCACTCTCTTTGTCAATTTCATGTTATTTATTTTTAATTTGTTTTGTTTTCTAACAAAAACTTGCAAGACCAATTTGGAGTTACCTCTTTTGCTTTAGTAGCATAATAATGGGCCTTGGTAGCAACGTCTAAGGATTGCACCCCTCAAGTGGGAAGAGTTGCACACCTTTGTGATATTTTCCCCACAACATTTTTTAATAAAGATTTTCATTTCCATGAAGATGAAGAAGTCTTTGCTGCTAAGTATCAAGGAGATTTATCTATGGGCAACAATGCTAAATATGCATCTGAAGCGTTTCATGATGATGAATTGATGCCCCCTGTTTTTGAGATTGAAAATCAATACTTTTTGGGCCAATTTGCTACCTTGAATATTTTTTAAGACTAGGTTGTCCATGAAGAACATATTCAAATTCCCTTTGAGGATATAGAAAAAATGGTATATGAAAATAAATATTTAATGTTAGTATTTCCTTTTATGGTGATCTCTTGTCCAATGAATCATGTAAAGAAGAAGTACAAGAATAGTTGATTTATAAATATCTGGGTGAAGAAGAAAGACTCATTCTTGAAGAAACATCTACAAAAATCTTTAGCAAATAACTCTTAGTTGATGAATATGATGGTTATGATGATGATAATTTGGATTAGTTGTTTGAAAAAAATTTTGTTGCTCTAAAAGAATATGAAATGGTTGATATTCATAGTTGTCATGAAGAACATGATATTCAGTAGTTCTTGCAGAAAAGGTAAGATAATGATTTTTGTATTGATCTTGTCAAAGAGGAAGAACACTTTTAACATATTATGAGTATGATGAGCATACAACACCATCCTATCCTATAAAGAATTATAAGTAGCATTTTGATGAAAGGGATGTTGTTCCAAAACAATATGAATACAACATTGTACAAGCAAAGAAACTATTAAAGGGAGTGACTGATTTTTGTAGCAGTAATCCCATGTATGACACATATGAGTAGACATATGAAGGGATGTTGTTCCAAAACAATATAAAGGCAACATTGTACAAGCAAAGAAACTATTAAAGGAAGTGATTGATTTTTGCAATAGTAATCCCATGTATGACACATATGAGTAGACATATGAAGGGAAAAGTATTCAAGAAAGTTTTATGGAGCAGATATTGATTAAAAATCTCATAGAAAAATCAAAAGTACTTGCTATCAATCCTAAAAAAGAGAATTTCATTATTGTTTAGAAGATATTCTCAATGATTTTGTAGCAACTCACTTTCAAGTTTAAAGAGTTCTTAGATTTGATCCATTCTTACATTATGAGTATGTATTCCACTTTACCTTTGAGTCACATCTTTCCATACTACTTTTTCCATTGATGACTAAAGGTGTGAATGAGGTATAGTCATACAACCAAATGCTTAATTGGTTTCATTGGAAATTTCATTTTACCTGATCAAATGGATTTCAGATGATTAGAATAGGAAGAGAGTATGTAAATATGCTCAACTGCAAGTGTTTACTTCATTTTTTGCAAATAAATTTTGGTAAGACTTGTGTATATAGTTTGCTTCTAGAAGTCATGAATAAGCAAGGAATAGATGAATATGGTTTCAGGAAGCTTAAGAGGTTGAAAAAAAAAATAGGTTTAGGATGAGAATGAATCCATGCCCAAAGGAGTAAAGGAACCTGGTCTACATTTCTTGATGGTTTGCATGGAGACACCATCCCCCAGGTGGAGCGAGATGTTGCAACTCAAAATGTTAGTCAAAAAGTTTTGGCGTTTCGCTAAAAAAAGAAAAAAAATGGATTATTCTTCATCACCTCAAATTGCTTTTAGTCACATGGCCAATTCTTCAATTCTTGTGTTTATTATTCTCACTTAATTTTTTTTCGTGAAAGATACATCCTTGAGCCACAATTTTTAGTCACTTTAATCTTTTTTGTTTAATAAACAAAGGGTTTCTTTGTTTACAAACCATCGGAGCCATCTATTCAAAGTTGAAGAACTAAAAGTCTAAGTCAAACATCTTTTTATATTACAAACACTGAGATTTCAAACACCTACCAAATTGATCCAAATCAAGCATCAAGACTCAAACCAAGTGTCAAGTGGGGGGTTGGAATTTTGCTTCCTAGGAGGTAAAGCATTTAGAGAGTCCAATGGGCCATCGCGTTTAGCAAGATCAAAGACATTCTTGAGGATTCATCACATCATATGTATACTTTGTTCCTCTTTAGTTTATACAACATATCTCTGTTTTCTACAAACTTCTTTCTTGTTGTACTTGAAACTATTGTACCCTTCTTGTTTCAGTTATAAAGGTGAAGGTTCTAGACTTGATTTCAATCTTGTCTTCATAGTAGACTTTGAATATAATGCCAAGCAATTTTTTAGTTTTAATACATGATATTATTCTATGTTTTTTATTGGGTTATGCCAATTCTACAAGAATGTTGGTTATCTTTATATCTTCAATAATGGGGATTAGTACATGTTACTTTGTCATTCAATATATAGGATTTTAGGGTTCTTGAGAGAAAGATTACATCTAGTTTCATGGAAATATAATTGTTGGATTCATTGAAAAATGATCAACACATTTTCTATCTTATCATCAATGTTTAAGACCTACATACCTCTTCATTGTTTGTGGTATTTGTGTTATCTTCAACATTACTTGTTGATAATTGAGGATGTTTGTCTTCCTTTCATCTTCTCTATATCTTTCATTCACCTAAATTTATGCTTTTGCATGTCGAATAAAGATTCCCAATGGATAGGCTTTGGTCTGGTGGATCTGAAAGTAAATTCCTTTTCCTACCATGTACTTTCCTCCAACTTTATTTCTTACCATCAATAATTAAAGTTGCCATTATGTTTGCTTAAAGAATTAAGCCGTTGCTATGGTGACATTGGGTGGCAATCTCTTTACAAATTACTAAGGGCTGTCCCCTCTTGTTCCAAGAGACAACTTGATGCCTAAAGCGGGTTGTGTATCCCTTGGAATAGTTCCTTAGCACCCAAGAACATCTTAAGGAATAAGAAGATTCAATGCTTGAAGCCTGCTATAGTGCTAATGAAGCCACATTTCACCATGACAATGATTACGATTATGGAGGTGTTTATTTTCGCTTGGATGATGGGAGGGACTTGCGGATCATGATAATTATTGGGTCAACAAATTTGAAAACAAGTAAGAAAAATAATATGAAAGGGAAGACTATGGGGATCGATCACGACACACCAATATTGGAACTTATCAAATTGTTGCATCTTAAATCAGTTGCACCTTGACACTCCTTTAGTTTACTTATGAGTAGTTGTATTGTAGAAATATCATTTGGACGACCCACATTCTGAAGTAGAATTCATTCTTTGGATTGGATACACACCACATCCATGCATTTCTTGATTGCTTCAATTCTCAGTTGTGACCATAGGGGTTAAAGGTTTGGAAAACAATAGCAAAATTTAATTACAAATATGAATTCAAATATGATTCGATACAGGAAATTCCGTAAATAAAAATTATAGTACGACTAAAATATAAAAGTAGATATCTCATAAATATAAAAACATGTATTTTTAAAATTTAAAAATATATGTGGTTATTTAAAATTTGAAAGTAATATTGATTCTTCATTATAAGTAACCTGCAGAATATCTCAAATTTGAACATTACATATGATATATAACAACATGATAGCCCCAAGAGTTAGCTCAATCGGTTGAGCACCCGTCGCTAGGCCTCTCGGTATAGAGGTCACGGGTTCAACTCTCATTGACGCCCTTGGGGTTAGGCATGAAGTGTGCCGAAGGTGTGAGGCCCCTTCAGGTGGGCCCGCCTGATTTATTTCTGTGGACGTAGCCCATCGGTCAAGCCGGCGCGTGAACCACATTGAAAAAAAAAAAAAAAAACAACAACAACAACAACATGATATTTTTTTAAATGTTGATTAGGTAAAAAGTATGGGCTCATGGCCTCAATATACATAATTATTTTAATGTTAATTAAGTAATGTGTATTACTTCCACGTTTATTTAAGAGATTACATGGAAAAATGTTCACAAATTTGTTTAAAATGATCATGTTTGTGTCTAGATTTGACTTTGTTTTGATTTTCAAAATTATTTATTTTGATGTGATTTGAGTTGATATTTATTTACAAGAAGAATAATATATACGCCATTATTCTAATTGAAAGTCCACTTTTATCTTACAAGTAAATTTTAATAGTAACATTCAGTGAATATTTAAGATATAAAATTGTAAATATATTTAAACATTTAGTCAACTTTACTGTATCATATCCATTCTATGTCGAATATTCATCGAAATTTGAATTCCAAATGAATTTCCATATAGGAACTCCCAATACGGTTGAATCTTGCTACGGTTTGGACAGTTTTGCCTTTGGCAATAACATTAGTTCTTATAGTGTTTAATGAGCAATGAGTGTTCTGCATATCGTTCCATCTATCAAATTTGAATGACCAATGGGAAATATATATAGATATTCTTGTTCACTTGCTCATAGTTACATTTATCATTAACACTACCTAGTAGTTGGTTGTATGTCGTCACCCTCATTATAGATTCCAAGTGTTGTTTGCAGGTTGTCACACATTGAATGATTGAGATCAATCCTTCAAAATTTTTTCATGCTGCATGGTATTCGTCTTATGACTTTCCATAGAGTAGAGTATTGTGAGACACTCATTTCTTGCATTCTTGTATAGAGTTTTTAACCATGCAAACAGATGAACAAATGGTCATGTAAGCACAACACATACACTTGTTTGGTTGAGGGTGATATGACGTTGAAGAATTTATAGGTTCAATGATATGCCAAGATTTCCATTTTCTTAACATCATCTTCCAATGTCATATGTATTTGGGAACTTTCTCTTAGCTTCATCAAGTTTTCTCGGATGAAAAATGTCTAATTTATAGCTTGGTGGGTCACAACATAATAATATAGGGCCAACTTTTGCTTTGAAGATTTGCGGGGTGGTCAAGGTAGAAATTGTTTCTTCCTTATACCATATTGTGACTTTATGCTTGAATTTATTTGTATGAAACAACCAATGATGTGATTTGATTTCATAGGTCCTCATTGAATTGTTTCCTATTATTAGTGTCTTTGTGAATAGTTATTGATCAACCTTGTATGGTGGGATTATTGCTAAGTTTTATGATTTTATCTGTAACCCCAACATAATGAGAAGAAATTTATTTCCTTCATCTTGATGTGAATGGGAGAAGTATATACGGATATGGTAGAGCTGTAGTGGTTGAAAGGTGATATTGTGGTGTGGAAGACCATGTACTTCACCTCCTTCGGGTGGCAAAGCTTGCACTTCATCTAAATTATTTTGTATGATTTTCAATGAGTGTTATTGTCAGGATTGATCACCTTGAACATTGCACTCTCTTATTGGTTGACGAGTTTGTTTTTGGTAGCTGTAGATAATGAATTTGACCAACAATTTTGACTAGAGGCTTAGCAACTAGTTTGGCATAATTTTGGGTACATTTGGAATGTCTTAGTGACGATTCGATGTACAACTACTGGATTCCCTAAAGTCACAACTTAGGGAGAGGAGCATATTCTTTCAATGTAGACTATTATAACCATTGTGATTTAGATTTCATCTTGTACTCTTCTTTCTTAGTTTTCTTGAGGACATGTCAATGTATAGAGACGAGAGCTTGTTGGCCCCCTTTTGTGTTAGTTAGGTATGTTGCTCATGTTGTAAGGGTTATTTAATCATTTAAGTGGATAAATGGACTTAATGGTATAGTGAGTTAGTTGGATTGCTTGAGTGATTGGGTGGTTGAGAGCAACTGATGCCTCAATTAATGGAATTACCCCATCAAAAGCACTAATCTAGCAGAATTGAGAAGGAGTCGATGAGGGGGTGAGGCTATTACATCATTGGGTTAATGATTGATGAAAGCCAGTGAGTACATGCAAGTTTGAGAGGATTAGACTCGAGAGGTTTGGCTCAAAGCACTGTTAATAAGTAGGTTTCCATGAGATGAATAAATCATATCTATCATTTCTCCATATTATTATGTGTTACAATGTTGTACTATTAATCTTGTAGTTGTGTCTTTGCACTTAGTTCGTGTGTGCGTTTGGTAGTGTTAGGTTATTAATATTTCCAACAAGAGACATGATAAGGCAAGTAATCAAGATGAAATTCGAGTTAAAGAAAGAGGACAAAAAAGAGTTACAGGAGAACGAGATGCATTTGAAATTAGCATCATAGGAATTTGGAGGTCTAAAATGGGCCTCTTAAGGAAAATAATAAAATAAGTGTTAAAATAATAAAATGAAATTTATAATTTTTTTAAGGAAATGAAAACAAACTACTTTTTTCTATTATATCTTGAACTTATATCCTTGTAGGCTTACTCAAATTTCGAGTGTGAGCACTCCTAGGATGCATAATTAATTCTAAATCCAACGAGTACCCACTCAATGTAATTTCAACAGACCCTTAGAAGGAAAAAATTGAAATACATTAAAAAACATATTTCCTTCAACACAATACATTTTTTTTAATGTATTTTGAGATTTTTCCTATTGGTATCTATCAAAAATATTATGAGTGGGTACTCATTGGATGTGGAATTTAATTATGCATCCAACGAGTGCAACCGCTTGAAATCTGAGTAAACTTATAAGGGTATAAGTTGAAAATACGATAGACAAAAGTAGTTTCCCCCCTTTCCTTCCAAAACTATATACTCTCATGGTTGACATCATCATATTGAACCCTATTGGTCTTAAAAATTTGATTTTGATAGCACATTTTTTACCTCAAAATTCCTCTTTTGAACAAATACTAGGGCTTAGGAGTTGAAAAACTCCATATACCCAGTTGTATAATCCATAAGTTCTTATGGATAGGACCAAGAGGTAGCCATGGAAGAGGACATAGTGCAACAATAGTATGAGAAAGATTGGAAGTAGGTCCCTCATTTCTCTCACTATATTAGGATGGAAGAAAAATTCCCATATTACTTATGGTAGAAAAAAACACTTGAATCAATTATATGTTTTTTAAAATAGTTTTTTTGTTGGGGCAATATGTAAGGATTTACACAAGCCATATAATAAACTGTAATACTAGAATTACAAGAATAGGGTAAGACAATAATAATTTTGAAATTTTTGTTGCTTTTAAATATTTTTAGACAAATTTACGTTTAATTTTTTGTGTTAAAATGTTGGACGATTCGACAACAATCCTTTTTTCTAATACAAAAACTATATGTTTATGCTATAAAAAAACAATATGAAACTCTTGAATGTTTTAATTTGGAGATTCTCAAGTAAACTCAAATAAGGAATTCATTGAATATCAAACCCAAAGAACTAGCTATGTTATATTCGTGCTACTACCCAACCAACCATAAATCAAAGTTTGTTAAAATACACCATGAACATAAGTGAAAGTTGAACGAGTGACATGAATTTGAAGGTACTCAAATTTGTAATATATTATGACCTAAAAAAATATACCATGTCAAGTATTACCCATAATGTGTTGAGCAATTATGTGCCTCTCCTCTCCACTTACAATTTGGGGTTTGACCAAAATTAATCACTTGTTTATCAATAAGATATGAGTTTGAAAGTCATAGGACCCGAGCTAATTAGAAAAGAATATGTATATAACAAAGTCTCCAAAATTATATCATAAATATATTTTAGTAATATTTTGTTTTGTTTTGAATAAAATGCTCCATTTAAATACCAAGATAATCAAAATATGTACATATATGGAATTTATTGCCACAAAGACAACCAATAAGAGTTACGTGTTATAAAGTAAAAATTCAACTTTTGATGGGAATCTCGACTGGTTTGGGACTTCTCTCAGACTTAAAAGTATGTGGCAACTTTTGATGGGAAATGGTATTTGGAGTCAGATTTTAGCACACAAATATTTAAAAGACAGATCCCTGGATGTTTGGCTCAGATCTCGGTCTTTTCCAGTTACAGGCACTTCATATTTCTGGAACGGGTTCATTAGAGATCTGTCATGGATTACTTGCAAACTTGGCTGGAAAGTTGGTAATGGGTTGAATATTTGTCTGGGAGTGGATCCTATTGTTGTCCTCAATGAACCCTATGTTCTCTCTGAGAGTCTCAGGGATTACCTTACTGATTATGGGATTACACACTTGGCACATGATTAGAACCTTGAAGGGGATACACACAGTCCTAATTATTGGTATTCTGCATTTGACTTACATCTAGCAGGTGATTGGTCTGAGCAATGAACTGTCTTTGTTAAAAGCCTCACTCATGGAGGAATAAAGATCAGGAATTTGGAAGACTCTCTTCTTTGGATGCATAACTTAAAAAATGGCATGGTTACAACGAAGAGAGCATATGATCTCATTGCATCAACAAATATGACTCTAGATCACCACAACATTTACACTCAGATTTGGCACTTTAAAATTCCCCAGAAAATAAAATGTTTTGTTTGGCTAGTTATAAAAAATAAAATTAATACTTGGGATAATATGATTAAGAAGGGCTAGAGCGGTCCCAATAGGTGCAACCTTTGTATGTGTAAAGATGAAATAGTCAAACACTTGTTTGTTGAATGCATTTTTGTTTAGGAACCCATTAGAATCCTTGGCAGTGCTTATGGTGTTTATGTGACATGGAATGATACTTCAGTTTTGGAAAATATTGCAAACTGGATCCAAAGAAAGGATGATTTACTTTATTTACCTTTCTTCTTCATCTGGAACTCGTGGAAGACCAGGAATTGTTACATTTTTGAAGGAAAATACCAATTATCTCCATGATTTTTCACACTATTATGCAAAATGTTACAACCTACAGGGTGCCTCAGAAAATTGGGTCAAAATTCAGGAACATTGGCAGCCCTCTTGTCTTATCCTTTCCTATGGGATTTTTTGATGGTGCTGCTATTGACTCATCTGGAGGAGCCAGAGTCTACATTCTGATCAGTGAATCTCATCAGATCCATATCAAAATGGGATGTGGTATTAGTACAAATACCTGAGCAGAGCTTTTGGCACTATGGGCTCTACCATTCATATCCAAAGAAATCAGGTTGCCTTACTTACATGTTTATGGAGACTCATCAGTGGTTATAAATTGGGCCAAGGACTTATCATCTCTCTCCATCTTGAACCCGGAGGCGTGGTGTATCAACATCAAAAAACTCAATGTCTCATTCTTTGCTGTGGATTTTAAACATGTCTACAGGGAACATAATGATAAGGTAGATTCCTTATCCAAGGAAGGGCTCATTTTGGCCTCAGTCCAGCTATCCTTTACATACTATTGTGAAGGGTTTGTCATTGGGGAGTCTTCCTTACAACTATTTTAGAAGAGCGTTGCTCTGAATGACCTACTCTTACCTTTTGACTATGGCACATTCTATCTTAGAGATATTCAGTTTGCTGATCATCACCTCTGTGTGACTGATATTTATAGTCTCTTCCCAGAGCCCTTTCTTGGATAATGCTTCTGGGTTCTCTATATTTCCCCTGGGGACATGTTTGGATTGACAGTTTTTTGCTATTTGTTGTGGTGAGAGATATTACAGATCTCTGTATGTCTTTTTTTCTTATTCTTGCCGTGAGTCCTTGGACTATGAACTGATATGCTGAAAACACTTGCTGATGTAACTTGTTACCTTTGATTCTTATATGAATATCAAGGAACTGCTATTTTTCGCTTGGGAAAAAGTAAAAATTCAAAATTGTGAAATCTAATAGTACAACATTTTCCATACATGATTAATAGTTGAGGAAATATATTTAGCAATAATTAAAAACAGTAAAATATACTAGTTGGTACACAAAAACATAAGATTCTACAAAACTAAAAACATAATTATGTTAGAGTGGAATAATGTCTGCATTAGCCGACACGTCATCACAATACTTGGGGGTGCCCCCCAACCATCATGAGTATGGTTTGGGTTTGTCATAATAGGTTCTTGTCCATAATTTCTCTCTTTTTCCTCGAGAGATTTCTCTACTTCATAGATTGATAAGGTTGGATGACAATACTTATCACTATATTGATATGGCTAGGGTGAAAATGATGGTTCCCTTGTATTAATTTTTTTCATGCATGAGTAGCATGATGGAAGTATACCTTTTGAGTACTTGGGATAATGAAAGTGTCCCAATGAGGTTGAGGATATAACAAAAATATTCTTTCTCATATTTTATGTTACACCTACTGTGTTCCCAACATCCCAATGTAATGTCACCTAAAAATACATATTTATTTTTTTCTCTATCATTAATAGATAACGATATTTTACTTATTTAATGTCATTTGTCTATGGATGCCAGCTAGTTACCTTGTTGTTGTTTTAAATTTTCCCCTAGGTCGGTGGAGAGAGATAGAGAAAAATAAAAGGATTTAAAATACTACAAGGTTGTAAATGGATACAAATGGTTATGTCGAACCTTGTTCTTGATAGCTAGTTGAACAAGTTGTGGATGCTATCGTCTAAGAAAAATACTTGGCTCTTTTAATTTTGAAATACTTCTTGATAGCTAGTTGAACAAGTTGTGGATGCTATCGTCTAAGAAAAATACCTGGCTCTTTTAATTTTGAAATACTTCTTGATAGCTAGTTGAACAAGTTGTGGATGCTATTGTTTCAGAAAAATACTTTGCTCTTTTAATTTTGAAATGCGTGGAAGTAATATGTGGAGTTAAATAAAGAATAATTTAGTTGGGTTTGTCACAAACAATATGCTTTATCTATAAGGGGAATTGAAACATTTTTTTATGGTATTATGGTTTCATCAAGTATATTTTGAACAGGGTTTCAAAGTTTTGTAGTAAGTTTCTTTTTGTTTGTATTTCGTATAAAGTTTAATAAGTGTTAATAAGGAAGAGATGGGTATGGAACATTTCTATGAAGTGTTTAGGATTTTTGGGTGTAACATCCCAAATCGAGACCATTTATATTATTGTTATGTTTGAATTTGGTGTTGAGCTTGTAGGTTTTGGAGCACCTAGACTGCTTAGATTATGATGTTTGAATTTGGTATTGAGTTTGTAGGCTTTGGAGAACCTAGACTGCTTAAACTCATTATGTTTGAGTTTGGTGTTCAGTTGTAGGCTCTAGAGTGCCTAGACTATTTAGACTTGTTATGTGTGATTGATGTTGAGCTGGTAGGTTCTGAAGCATCAAATGCAATAAAGGATATTATTATCATATTACTTATCTTCTTTTAAATTTCTAATTGATGGGGGACAAGCCACTTAAAGAGAGACAAAGCATGCTAGAGATAGGATGGCTTTATTAAGTAGTTTCTAAATTAAAGTTAGGACAAATGTGAGGATAAATCTATATTAATTAATTAAAAAAAAGATAAAGAGAGATAAATAAAATCTAAATACTTTCTGAAATTAGGATGAAAGAAAGAAAGAAAACAAAACAAGTGTGATTTTCCTAAGTTAAGAGAAAAGCATCCTGAATGAAAAAGAATATGAGCCTTTTCCTCAAGAAAAAGAATAAATAGCATAGGGTGGACATTACATGGGATAATGGTGAATAGGAGAATTTTCCACAAGAAAAAGAATAGATAGAAGAGGGTGGACATTACACGGGGTAATGGTCCCTAGTGCACTGAAGGGTTCAATTGTAGGTCCTTGTGTTAGGATTATTATAATCCTCCCTTGTCCACCTTAATTATTTTACCACTTTCCTAGATTAGGATGATATTATCACTTTCATTAGCACATGCATATGTTATTTAGGGCCCACTAGCCACTTCATGCACCCTCATGCATGGGTCTAGGAGCTTTGAAGACCAATCCCTAGATTTTAAGAGCCCACACTGAGTTATGGGAGTCTTGCCTTCAGTTAATCCTCACCTGAGTGGAGTCAAGCTTCGATGGACACCTTCAATTAGAAACTGTGCCTCCTTTGCATTATTTTAGGATAAAGGCACCCATGCACACCTACCAAGGATTAATTAATTGATTATTAATTGTTTCAGTTGTCTGGAGTTGTACTAATGTGTCTTCAATGGTGAATTTTCATATACTAGTCATGGCTAGAGTTATCTAGAGTCAGGGATTGGAATCATCCTTGGGTAATTCAAATTTCCTCTATGTATTATATTGTGTCATTACACAGATTAATAAATATGTGTCCAGCTATTGCAATCAATTGAGTGTTCCTTCTCTTTTAATTTCACTATGCATGTTTATCAATTCTAACACTGTAATTATTCCTCTTTCATACTTCTTTCATTGTAAGGCATCATTCCGCCTTAAGATCTTGTGGAATTGATAATTTTACACCTTGAACGCCCAATTTTTCCATGATAAAGTACATGGTTGGTCCATGAAGGATTGTGTGATAAGGGGGATTTATTATAGGAATGTACATAGAGCTAGTAAAAAACCTTGTGGCTACTCTATTGATAGTAACCAAGATAGATAATAGTACCTAAGTCTCACTTCTCTATTATGCTTGGTCTGACTTAGGGGTGACCTATGGAACAAATAAGGAACTATTCTACGTATAAGGTTGGGAGGAACGTGGAAGTTTTGCATTCAATTGGAAGTGTAAAGGATGATAAGTATTCTAACTCTATTATTTCATCTTATTTGTACCTTACAGATTGTACTATTACAACTTGTTTAGTCTGACCTGATTAAACTTGATTAACCTGTCTTACTTCAGTTTTAATAGACTCTGAATATTTGTTATGGATTCTACTGAATTGCTTCATCTATAGATATGCAAATAATGGGAATAATAGACTTTTAAATATTATATAGATCTCAAATCAATAAACAATTTTAGTGAATATCAATCTTAGATTAATTATGATTTCTAATTGGTTTAGGATTGCGTAAAGGAATGGTTATTAAATGCATGTATTGAATTACGTTTATTTTACTTCCATTAGGCTTAGATATATTCATAATAATTGTGTTTGAGTAATCCATGATCTATTCCTTTGTTCCTATTTTCTAATATTGATCCTTGTGTTTAGGAAAGGTTTTTTTAGATGTTTAAGAAATCCTCAAATGTTACTTCTTGGTTAGCTAGAATTAAATGTTAGATTAATTATTTAATAATTACAGAACTCTTGTAAAATCATTTATTTCCCTATTCACACCTAGGTAATTAAACCATCGAATAACTAAACTAAATAATTAATTCATTGAATATTATTCATGGGCTCGCCATCCCTAGAGAGAAATGTCTGATGTATCTCATAAACTAAATAATTAATTCATTGACAATTATTCATGGCCTTGCCATCCCTAGAGAGAAATGTCTCGCGTATCTCAAGGAATGGAGAGTATTCAATGTGAATCTCGGGAACGAGTCCCTTAACCAAACCATGAGTTAATAGTATAAATAGTGTAGTATATATAATTGGGACTGTTGCTCTTCACTCTATTTGCTCCCCTATAACATGATGTGGACTGTTTGGAAAGCTCGCAATTTGGTGATTTTTGAAGGGAAAAGAAGGAATATTCATGGCATCATCCAACAAATTTTGTCAACTGTTCAGGATCGTTTTATTGGGACTGTTGCTAAAAAAGGTCGCTACAGAATTATTGGAAATCCACCTGTCAAATATTATCCTTGTGGTTTTATAGATGGACCTCCAATGATATGACAACTGGTGTAGGTCTGTGTATTTTTCTTAACAACGCTCACTTCCTGGAGTTCACAGTGGGGGTAGGATATGGCACAAATACCAAAGCGGAGCTGCTCAGTCTCTGGGCTCTCCTACAAATATCCCATATGATGGGGATCCCCTTAGCCCACGTATACGGTGATTCTCAGGTAATCATCAATTGGGCTAAGGGATCGACTGCTCTCTCCCCACTTGCCCTATTTCATTGGTGTTGGGAAACTAAAAAGCTAGCCACTAGCTTCCAGGACCTGTCCTTCTCTCACATCTACCGAGAGCACAACCAGACAGCTGACCGAATTTCAAAAAAGGTGCTCTCCTTTCCCCAAGGGAAAGGCTGTTTGATGGAATATATAGAGAATCACCTGGTCACTAAGGAATTTTTCCAGCTCTTTTGAGCTTGTTTTAGAGAGCATCTTTTTCTGTGGGTCTTGAAGACTTTGTGTATCTGAAGGGAATTTTTTCCCTTCCATTTAGATGTCTTATTTGCAAATTATTGTGCATCTCTTTTGAACGCTGATCAGAGTCTGATTGGCTCTCGGTAGATGTGAATTTTTGGACAGTCCACATCACATGATGAGACAGTTTTCTGATGGGTTATTTTTTGGTATTATGTGCCTTTCCCCCTGTTTGGGAACTCCGGATGAGTAGCTATGTAATGCCATGCTGAAGCGGCTGTTTGTACTAATGCCCTTTGATTCTATTTGAATATCAAGGACAGGTTTTTTTCGCTTGAAAAAAAAGTGTAGTATATATAATTATTAAACAATAACATAATGAATAGAACCATTTTATGTATCATAATACATCATATTATTGGTACTTTGGGCTGCCAGCTAGTTACGGGTTTGGTTACATCTTCGCATCCATTTAGGAATAATTAATAACAATATTATTGTGCAAATGTTTTCATAGAATTGTATTCTCAAATTTTAGTATTGACGGCACAAATAGTCTACTCTACTAATTTACTCATTTCAACCAACTAGTCACCGCTTTAAATAACTTTAAACATATATACCTAGTTGAAAAAACTTTAACGAATATTTTTTAATAACATTATCATTGGTCTTTCCCATAATCCTAATAATGTCCAAAGTATAGAGTAATAATCTTGTACACTCATAATTATGTTTAATTACCACTTATGAGTTTGTAATTATACCTTTGATTACACTTGATTATGGTGCTTAAAAGTTGTGGATCCCATCATACTCATGATGACTTAACCTGGGATTTTGGTTCTGATATGGTGACCTTGCATCGTTGAGGCTTGTCCCATCAATGGCCATAGGCTTGCTTAATGCACTAATTTCATTTCCCCATTCTTATGTATGCAAGTTCGACTCCAAACATTATCGTAGTAGTAGCCTTGTATATTCCTAGTGCCACACTTACCACATCATTGAACATTGTGTTTCAACGATTATGTTATGGTTTATTGTGTATGCATGAGAAGGTAGGTTCACATTTTTTACTTGGTAGGTGGTTTGAGCGTACTCCTACCTCCAAGCACACAATCGATTGGTAGTCCCTTTTAATCCATCACACCTGTTGCCTTGGCTTACCAAAACAACCTCTTGAGGTTTCATTTTTCCATTTTCACCATTGGATGGAGGGTTTGGGATTCCAACTCTGCTCCATACCTCTCCTCTTCTCCACTCTGCAATTTCAGTTTGTAAACACTTACAGAGGCTGCACCCAACTCCAATATATTTCCATGGCGTGTTTGTTTGATAGTGGAATATTGGAGGGTGGCCAGGTTTCGAACCTCAACTCAGATCTATTGCATTCTTCTTTTTCTCAGGTAATACATACTTTTAGTTTGGGCGTTAACTTATAGTTTCATGAACTAGTAGTATATCTTGTTTCTTGGTTAATAAGTTATTTTGATTGCAACGTTGTTTGCAGGATTAACCCAAACTTAGGCGTTGCGGAAACACACCCATCGTTTAACATAAGCAAACGTCATGTCCTAGGTAAGATTATGGCCATTCACAGACCCTTTCCCTTCGATTGGAATGTTGATTGTATGAGAAAATGTTCAGGGTTCTTGACCGAGGCTTAGATCGATGAATTAGTGTTTTGTTAGACATCCTTATGGTTTTGTTTTGATGTATGAACTACTCTTGGGCCTATGCCTTGATTGTAATACATAGAATTTTGCTTCATGTTGGTGCTTACTTAGTAATGTGTATTCACATAATACAAGTTATGAGGCTCAAGGGTTCAAACCTGGGTCCCTGTGTGGGAATTTATCCATTTATTATCTATGTACGTTTGGTTGTGGGACTAGACTGTGGGATTAATGGAAGTTCACCTTGAATAGTTATAGTTTTAATATGAAGACTGTTTTTATATTCCTTTATGTGTTTATATATGATAACAGAGATGTAATTAACTTATCTTTGTGAAATGGTGTATTGAGAGTCAACCCTAGGGTTGCTGGCTTTAATAATTATGTAGCAGTAGTATTTAATGGCTTAGCGAGGGAATTTCTATGTTGTATCTACCTCTGTGACTCTTGTTTTTTATTGGAAGTATATTTATTTCATGTTCAAGTAACGCCACTCCAAAGGAGTCGACCTTGGGTCGTCGATGTGGTTCTTAGCTATGAATTCCTATATAATGAGAGTTTATAGTTAACTATTGTTGTGTTCTCATGTTGCACTCCTTTTTGGATTCACTTATTTCTTATGCAAGGTCTAAACCTAGCTTAGTGTGCAATATATGGATAAATTATAAATGCTAGATTTATGTTGATTTTTTTGTTTATAATTAGATGTCGAAAATAGACATGGCCGTGAGGCCCAAGGTGCATAGAGGGGTTTGATCTCAACCCTCATTGTATTTTTTTTATGGATAACACATCCCATTGGGGCGTGACTCTCACAACCTGAAATTGAACATTTTTATTATGATTATTTACAATCTAGTGGGGCATAACACCCAGTCTTGACTTGGTTAGAGTCTTGTGGAGGCATTAAATTTGATGTGGTTAATGTTTTATTTGAACATGCTTGTGATAAATGCTTGTTTGTTTTTCTATTTCAGTATGGTTATTATGGATGGTGTATGTTGATTCGTATTGGTACTTTGGAATTTAATATGATGTATTATGATACATAAAATGGTTCTATTCATTATGTTATTGTTTAATAGTGATATATACTACACTATTTATACTATTAACTCCTAGTTTGGTTTAGGGACTTGTTCCCGAGAATCACATTGAATACTCTCCATTCCTTGAGATACACGAGACATTTCTCTCTAGGGATGGCAAGGCCATGAATAATTGTTAATGAATTAATTATTTAGTTTATGAGATACACGAGACATTTATCTCTAGGGATGTGAGCCCATGAATAATAGTCAATGAATTAATTATTTAGTTTAGTTATACGATGGTTTAATTACCTAGGTGTAAATAGGGAAATAAATGATTTTATAAGAGTTTTGTAATTATTAAATAATTAATCTAACATTTAATTCTAGCTAACCAAGAAGTAACATTTAAGGATTTCTTAAACATATAAATTATAAACCTTTCCTAAACACAAGGATTAATATTAGAAAATAGGAACAAAGGAATAGATCATGGATTACTCAAACACAATTATTATGAATATATATAATCCTAATGGAAGTAAAATAAACGTGATTCAATACATGCATTTAGTAACCATTCCTTTATGCAACCCTAAACCAATTAGAAATCATAATTAATCTAAGATTGATATTCACTGAAGTTGTTTATTGATTTGAGATCTATATAATATTTAAAAGTCTATTATTCCCATTATTCCCATTATTTACATATCTATAGATGAAGCAATTCAATAGAATCCATAACAAATATTCAGAGTCTATTATAACTGAAGTAAGACAGATTAATCAAGTTTAATCAGGTCAGACTAAACAAGCTGTAATAGTACAATCTGTAAGGTACAAATAAGATGAAATAATAGAGTTAGAATACTTATCAGCCTGTACACTTCCAATTGAATGGGGAACTCCCAAGTTCCTCCCAACCTTATACCTAGAATAGTTCCTTATTCATTCCACAGGTCACCCCTAAGTAAGACCAAGCATACTAAAGAAGAGAGGCTTAGGTACTATTATCTATCTTGGTTACTATCAATAGAGTAGCCACACAATTTTTTACTAGCTCTATGTACAGTCCTATAATAAATCCCCCTTATCACACAGTCCTTCATGGACCAACCATATACTTTATCATGGAAAAATTGGGTGTTCAAGGTGTGAAATTATCAATTCCAAAAGATCTTAAGGCATAATGATACCTTCCAATGAAAGAAGTATGAAAGAGGAATAATGACAGGGTAAACATGCATAATGAAATTAAAAGAGAAGGAACACTCAATTGATTGCAGTAGTTGGATACATATTTATTAATATGTGTAATGATACAATATAATACAATAGAGGAAATTTTATTTACCTAAGGAGGATTCCAATCCCTGACTCTAGATGACTCTATACATGACTAGCATAGGAAAACTCACCATTGAAGACACATTAGTGCAACTCCAGACAACTGAAATAGTTAATAATCAGTTTATTAAGCCTTGGTAGGTGTGCATGGGTGTCTTTATCCTAAAATAATGCAAAGGAGGTGCATTTTCTAACTGAAGGTGTCCATCGGAGCTTGACTCCACTCAGGTGAGGATGAACTGAAGGTGGGATTCCCATAACTCAGTGTGGGTTCTTAAGATCTATGGATTGGTCTTCAATGCTCCTAAACTCATGCACGAGGGCCCATGAAGTGGCTAGTGGGCCCCAAATAACATCTGCATGTGCTAATGAAAGTGATAATATCATCCTAAGCTAGGAAAGTAGTAAAATAATTAAGGTGGACAAGGGAGGATTATAATAATCCTAACACAAGGATCTACAACTGAACCCTTCAGTGCACTAGGGACCATTACCCCATGTAATGTCCACCCTCTGCTATTTATTCTTTTTCTTGAGGAAAATGCTCATATTCACCATTACCTCATGTAATGTCCACCCTCGTCTATTTTTTATTTTTCTTGAGGAAAAGGATCATATTCTTTTTCATTCAGGATGCTTTTCTCTTAACTTAGGAAAATCACACTTGTTTTGTTTTATTTCTTTCTTTCATCCTAATTTCAGAAAGTATTTAGATTTTCTTTAGCTCTCTTTATCTTTTTTTTTAAATTAATTAATATATATCTATCTTCACATTTTTCCTAACTTTAATTTAGAAACTACTTAAAGTCATCCTATCTCCAGCATGCTTTGTCTCTCTTTAAGTGGCTTGTCCCCCATCAATTAGAAATTTAAAAGAAGATAAGTAATATGATAATAATATCCTTTATTGCATTTGATGCTTCAAAACCTACCAGCTCAACATCAATCACACATAACAAGTCTAAATAGTCTAGGCACTCTAGAGCCTACAACTGAACACCAAACTCAAACATAATGAGTTTAAGCAGTCTAGGTGCTCCAAAGCCTACAAACTCAATACCAAATTCAAACATCATAATCTAAGTAGTCTAGGTGCTCCAAAACCTACAAGCTCAACACCAAATTCAAACATAACAATAATATAAATGGTCTTGATTTGGGATGTTACACCCAAAAATCCTAAACACTTCATAAAAATGTTCCATACCCATCTCTTCCTTATTAACAGTTATTAAACTTTATAGGAAATACAAACAAAAAGAAACTTGCTACAAAACTTTGAAACCTTGTACAAAATATACTTTTAATGAAACCATAATACCATAACAAATGTTTCAATTCCCCTTATAGATAAAGCATTTTGTTTGTGACAAACCCAACTAAATTAGTCTTTATTTAACTCCACATATTACTTCCACACATTTCAAAATTAAAAGAGCAAAGTATTTTTCTTAGACAATAGCATCCACAACTTGTTCAACTAGCTATCAAGAAGTATTTCAAAATTAAAAGAGCCAAGTATTTTTCTAAGTCGATAGCATCCACAACTTTTTCAACTAGCTATCAAGAACAAGGTTTGACATAACCATTTGTATCCATTTACAACCTTGTAGTATTTTAAAGCCTTTTATTTTTCTCTATCTCTCTCCACTGACCTAGGGGCCCTAAAGGCCTAACTTAATCATTGTATTCTCATGAATTACCTCTTATTACAATCCATGATAAGTTTATTTCAATGTTATTTGATTTTAAACTATATGCTCATCTTATTATTAATGATGCAAAATTTTATTATCTTAAATTATAAAATCTGTATTTGAAAACTAATTAAATAAAGTGGAAAACAAATTCTAAAATTTTATAGAAAAATAGATTTTCACCAATTTTGATATCCCCACATTCAAGTGAGACAATGATAATATAAACATAAGATTCACATTGAAGTGATATTATGATAATATAAATACAAAATTCATTTTTTTTACAATTGAAAACAAAATTACTCTAACTAAAAAAACATGTAATTTATTTGTATCCTTTTTTGTGTCACACTAAGATTTAAACTTTGACTCTCACCTCTAAGGTGTTAGCATTTATGAATAACAAGTGGAATTATTAAGGGCAACAAGCCCCTGCCTTAAAAGGAAAGCATTTATGCATTAGTCCATGAAAAGCTGAAGTTACAACATTTATGCACTCGTCCATGAAGAGCTGTGAGAAAGTTTAAAGCCAAGATTCCACTAACTTGAAATTGAAGCCTTTGACAACCCTAGCTAGGTCTAGCTTATTGAGGTTGATGCATGCACCTTTCATTGGAACTTCGATGATGGTTGGGAAGAACATATGACCACTGTTGTCCTGGTTTCACTTCGGCGCCATCTGGATTGACAGGAAAATCAATATCACAGATGTGGTTGTGGGAATTTTCAGGTGTAATATGTGTTTTTACTAGCCAAGCAGATATAATATGATTTGGACCCTTCACCTTTGAGTGTTGTTGCAACTAGTAGATCTATAGGGTATAAAGTATGTCAAGCCGTCATCATAGTTATTAATATATAAATGTAGTCATAAGTTAATGTGGTATTGATACTATTATTTCTTATCACATGTTACTAATAATGATAATGGTATTAAAGAGTACCTTATAATATAATCTATTATACATGTTTATGACTATTTCATTGATCACTTTTATGAGCAGTAGGGCAACCACGTTGAGACACTTTATCAAAGTTGAAGTAATGTAGAAAGATATAGGAGGAAAAATCTGTGGTTGTCTCCACTGGTACAAGATAATTGATAGAAACACCAAGGATTTTTTAAAATATTTTGTAAGCCAAGGATTACAAAATAAAATAAAAAATATGGCCATTCAAACCTGCATTGACATAGTCCCATAAAATTAGTCGAATAAGCAATGAAGAGAATGTGAAGAAGCATGATAATTGCGCTGAAGTAAATTGTCGATGATAAGTCTCTTGACCTAGATTTCTACCATGCGAATTATACAAAAACGCATGGGATTTTTTTGGGATCATCACACCATTTTAACCATGACCCGATGGGAACTATTGCAAAAAGACTCATCTTAGAAGTTCGAGTGTTAGCATAGTGATAGTTTTTGAATGTGCAAGTGTTTACACACTGATAGTTCCTAGTTGATTCAACAGACATAAACATTAATCAGTATGTTATTCTTAAATTATTATAGTCTAGAGTATATTAACCCTATGATTGTGCTCTTTGTTCGATAAGCGGATTCTCACATGCCTTGCCTTTGCCTACTAGAAAACTATGGCAGTCATTAGGTAATTGAAAAAAATGTTAATTGATTTTAAGAAATTATAAACAACACCATATACTTTTGTTATAAATTGGATATCATTTATGTTATTTGGGCAGCTAGCAATTGGGAACCATTTCCAAACCCTGATATTTTCAAAAGCATTGTTGTGGGAAGCAACAGAGATTTTCAAAGCCCATTCACTAGCCATTGTCGAACCTTGAGATTTTCAAAAGCATTGTTGTGGGAAGCAATAAATATTTTCAAAGCCAATTGAAGCCATTCAATATTGAGGTCAAAATTAATATGCAAGGTGGCATTTCCATGAAATCCCATTGAATCCATTTTGTATTCACGTCAAAATTAATGTGCAAGGTGGAAAATATTGGAATTCCCATTGAAAATTGAATTGCATGCATAACATATGGAAATATCATGCATCCCCTTCCACTATGGTCTTTGACAAGCTTTTCCCAGGAATTTGCTGCTTCCTTCAACAACAAGTGAATGAGTAGTTCCTCTTTTTCTCTTTTGAGCCTCCAGTTCATTGTAGCAGTTAATGTCATGAAAATAATGAATTAGCCTTATTTTTGAATAGTTTGAGAATCCAATATCAAGCGAGGTAATAGTGGACAAGATCCTAGTACAAGGTGGTCCTATCCAGCGGCAAGTATATTGAAGTAACCAAACATATTTTTGAGGTTGAAGCCACCATTGCTAAAGTTGTTGCAGATGTTGATGGAATGCCTACTCCAGAGGCACACATAGAAGAAGAAGCTCCTACCAAGTTACTTGAAGATGGAGCAACATGAATTGAAACATATTCAATGGACATAACCCTGTAGACCCTTTCTAAATGTGTCGATTAAGGGACAAAGTAACAAATGGAGTTCAAGTGGACTTGCTATAAGTTATGTAAGTTCACACTCTTCATGGCCGTCAAACAAAATCAGTAAACAAAATCACTATCAACAGGGACATGTCCATTCCAACAATTAGAGGCCATGATAGACTTCCATAGAGGGTGCAAAAAATATCATCATCGATATGACATCTATTGATCCCATCTGGATTTCCATGAGAGGTGAAGCCAAGTTAGAGGTATGCATTTTCCTTTCCTCTATTTTTTTTAGCTGATTTTTTTTGTTTCGTTTTTCCATAAGTGCTTCAAGAAACAATCCGACAACATATAAAGAGTAAATGTAAATGTAAACCACCAACACATCTCTATGATAATTTGTTTCCTGAATTATCACCGCGTGAAGAAGTCAGAGCTTATAGTTCATGCTGGAAACATAACTAACTTGTGGAAGACTAAAGTTTCCTTCATACCTTTAATATCTTTACTTTGTATTGACTTGATTTAAAAATAGGTATGGTTGTTCACTTCAAAGGATCATGGGAGCATCAAGGTACATCCACATCCACAAACCTTCAGCCATGAAAATATGTGGTACTGGAATGGAGACCTCCTCAATGGCACCAACAACATCCTTGTTTTGCAGCGGTTTGAGCAACATATTTTTAGTTCGAGTAAGAAACACTCAAAGTGGAACAAGCAATAGCAAGACATATTTAAAGTCATATTCCTGGAAAACTAAGACATCAAAGACATCAAATGTAATGGTAAGCATAGAATATGAAATATATAAGATGAGGTCTGAATTGCCTATATGGAGTTTGAACTATGAATTTGAGCTAAGACATTATGATGAGCTAAGATAAGATATTGAATATTGCTAAGATACTTAATACTTTGTTGTATTTCACCATTTTCCATCCTTTTTTATTTGTCACTAGGCTTCTCACAACAATGCTTAGGGCAATTATTGTTTCCTTTGTTTAGATCTATTTCCCACCAAAATAGAAATTGATTGATTGCACATAATGAGGAACCATAGAGGCCATAGGATCCCACAACACAGGGAAAGTACTGTTTCTTTTGTTCACATCTATTTTCCACTAAGAGCATACAAGGCACAGCCTCAAGCATAGACAACTAAGAAACTGAGTGTAGGCTTGAAGAAATTATAGAACTTCATGGTGAGGCGGTCAAGAAATTATAAAATGTGGTGAGGCGATCAAGACATTATAAAATGTGGTGAGGCGGTGGTAGCATGGGTGGTGCAACGGTGGTAGAATGAGGCAGTGTGGCAGTGCTAGCATGAGTAGTGTTACCATAAGAAAGTATTATAAAAAAACAACATCTATTGTTAAGTGTAAATCTAATTCAATCATAGAATTACTTGACCATAAAAAATTTAAACCCGATGGAATACACTTCATCTCATATGTAGGCCAAAACATACAATAAATATTGCCTTTCCTAGGTGAGAGGCCCAATAAGAGATCAAAATAAGTGATTTGGTCCATGAAAAGACAATTTAGTCCACAAAAAGACAGTTGGAAAAAAAAGTTTAGAACTTAGGATAAATTTCTAAAACTTGTTTTTGATTTGCATGCAAATTAATTGAAATTGCGTTAGACCAATTCATATAGTCCCTGCCAACATGAAGGAAAAGACTAACCAGAGAAGAAAACTTCTTCTTCTATATGTCCAACATAGTTCCCTTATTCTTCACAAATAAATATATGCATCGCATATACACACTGAATTAAGGTTGATACCCAAGATTACATATGTGTGAACTTAGATTATTAATTACCTTGGTTCACTTTCATTTTTGCTACACTTTTGTTTTGAAGTAAAAAGATGGTAATTCATGACACAACAAATGAATTTCACTTCACATTAACACATTTATGAATATTTAGTATGAATCAAGGAATATAGAGTCCAAAAATATATAGTCATTGAGGTTACTATGAGGTACTACCTTCCCAAAATACATTCCACGGTGCACCATATTAGAGAGAATTTGAGGTCTAAAATGGGCCTCATAAGGAAAATAATAAAATAATAGTTAAAATTATAAAATAATACTATATTAATTTTGGAGGAAGAATTAAAAAAACTACTTTTTGTGTTCGTATTTTCGACATATCTCCCTGTGTTTTTACTCAAATTATGAGCAGGAGAGCTCGTTGGATGCAGAATTTAATTCTGCATCCAATGAGTACCCAGACTACATACTTTTTATGGACCCCGCTACCCCAAAAAAAAATGCTTGAAAAAATGTGATGATGATGTCATCATCATGTTTTTTCAGGTATTTGTTATTTTTGGGGTAGAGGGGTCCATCAAAAGTATGCAGTATGGGTACTCGTTGGATGCAGAATTAAATTCCGCATCCAACGAGCTCTCCCTCTTGAAATTTGAGTAAACACACAAGGAGATATGTCGAAAATACGAACAAAAAAAGTAGTTTTCTTTTATGACAAATATGTCAATTCAACCATTATGGTTGACTCATTTTATTGAAATTCTATTGGTTCTTGAATTCCAACTCACAAATTTTTTTGTTGGCGTGTTTTCTTATAAGGCCCATTTTAGACCCCAAATTTCCTCTAATATGGTGCACATGACATTTTCATTTCTTGAATTGTACCAATATTTCTTCCAAATACAAACTATTGTGATTTCTTAGTCATGTTGCATATAAATATATGTTAGTTTTACATAATTTTAGTTATAATGTATAATTAATGTAGCATGTATATAAATATGGGAATGTAATAAATTAATGGATAGATAATTTTTTATCCAAACTATGGAAATTTAAGGACAAATGATTAGAAATTTACTTCTATTTTTATAGGTTTTATGGATAAATACAAATAAATAAATAAATAGATATGATTTCAACTCTTAACAACCCTAATGTCACACCCTCGATGTTGGTTCTCGATGAGCACCCTTCTTCCCGTTACGACGACAAACAACAAACGACAGGAAAGCATGGTGTGACTTGGGCACAAAATTGAGTGCGTCACAAGGGCAACATGGTGGACGTGACATGGGTTGCAGAGCCTTGTAGTAGTAAGGAAATCCAACGACAAAAAATTGTCTAAGGCATGAGTTTGGCAAAGAGATGCAAATGTATTTATAGGCACATGCATGCCGTAGACTTGGTGCCACGTTGAGTTGGATGTGAACCCAAGGTTCCCAAAACATGTGGGAAACTTGGGAACCTGAAGGATAACACATTAGGGTGTGCTTGGTGGATACACCCATGGATGTCTTAGACATAGGCACGACATAGGCTCACTTGATGCACCACATGAGACGTGAAGGGATTGCGAGGAAGACTTCAGGTGTAAGGTCAGGCACATAGAGATGAATTTGGCCTCAAGCAAGTGTGCATGCAAACCAGGCAGCGAGCATGCACATCATCTAGACACCATAGGGAACACCTTGAGTGGGGTGCATACCTCCTTAAGTCAAGGGAGAATGTTGGCACTGCACACGATAAAAGGAGGGTCACACTTGGGCATACGCCATCAATCAACAATCAAGTCATTTAACACAACCAAGTTGGAGAGACAAAAGTTTGACTCTAGGTGCACTTGGGAGAAATCTGGGCACACTTGGTAAATAGGTTGGGTGCACTTTACTGGGCGCACCTAGTGGCAGACTGAGCGCACTTGGAAAAAGGTTGGGTGCAGAGTGTTGACTAGGAACTTTGCAATAGACAGGTTTCACTTAACAGTAGGTTGGGTGTACCTTGCATGCATGGTACACTTGATAGTTCAATAACTAGAGTTGTAAGAAAGATAGTTCTAGGTGTGCACAAGATTGGAATGACAAGGGAACATAAGTGGCAAGGAAGTCTTGAGTTTGGGAGGATCTTGCCTTGGTTTTCTTTGTAATATGTAATTGGTTTTTGGAATTGGTTGGGAAACCTCTTGTACATTGTATACTATTGAATAAATATTTGGGCACTCTTATTGAGTATCACACCTATCTCTTGTGTACTGTCTTGTGACTACTTATTTTTATTTTTCATGAATAAGACATAAATGTATACTTGACTAAGTGTTGAACTAAGTAACTATTGGATAAGTAGGATGAGTAGGACTTGCAGTGATCTAATAGCTTGTAGCTCAAGGCATAGTTATTGTCATATTTTGAGTGAAGAGGCATAGTCTAGGAGTAATAGTCACAAGTTGGCTAATCCCTTGCGGATGAGGCACGCCGGTGCCACATGCTCATTGGAGAAGAAGAAAAAATGGGTCACTTCTCCTGGGGTCATGACAAGTGGTACTACTAGAGAAGGTATATTTAGTGTGATATTCACCACTTTTATGAGGGAAAAGGTGGTGTCAGATCCATATTGAAGGTGAACTTGAGGTGATTTTCACCACTGTCACCTTCGTGATAGGTGCTGTCAGAATAGGGATTGGTTGAAAATTCGCATTTCCCCCGAAACAATTAGTCACCACGTTGGTGTAGAAAATTAGGAAAATGTGTGGGCTTAGAAAATATTGTGCGCACATCTTGCATATTGAAAGGAATAGGGTGCATCTTTGAAGAAGCTAGCGCATTGTACCAGAGTTGGCTTCTCATTTGGTTTGTGCATTGGTTGAAAGTATTTTCGCATATTTGAAGTAGCAGTCATCTTGGCAAGGTGACAAAGTAAATAAATACATCGATGAAATTAAGTGAGTAAACGGCCTCAAACCACGAGGATAGTGATGATGGAAAAATTCCAAGGGTTTCCAAGACAAAGTGTCAACTTGTCACACTACAGAAGATAGTGGGGTAGTTGTTGGATTCTATGGAGATCCATAGGGAGATATCAAAATCCTAGGAAGATAGAATGAATGGACTCACTAGGTCCATTGATGGCAAGTTGGGGGAGTGAAATGAGGTTACTGTGCTATGATCTGACACCGTAAAACTTGTCGCAAAATTGCTTGGAAGAACATTTAAATGTGGTGGAAGACTTGGTTAAGTTTGTTGTAAAAAAGGTTGATGACCAAGATGATACCATCAACTCCTTAAAGTGAACAATGGCTTAGGGGAGCAGTTTAGGGCATTGTTAAGAATCAAAATCAAAGAACCAAATTCATATGATGACACTCATGATGTTATATTTGTTGGGTAACTTTTGTTGGGACGTTGAGCAATACCTTGAATAGATGGGCAGAAGCTCAGATGAAGTGAAAGTGAATGTTGCTACGATGTTTTTGAAGGGTACCACAAAAGCTTTGGTGAAGAACCATGTCAAAAGACTTGGCATTCAAACACATTGTTACAAAGAGAGACAATTAGGTGGATATGAAAGCATCCTTAAAGACATAGTTTGGTCTTGGAAATCAATTGTGGATTGCAAGGATCCAACTGATGGGACTCAAGCATGTGTCAGTCCTTCTGTTTGTCCTAAAATCTGCACTTGACTGCTAAAGCATAGAGCTTAGGCCTTTGAAATTGGATGATTGAATTGGGTTTCGTAGATGAATAAACAAAACTAGATGAGAAAGGAGAAGAGAGAAAACTAATATAGATCAGTGATACCATCAAGCATGGAGTTAAGAAACACCTTGTAGATCGAAGAAATTAAACTGCATATTAGACATAAAGCTCATACGATGGTAAATGGAAGAATGGAGAATGTAACAAAGAGTAGAATATCCCCAAATACATAGATACTTTCTGCAAATGAATTGAGAGGGCACTTAAACAAATAATATGAATACCAGACAATCACTGCAAATACTTTGCAGCTTAAGAATATTTTAGTCATCGCCCATTGTTGAAACTCAACAATCATAATTCATTCAAACAAGATGAAAATGCAGAATGTAAAATAAAGAAGTGGCAATCTGATAAGACAATTCTCAGGAATCTTCAATGTCAGAAGTAATTACATGATAAAATTCCCTTTGGTTTACAATCAGACTCATATAGATCTCCAACACCTTCAACGCTCTCTCGAGCCTATGAACTCTCCTCAAACCTCCCCATACAGAGTCTTTGAATCTTTTAATTTGTAGATATTACATCAGTTACCAAAAAATTTCAGATCCATAAGATAAGGATCACAGTTTCTATTTTAAGCAAAAAATATTACAAAGCTATTTATAAGCTAAATCAAACTAATTTTGATCAAAATCCTGGCAATCAACTATGAGTTCAACCTTTTTCTTCGAATCCTCTAACTGCTAGGAGCTTTGTCACCTTACAAGCCTTTCCTAGAAATGCCGAGGCTTCTTGACACTTGCTTCCATGTGCTCTAAAAATTGCGTATGTGTGGTTGCTTATTTTATTACTCTGGCTCCTATCTTTTAAAGGTTTGAATGCTGTCGGATGATGTTGATCAAATCCCTCAGAATTTGGGGCTAATTTGATTTTCTCTATCAAATTTGAAAATGGTGGACCATTATTAAAAATGTGGATTTTTTATTATCTTCAAAGATGGGATGACCTTTCGAGAATGATAATTTCCATACATTCAATCTACAACCCAAAATATGTAAGGTTCAATCAGCTTGACAATCATTGCCCACTTGTTGCTATGTGCAAATATTTTATGATCGCTTCCTTTGAGCGGTTGCCTGCAATTTTACTTTCAAATTAAGTTGGCTGATTAAAAATACATTGTATATAATGACCCTATTAATCAAATCCATAAATATATAGTTTGCTATACAATATTTTGGGTATTATAGAATGAGAGACTATCTACCATACATTGTATATAATGACCCTATTAATCAAATCCATAAATATATAGTTTGCTATACAATATTTTGGGTATTATAAAATGAGAGACTATCTACCATTTTATGCAAAATTTGTTCATTAGACTAATTACTGCACTTTTTTGTCAACATCTCTTCCATATGGTGAAAAATAACACACTGTCCAAGTACCTTTTTCTCTTTCTATTGATTAACACTTATCAAGCAACATATCAATAAGTTTTTCTCTTTCTATTTATTGAAACTTATCAAGCCACCTGTCAATAATTTCATTTAAACTAGACATGTGGAGAATACATTAGATAGATTATTTCAAAGGAATTAAAGACAAAAAGTTAGAAGGATTACCACAAGAAGATAAAAAAGCATCTTTCTATAGTAAACTCACACTATCTTTCCTATCAAGCTACTTTTAATGAAGATTTAATCTTGCGTATCCAAGCTACTTTTAATGAAGTTTTAATCATCGTTATTGTTTTATAATGATGTAGATTAAATGAGATTTTAAAATAGTACAAACTATAGAGTTTATTATTGTGTATTTGTTTAAACTAATATTACAATCAAGCTATTATTTTCTTACCCATTCACACTCCAGGAATTCAAGTTCTTTAACTGAATAAAACATATTGGAAGTATTTGATTACATGCTTGAATTGCTTAAATAAAGTTTTATTCATAGTTATTGTTTTATATTGATGTTGATTGAAGGGTATTTTAAAATAGTATATACTAGTTTATTATTATGTGATTATTTACTCCGATCTTACAAAGAGAGTTTTATAACATGCTTTGAATAGGAGAATTAAAAAACCAAACCATCGACATCACTTAATGATTAGAGAATGGGTACGGTCTTATGAATATTTTTCTACCTATTTTATATTGAAAAAGAGTGATTAGTCTTTTGTTTGGTGTAATTAAAAAATAGTGGAGTTATATTGTTTGTATTGCTTCAACTAAATTATCGAGCTTATTATTATGTAATTATTTACTTTGATCTTACAAAGAGAGCTTCATAACATGCTTTAAATAGGAAAAATTAAAAACCAAACCAATGACATCACATATTTCTCTACCTATTTTATATTAAAAAATGAGTGATTAGTATTTTGCTATAATTTAGTGTAATTAAAAAATAGTGGAGTCATATTGTTTGTATTGCTTCAACTAAATTTGTTTTTTAACGAATGTTCATTCCAGTTTGAATGGATATTTGAAATATCTCTTGATTTTTCAAAATATTTTTATGAACTAGTATTGAACTCAGGTTTTACGGGACTTCATTTCAGAAGAAGTTGGAAATTAACATATAATGGAAGAAGATGGTCATGATTCTCGTGATGCTTTTATGTTGGAATTCAAATCTGTCCATGGAAGACTACACAACCAATCCAATGGAGAAAAAAAGAATTGATGAGCACTTCATAGAGTATTTAATCCAGTTTGTCCATTCTGCCAGTAGATGGAAAAATATGACATTGAATATGAAGCAATAATAATTTTGACCTAATAGCTTTTGTTTATGATCATCTCAACAGTTTTAAGAATGAGATGATTCAGTTTGATATAATAAGTTACTGTTTGAACCCAATTTCAATATTCAAGTTATAGATCATTTTCCCTTATCACACTTCTTGTCCCAACAAATCCCTATAATACATATGAAGTGAAAAAAAACATAATTGCAAGAGTAAGAGAAATATTGAGAAACTCATAGTCATGAAGACCTAGATTTTTATTGTAAATTTTTAATGTTGTTAATGACATTGATAGACGAATAAAATAGAGAACATGCATTCGTTAGATCCTGCATTGTTGGGTTTGGAAGAGCTTTGTATCACTCAAATTTTGAAATCTTCAACTACTCAGATCGTATACCTCTTACCACGAAAGACAAACAATTATATCATTGCTTCAACTACTCTGAATGGAAACCATTAGTACGTTCAACCATTGAACAAAATAGGTAGAAAAATACATACAACCACTAACAATTCAACCATTGAATAAAGAAGTAAAAAATCACTGGAATCTAAGTCAATCGTTGTTCCACCAAAATTATAGGAAATGGATTTAATGTAATCTAATCTTGTCCATGGAAATGCCAACATAAAAGCAAATTTATACATGGAAGGAGAATGTAGTGTATGCCTATGTGTTGCTTCGCTACAATGATGCAACGCCTCATGCAAAACCTATGAACATCAACCTTGGATGCTCTCCATCCTCGTTTGGATTTGGTTGCATGAGGATAGCACTGACCCATTTTCTCTTCTAGTAATTCTTTACAAAACCTTAAATTGCATATTCGAGAGTTGAATATCATAGAGATAATAAAGAATAACTAGTCTGGTACCACAACCAAATTGGGGATACCACACTTCAACAATGCTTGCTGTTGGATTTTTAACTACATGAATGAGTAAGATTAGAATGTAGATTGGCATCTTAGTTATATACTAGTTGGACTATCAGATTTCCAAAACTACTCCTTAAGTAGAGATGGTACATACAAACACATGGAAATCCAAATATAAGAACGTACCTGATATTGAATCCTCCCTTGAAGACATAGCGTACGACATTGTCACGAGCCCACATGTCAGCAGCTGCAGTAGACGAACTGATAGTTTTCAGCAGGTCATTACTAATTAGAAACGCCCACCATGACTTGAATATTAGAGCTTACCAGTGCCTCCAAAGCCATGGGATCTGCATCAAAGAGCTTCACTTTCATAATGTGATTGGCCTGTAGGAGCTTCACAACAATGGAGGGAGCTAACCTTTGGGATAATAGAGTCCCCCAGTTCACCCCAATGTCACCTTCCACAACAAAGCTGGATGCCCATATTATCCATGTGAATAATATCAGTTTTCTTGCATTGTAGTAACACATCTTTCATATATGCTCTGTATACCACAAAGACCATGTGAAAACAATGGACATGAAACTCCTTATACTAAAGTCAGTTCAATCAGAGTACAATTTTAATTGCAATAGTATTTGGAGAAACACTTCTTGTTGAGGGCCACAACCACCTGTAATTTTTGCTCTCAAATTCATCCACCCATTCATGACTACAAGATCAATCGATATTTCTTAATTTCTATTTTTGTAATCCTTATACTTTGGATTTATCATGTTTTGTTAACTTTAAAGCTTTCTTAGATCCATTCATTCATGAATCATTTAAGAATTAAATATATTTAGTTTTAATTTTATGACAAAAAATCATCATGGGCAAGGCTTAATTACACTAAGTTCAGCATTAGACTAAACATATTTTTTAGATCAGTGATCACTCTATATGAATCTTAATTGTAGAAGTTCAGATTGCAATTTCATCATTTGGTTCTAGTGACATGGATACTTGTACTTGAACTGGGTGAACTAATACTTTCATGACATGCAGGGTTGCCATTGGCTAAGTAACTATGGGCATCTAAGCGGTCAAAATCATCAGATCACACCCGGCCTGGCCGCACCAACCCTTAACATGGTTGAATCTTTTGGTATCCAAGACCTATTAGAACGGACGACCAACTGTTCTACATCTCGCGGATAATGTAGATTGGCATCTTGATATCTACTTACAAGTTGAATTTATAGACAACTTGAAAATCAGGTACCTAGATGAAGAACATGTTAGTCATGATCAGCGGTGTCTCTCCAGACCCAGCAATGTGAGAAAAACCCCCTTTGCTTCCAGCAATCACTTCAAGAGACGCTCAAGGCGGTCGTGGAAAGGTAAAATTCCAGGGATATTTCACATGCAACTTATTTTGTTGGGAATAAAAGACAACATCAGGTAGGTTGATTCTGCACATCTATGCAAATTTTTAATCATAAACGATTCCGAGATCATTTGAATAATCAGAACTCCATGCCGACCTCAAGCACTGTAATATTCTCTTTCTTTATCTAGGCAAAAAATAGTCTATTACTGCAATGCAACAAAGCTTCATTGTTACAACACATACAGGGTTAGCACAAGCAGGGTTAGGCTTCGCGAAGATGTCATAATATTAAAAGTATGATAATGAGAATAATGTTAAGGCTAATTAGCTTATCCTAATATATGTACATGGTCATTGAATCTCGTTTTTACTCATTATAGCCTGGGCTAATAATCTTTGCATATTTATTAGTAAGCATGATATACTTGAATGTTTACAGTCGATTCTGGAATTTTCTTTATGGCTTATTATACCTTATAATAACATACATTTAATTAATTAATTTAGCATGAGTGGGTCTAATGGTTAAGAGCATGTGTTTCCTCTTACGAGGTCACGGAGGGGTAGTGTATGTACACCTCTGTAGACTTTAGCAGTTAAATCGCTGTCTCAACTAAAGCTAAAAAAGAAAGTAATGGTTGAAGGAAAAAAAGCAATGGATGGATGATGAACTATATCTACACCATATGATGATGTCAGTCTGATAAACCACCTAGTCGTCTGACATAATAATTTTAAAAAGTACTCTAAAAGCCTTCTAATTTGATGCAGTTTAATTCCTGTGGCTGAGGAGGAGATCATAGTTTCTGTGTATGCTCCCACAGGAGGAATAATCTGATCGACTATCCACAGTTCGATGGCCTGAAACGTTACGTGGAACTGGTCGCATGGAACCACCATGGAATTAGGGTACACCTTTCGAGCCGCAGGCTCGCTATAGGCGCCTGGCACCCCCTGGTAGGCCACCCGCAACTAGGAGCCCTTCCTGGGAAACGATGGCAGGTCGGTGGTCGTCGATAGAGGTCAAGGCTTCTTGTCGAGCTCCAAAGAGATAATCGAATCCAAAGATGCATGGTCGTTTATGTTGGCAGGTTTCACCGTTTCTTTTCGTGGAGACCCGGCTTTGCTCGACAATATGGAGCAGGAGGTCGCTGTTGCGTCCAATTCACCTTGTTAGAAAGCAGCTCACCTTGCAAATTGCAGATTTGGTGTAGTAGCTTCTTCGTGTACTAACAATATTGAATTCCTGTCTCCCTGCATATACACATAGAGAACCGAAAGAAATGCAAAGTAGGCGCTTCACATGATTTTACAGATCTTCTCTTGGTGATATCAAGCATTTTCGTTTGGACCTAGTCAGTGTCCTTGAACTTTTTTTATTACTGTTGCTTTCCCTGCAATGATATACCTGGTTATTTTATCGTTGGAATCACAGAGGGGTCTGCTGCGTGCGCCATTTCAGAGTTCAGAGCTGATAGTCACTGCTACCAATTTTGAAAAGCCGTGGGAAAAAGGCTGTCGAAGCCTCTACTTTGTTTTCCATTACGGCTGATGAACAACTTTGTTTTAGAATCCAGGAGGAATGGACAAAGAGATGCATCCATTCAAATAGAGGATCATATTGGTCGAGTGGTTGTTGTCAGAGCTGTTCATGTACTTTACAGAAGATGTCAAAACAGAGAAGATGTTAGAGTTGTCATAAACGAAAAGGTAATTTGGCAATAAGAGAGTTACAAAAACATTAGTGAAATTGGTAAATATTGATAAAAATCATATCATAGAAATCTGCAAATAATACCTGAATGAAAACGTAATTCCCTACCTGCAAGGAATAATAAGATTTTAACTTCTATTTTTTTTAAAAGAAATCAGGTAGAATGCATATGAAATAAGACTTAACTCCTTTTTAAAGGAAGTCACATAGAATGCATAAGTTGGGAAAAGCCAATGAACTAACTTTATTTTAATAAAAAATATTATTTTATAAAAAAGATAAAAGACTTTTAAAAAAAATAGTAATAATTATTAAAAATTCTAATGTACATAGGACAAGAACATCACTAGCTACTTTCTCAGCAAACAAGGAAAAAAAAGTCAAAGACATTCATTCCAGGCTGGATAGAAGTTGAGGCAAGGAAAAAACAATCCGGTTGACATGAAAAACTGAGTGCTTTGGTGAAAAGATGTTGAAATATGAGCTTCCGACAATGAAAATTGAGGTCCTTCTTTACTTGAAAATTGTCGGAATCAAAAAATTTTAATGGGGAAGATTTCAGTACCAACACCTTCAAGCCAACATTAAGTCATATACCAACCTCATGTTGGAAATTCCCAACATGTTCGAAGAAGATTTCTTATATCATTTTATGAAGGGGCTTCAACCTTGGGCATAAACGAAGTTGCACATACAAATTTGCAAAGTCTTGTTGTAGCAAAAGGCGTAGTAGACAAACTGCTTGACTACAAAGTGGGGTCAACCAAAAATTTGGAATATGATGCTTCGGGTGTCAAAAAGAAGGTAGGAAAGAATGAGAAGTTGGAAAAGAACATGAAATCATCTAGGAAGGAGGGGGAAAGGAAAATGCATGGTATTTGGATTGTAACTTCTCGTTCACCTAATCCGACCAAGGAGAGGGGACATTAACCAACTACAGGCTTCTAAATTTCACCTCAATAGCCAACTTACAATGTCATATTATTTAAAAGACATGTGTAGATGCAAAATAAACATACACATTGGAAATAAATTGATCTACACACATCTAGTATGCAATCACTAGCATAATCATCACAGGCATCAAATAAAAACATTACACATTGAAATAGAAACAAATACTTATCTTTATCCAACACAGATCCAAGCAATTGGTTGTGTAAGAGCAATTTTCCACCCAACCATAGGCACTTTGTCCAACACATACTCTTTCTATTGAGAGGCCACCCCCAAGCTAGGCTATGAGGACACTAGGGCAAACGAAACACATTTAGGCTTCTCTATCTCGACCAATGACCTTTTCTACTCTCTATGTTTATCCAAATGCTCATATAGAGCTATATAGGGATCTCACTTAGCCCTCACAACCTTGGCTCTAACAATACCTTCCCCACACAACACCCTTTTGTGCTTAGGCATCCCCTTCATTGATCCACGGTTCTCTTGTGTGATCCATATTTCAGGGTGCTTCCAATGTGTGCATAGAAGGAGACCAATATGCTCTATGATGTTTGAGAACCACATGTAGTCTTAATTCGTGGCTTCTCAAGCACCCGCGAGCAACATAAATCAATAGGTAAGGGTTCCTAGATTTCCCAACCTCTGCGCTCACCTACAACCATTTATTTTCCTTTATTTTCCTTTCCAAATATGCAGTGTTATCTCTAAATTTGAATTTTTGGGTTATACATGCTCTGGTAGGGGTCATGAACAACAATGGGGAGCTCTACCTAGTGTAGATCTGCATGCAAGAATGAGAGAATGAGGGTTGACTCCAAGGAATGTGAGATAATGGTGAAGAGACAAATGATGTAGCTTCTGACCATAGAAGAAAGGACTCCTAATAGCCATAGACCGAATTTCGGCGGCTAACAGAACTGCCACAAAAGTGCAGTCAGCTCCATGCTTGAATAACTGCATGAGTTGACTTTTCCCACCAACCTCAGACATGCATTAATGATTGGAAATAGTCAAAATCTATGTTGTGTGGGAGCACCCCCCACCCCTCGCTCCTTCTCCTGAAGCTCGCTCCCAAAACGCTCCCAGTTTTGGGTGTACGCTCCCAAGGAGCTCCCAATGTGCTCCCTTCCTTTTCTATACCAAATTCTCATATACAAGGTTAATCATTTGATGACAATGTTATGGTACCTCCCTTATTTTCCAACCTGCTATAAATTTTTTTTATGGTTGATCATTTGATGATAATGTTATAAGTTATAACTACTATATGATTGATGTTATATGGTTTAATCCATGTATTCTATAGCTAATTCAACATCCTACATGTTTTTTATATATAAATCCATCAAAATATATTAAAATATATACTATACAAAAAATGCTCTCGAAACGCTCCCAAAACACAAGCTTTTGAAAATTTCGCTTTTTTTGATCCACTCCCACTCCCCGCTCCTCACTCCCACTCCACACTCCTCGCTCCTTGCTCCCACTCCCCGCTTCCAACAATATATGTCAAAAGGGAGATAATTGGCTTATTAAAATCACATGGTATAATTTGAATGAGTTCTTAGGTTGACACTTAGTAGCACATGATTTAGTCTCCCATAGACCCCCTTTCCTCTCTCCTTCTGGTGGAATCACAAGCTCTCTAGTTCTCTTTACATATCCATCTTGAACCATTTTATTATTTATGCAACATAATGTGTACAAACATTTCGAGTTAGCATGACAAGTCATCCATACCGTCCAAATGAAAATATATACATCATACATGCCCATCCATTCACTAGTCAGGAATTGGCCTTGAGCTTCGCACTAGGAATCTGTACTAGCATATTTAAATTATTTACATAATTTTATTCAATACATTACAAGGGTCAAATTGGGGGTATTACATGGATGCGTGCAAAGATAGAAAAGAAGGAAAAACAATTTCTTGTTGGATTTGTGCACATAATCACTATGCTAAGAATTGTCCAATAAGGCATCATACTCTCAATGCAATTGAGAAGATAATGCAACGTTCAGTTGGTGTCATGCAAGTCTTGAATGCGGTGGTGGAAAAAAAGTCTATCACAAGTCAAGAGAAAGAATTCACAAGACTAAGTTATGTGGAAGTGGTGATAAATGGCAGAACAATCGTGGCAATGATTGATAGTGGGGAAACTCACAATTTTATGAAGGCCTAAGTAGCTAACGAGCTTGTGTTGGAGCTTGATCCCATGCAAAAATCCTTAAGGAAGTGAAATCAAGAGTGGAAAATATAGATGGCATGGCCAATGGAGTGTCTTTGAAGCTTACATTGTGGGATGGACCTACAAAATTTACAGTGGTTCCCATGGATGGCATTGATTTACCCATTGGAAAGGATTCCATGAGGATAGTGAAGATGGTGGTGATCCCTCACTTGGTCTATTTGGTCATTATTGAAAAAGACCAAACTCACATAATTCCTACTGTGTAGAGGTGTTTAGGTGTAGCAACACATATGAATGCGGTGAGCATGGTTGCTACAAGTAGTCAAGTCAAGCCTTTCAATGGTAGAAAACACAGATGCGCAGTTGTAGAAAGAAGATTATAAAGGAGAGATTCAGTGGAAATATCAGTGCAAACTAAGATGAATAATGAATTAATGAAGTTATTGCAAGAGAGGTTCATCATGATGGAATCCATGGTGAACTCGATGGAATCGAATGTAGAATAAGGAGAGGAATGACCCACTAAAAATGGAAAATGTGCAGACAAAAGAAGGGTTGGCCATAGAAACCATGAATACAATGGACTTGGTGAACATAGACTTGTTAATTGACCAAGATAGTGAGGATTAATCTTGTGAACCTTGGGGTGTTTCCAATGAAGTATGTGAGAGTTCCTGAGGAATGCTTGGATAAGAATATGATTCAGGTGATCCAAAAGTCCTGAGATTGTGGACTGAAGATGGAAATGGCATAGGCATAATTTTTTCCTCTCTAGTTGTACTTGATAAAGAAGTAGAGAAACCTTGAGACATAACTGCAAGAGATATGGATGGGATATAAAAATTGATCCATTTGGAGGTTATGGCCACAAAAACCACTTTCCCACTTCATTCGACTAGAGCATCCAGAAGACAGATTGTTATCCAAGGATAGGCAATAAGGAAAGAAACGGGTACCATAGTGACGGTGCCCAAGAAAAAAGAAAAGTGTGGTGAGGAACTTGTTCAGCAACAATTTTCACACCCGTGAAGATAGATGCAAGAAAGAATGAATATGGGCACAAGTATGACTTGTGTGAGGTAAGCTTCAATATATCTTAGGGTTTCTAAGTTGTGGAAGAAATTGGCGATGAAAATTAAAGTTCAGGGAGCATGTAGGAAAGAGATGGGTAGGAGTATGCCGATTTGGGAGACTTGTTACATAGGCATTTCATGAATTGAGCATGAAGTTGCATTAGCTAACCAAATTTCATAGGCATGATGACACAATGTAGCATAGAATGAGGGGATTGAGCTAAAGGAAAGAGAAAGATGATTCTTGGAAGGCACGACAAGTGGATGAGTAAGCTTGAATGGGAAAAATTGAGGACATCAAAGTTCTTGATCACCTTAGTGACCTTGGTGAGAAGGTTCCTTGTGTTGGAGTCATTATCCAACCCACACACCTTTATTTGGTCAATTTGGCCTACTCTACCCACTATCCTAAGTTAATTGACTCGAATTACTGACATCAGCACCAGCACACTCAATGACATCATCATCGGCACCAATACACTCCTTCAATCAAGGAGGCCAACTAAGCCTTCTCCTTTAATTAGGGAGGCTAACTAGGCTTCCTCCTTCAATCAGGGAGAAAATCTGGGGTGATCTACTTGTCATAAGTGCACCAATTAGTTAACTGAATGTTTTTTTAGTTAACAATCAATTAAGCTAAGTTGGAAAGGCGCCTTCCTCATCTCATTGTCTATTTTGGGCTGATTTGAGTTAACTGGAGTGATTTAAGGCACCTCCAACAACTTATGGTGACTAGTTTTATTTTAGTTCACTTCATCAGACCTGACTTGAGTTAGAGATGCACCCCCACCTACTGTTTGATGTAGTTGAGTTCTATTTAGTTAGACTCAGACATTATTGCACTCTAATTCAGTTAAGACACAGTTAGAGTCAATCATGTCTTTATTAGTGGTTAACTTGTGTGTTTAGTGTGGCTAACAAAAAATTAAGCTACTCTCATCTATCCAATTCGAATTACCTCCAAGGATTTCGATTTGTCTTGCATTCATGCAAGTTCTACGACATTGTATCATCTCACATTTTATTATTATTGATAATATAGAACCGCAACCTCCAATTGCAACACTGTTAATGTCATTTCATGTGTAAAATTGTCTTGAATCTTCTGTAAGATCTGCTTTAGTCTTAAGATTGTTGTGACTGAATTTCACATGGTATCAGAGCCACATCAGGATGAATCTCTTCTTCAAAAACAATATTTTTGATGGATTTAGCATGCAATTTGAGCAAAAAGCTCAAAACTTCCAGCATTGCACTAGAAGCTGAAGGTTTACCACATAAGTCCTAAGCAAAGGAATTGTTGATCAAGCTTGCTTGATTGACTAAGCTGGGTGTGATGAAAACCTGAAAAGTGCAGGTTGTTCGACCTTACGGTGCCCTTTTTGTGTTTTTGCAGGTTTTTTTGGAAGACTTCTACTGCATTCGCTACAACAGAAAAATGGCCTCTACTATGGATCTTCTTACTCCTTTCAATTACCACCAATGGAAGGGAGACATGGAGATTCAACTGCGTGCCAAGGGACTCTACAGATTCACAATGGAGACCGAAATAGAGCCAAACCATGTTGTGGATAAATCTAGATACTGTAATAAGATGGATGAAGCTTTTGGGTTTCTATGCTTGTCGATTTCCAAAGATCTCCATTTCCATGTCACTGGATTGAAGAATCCGAAGTTAATTTTGGATAAACTTGTTGATCTCTTTGATAAGCAGGATGACATGAGGATTTATCGGCTAGATAATGAGTTGATTTCTCTTCACCCAATCAATTTCGAAACTCTCAATGAATTCTTCACCAAATTCAATCACCTAGTGCTCTAGTTGAAGCAATGTGAAGTGGAGAAAGAGGATGATCAGGTCATTCTCTCCATTCTTTCAAAACTTGGATCGGATTACTCATTATTTGTTTCCACATTCCATACCGGGAAGCTAACAACCTCGAATTGGAAAATCATTTCTCTCAATTCCTTCATCGAGTCCCTCACAAACGAGCGTGACAAGATTGTGTAGATGGGGATCATCAGATCCACCAAAGATCAAGCACTATTTGCTTTGGGGCCCAAAGATATGAAGGGTAAAGGAAATCAAAAGAATCAAAATACTAAGTTTGATGCTCTAAATCCAAAAGAGAATAACCACCAGTAATAAGAGACTTTCGGCTCAAAGAAACATAAGAACAAAGGAAACAAAGGCAAATAAAAATTCAAGTGTTCCTATTGCGGGAAGGGATTTCACCCTGAACATGTCTGCATGAAGAAAAATATTGATGATATGACTCTTCTCCTTGAGACGAACAATATCAATCTTCCAGAGAGTGTTCAAAAGAGAGATAATCATGATCGGGACATCCAGTCAGAAAGAGGACATGCCCTCATGGAAAGCACTTCGAAGCCTATAGCTCTCCTCATAGACTCTGGAGCTTTGAACCACATGATGAAAAGAAAAGAATCCTTCTCATCCCTGGACACCAACAAAATAATTCCCATCCACATGGGAGATGATTCTCAGATCATTTCAAAAGGCAAAGGTATTGTAGAACTTGAACATAGCATCTTTTTTGATGTTCTGTATGTACCCTCCTTGGCCTCCAATTTGTTGAGTGTATATCAAATGAAACACACTGGAGCACCCAAGAGAGTTACTTTCAGCTTGAATGATTTTCAAATCATAGATATTGCATTTGGGAAACTTGTTGCAACAGGCATAACAAACCATCATGCTAACGCCTACGAGTTTTCCAAGTTTGTGGTATATGCAAAGCCCACCGCTCTTCTAACTCATGGGACTGAGGTCAGTAGGATATGGCATGATAGATTTGGTCATTTTAACTTCAAATACTTGCAGAAACTTTAGAAACATTCCATGGTTGAAGGCCTCCCAGCCATCAAAACTTCCAGTGGAATTTGCAAAGGTTGCATTGTCGGCAAACACCCCGAGCACAAGTTTGATCGAGGAAAGGCAAGACGTGCAAAAAGTATTTTGGGGATGATTCATTCTGATACCAGCGGACCCATGCCTACAACATCCATGAGTGGTTTATGGTATGTACTCACCTTCATTGATGATTTCTCTAGATACAGTTGGGTTTTCTTCCTAAAGAAAAAATATGAAGTTTTTGAAAGATTCACTGAGTTCAAAGCATCTGTTGAGAATGCCTCTGGGAGGAAGTTAAAGTCTCTCAGATATGATAATGGAGGAGATTATATCAAGTCTGAATTTCTCCAAATATGTGTTGACAGTGGGATCCAAATCCAGCACTCCATTCCCTACACACCCCAACAAAATGGTGTAGCGGAAAGGAAAAACTGAGCCATCAAAGAGATGACTACCTGCATGTTGGAATCCAAAGGTTTGGATGCAAAACTATGGGCTGAGGTCATGAATGTTGCTTCTCACATTCAAAACAGAGTCCCTCACTCTTCTGTGAAAGGAAAAACTCCTTTCGAAGCCTATTTTGGACACAAACCAGATGTGTCAAATTTCAAGGTTTTTGGGTCCACTGCATGGGCTCGAATTCTGCTTAACAAGAGGAAATATTTGCAACTACAAAGTATTGAATGTTTGTTAATTGTATATCTAGAATAATAAAAGGGATTCAAACTTCTGAATATCAGAACCAAACATATATTCATTGAGAGAAGTGTCTGTTTTCAAGAACCTCTCCAAGAGGTAGAACTAGTCGAGGAGAAAACTACTAAAATTCCCTCCTGTTCTACTGATCATTTGGATGATGAAATTGGGAGTGAAGGCTCCGATGTTGAAGATATGATGTATGATATCATTGAGAAAAGTATATCAGGTCCAGAATCATATTCTGATGTGTCAAATTATCGCCCAAATTGGTCCAAAAAGACACTCTCTTCCACCAGGACAAACATTGGAAATCCTATTGATCCAAGAAGAACCCGGTCTAATTTTCAAAGAGCAGGTATTGCTCTCTCTTGTCATGATTCGTTGCCGTTCGATACCTGTTATATGATTATTGGGTATGATCCCAATTCCTACTACCATGCTCGGAATGAGTCGAGATGGAAAGCTGCTATGGACGAAGAGTTCAATTCCCTTCAGAAAAATGCAACTTGGGAGCTAGTTTCCCTTCCACCTGGGAGGAAATTAGTTCAATGCAAGTGGGTGTATCAGAAAAAGGTTGTTGCATATGGAAAAAACTACAAGTATAAATCATGGCTGGTTTCAAAAGGGTTCTCCCAGGTCCAAGGAGTGGACTATCATGAGACCTTTGCACCAATGGCAAAGATGGATTCCATAAGACTAGTTTTGGCCATCGTCGCATCCAAGCATTGGGAGGTGCATCACATGGATGTCAAGAGTGATTTTATTCATGGAGACTTGAATGAGAATATATACATGAAGCAGATAGGAGGATATACATCAGATCCTTCCTTGGTGTGTAAGTTGTAGAAATCATTATATGGGTAGAAACAGGCCCAAGATCTTGGTATGGCAAAATGGATGCTTTTCTGCTCTCACAAAACTTCCAAAGATGAAAATATGATCCAAATGTATATTTGCAGAAGTATGATGGTAATATTCTGATCATATTATTTTATGTTGATGATATTTTGATAACAGGAAGCACACTTTCTTGGATTGCTTTCTTAAAAAACTGCTCTTCATGATGCTTTTGAAATGAGTGATTTGGACCTACTAAAACAATTTCTGGGCTTGAGATCACACAAAAATTTAATGGGATAATGGTAAATGAGTCAAAATATGTTTCAGACCTGTTAATTAAGTTTAACATTGCTGATTATAAGGCTGCACCATTTGCTTTCCTCTGAGGAATCAGTCTTGAAGAGGGAAAATCCACTCCACCCATGGATCCCACTATTTACCGCCAGTTGATCGGAAGCTTGCTATACTTGACACATTCAAGGCATGACATTTGTTATGCCATGAATGGTGTATCAATATATATGCAACAGCCTCATGAGCTCCATTGGAAGGAAGCCAAGAGGATCCTTCAGTACATTCAGGGCACTCGATCCTATGGCATTCATTATGCTGCAGATTCTGAGCTAGAGTTGGTCGGTTTTACAAATTTAGATTGGGTAGGGGATTCCATAGATAGGAAGTCCACTTCTAGGTATGTGTTTATGTTTGGTGGTGGCCCCATTTTCTGGTCCAACAAAAAACAGGCTGCCATTGCATTGTCTTCAGCAGAGGTCGAGTACAGGGGAGTAGTGAATGCTTGCATCCAAGCAGTTTGGCTTCAAGGCATTCTTTTAGAGTTTGAGATTGGTAGTGATTTTTTCATAGACATATTTTGTGACAACCAAAGTGCTATAAAGTTCTCAATGGATCCATTTCAGTGGTAGAGAACCAAACATGTTGAGATCCACATGCACTACATCAGGGAGTTAGTGTATGACAAGACAATTGTTCTGCAATATTTCCCTACAGATGAGCAGATTGCACATATTTTCACCAAGAAATTTATTGAGAAAAATTTCACTTACCTCTGTTCACTGTTGGGGGTGAGTTCATCAAGGTAAATGCAGTTACTTCTTCAGCGTTCATCTTGAGGGGGGGGGGGGTTCCCTTTTTCCTCACTTAGCATTTTATTTGAGCATTTTAGAGTTATGTTTTTGTATAGGGTGACCTATGGAATTTGTTGTCGGGGCCCTATCATTTTATTTTTTTACTCCTCCACATGAGTATAGCTTAAGGGGGGGTGTTGGAGTAATTATCCAACCCACACACCTTTATTTGGTCAATTTGGCCTAATTACCCACTATCCTAAGTTAATTGACTCGAATTACTGAAATCAGAACACCATCACACTCAGTGACATCAAAATCAGCACCAGCACACTCCTTCAGTCAAGGAGGCCAACTAAGCCTTCTCCTTCAATCAAGGAGGCTAACTAGGCTTCCTCCTTCAATCATGGAGAAACTATGGGGTGATTTGCTTGTCATAAGTGCACCAATTAGTTAATTGAATGTTGTTTCACGTAACAATCAGTTAAGCTAAGTTGGAAAGGCGCCTTCCTCATCTCATTGTTTATTTTGGGCTGATTTGAGTTAATTGGAGTGATTTAAGGTGCCTCCAACAACTTCTGGTGACTAGTTTCACTTTAGTTCACTTCATCAGAGCTAACTTGAGTTAGATATGCACCCCCACCTACTGTTTGACATGCAGTTGAGTTGTATTCAGTTAGACTCAGTCATTACTGCACTTTGATTCAGTTAGGACTCACTTAGAGTCAATCATGGCTTGATTAGTGGTTAACTGGTGTGTTTAGTGTGGCTAACGGACAGTTAAGCTACTCTCATCTATCCAATTCGAATTACCTCCAAGGATTTCAAATTGTCTTTCATTCATGCAAGTTGTATGGAATTGTATCATTTCACATTATTTTATTATTGATAATATACAGCTGCAACCTCCAATTGCAGCACTGTTAATGTCATTTCATGTGTAAAATTGTCTTGAATCTTCTGTAAGATCTGCTTTAGCCTTAAGATGGTTGTGACTGAATTTCACACCTTAGTGTTGCGGTATATGGTAGAAACAATATACATATTCTTTCGAATATATCGAGGAACACGAATTTGGGAATAAACATTGAAGCTTTGAGATAAGGAAAGTGACATGGAAGCTTAGTAACTGACAAGGTTAGTTTGGAAGGAGTTAGTATGAAGATAGGTGTGAGTAGAAGAATTACAATTGGATGGATGTTTCCAAGGAAAACAACAAATTTTTGTGGGGGAGCATGTCATGCCCTTGAATGTGATATCCCCAAATCAGATTTCAGAGATACTAACTCCAGACAAAGACTTGGTACAGAAAAATTGTCAAACTAGGTGCTAGGAAATTACTAGTTTTGACTAGAAGGACTCAAACTGAAAGGGATTCTTCACAAAAGGAAATCAGAGATCTGATATTACTGTAATGTCACTGATATTTAATCATATCAGAATATTATTTTTGATATAATTTTATATAAAATATTACATGAAAATTGCATTCAATCGAAGAGCTCTTGAGACTAGGAAAATATAGGAAATTGGCTAATACTTTTGCAAATAGGGCAGTGGGTTGTGGAGAGAAATCAAGGAAAATTTTAGGACTGATAAAGTATCTTCCCTAACACATTTATATTAGGGACCATTTATGTTTCAGAATTAGCATCCATTGAAACCTACTACCACGCTTCTGGGTCACCCAACCGTGAAACTAGGCAGACTTTGTCAGATCAAATCAACCAGGGGATTTGGAAAGGTACAAAGGTGTGGTATGACTGGTAAAAGGTATTAAACAAATTTTCAGACAATAAATAACAGATCCTGAGTGATTTGGGTTTGTTTGGGAAGAATTCGAAAAAACTGGCAGTTTTGGCTAGGGGGGGCCCTGCATAAAGAAGGTGGCCCAAACAAGGTACGAAATCAACTAAAAATATGTATGAATGTTTGTATGGATTGTGGGGACAGTTAAAAACCTCAAGAAACTTGCATAATTAAATTTTTATGTACATAAATCTCATAATTACAAAAACTGTAAGACTAGTTAAATTTAACTAGTAAACTAGCTAGGGTGTACAATAATTCATGAATTTCGTATCAGAATCAAATAAGCGTTGCTACTGTAGTTAAAAAGAGGTAAATAAATCATCATTAATCATATCATAGCCTTTAAAACTCCTATAATGGACATTATATTACTCCCATTACATTTTATACTCAAATACCCCACTAGTTGGGCACAAAAATCACTCCCTATGTGTATTTAATCATGGAAGTTCTACTGGAAAGAATATTACTGTCACACAGAGATAAAAAAGAGTGAGAAAAAACTATAGAGGTCTATCTAATCTTGATGGGATCCTCATTTTATCCAGACACCTGCAAAAGAAGGGGAGAAGAGGGGAAGAGGAGAGAGCGAATGAGAACTTTACGGCGCATCTCCAAAAAACCTGAGGCACAACACTCAGTGAAGAAGCCTTATCTTCATCAACATCACAAATAATAATAATCCAAAACTAAGTAAAGGAGCTCCCATTGTCTTTAAATAAATCTCTGGTGACTTGTTGGGAAAGTCAACCACCTGCTGAGCAAGTTTCCCTTGCCAAAACCCTAACCCTAGCCATAAATTCACCCTCCATGAGTAAATTAGCACGTGAGACAAGGACGATGTTTACTTGTCATCCACCTTCATCCAATTTGGAAACTGCGCCCTCCTTGGCCCAGATTTGTTGCTTTTCCCTATGACAATTTTTCCTGCACTGCCTTCTTTTGTCATTGAAATCCAGAATGGAAACTGTGCCCTAGAGTTGCTGCTTTTCCTTATGACAACTTTTTTTAAACTTCCTGCTTTTGTGATTGAGTCTCCAAATGGAAACTACACCCTACCTTGGCCCAGAGTTTCCTCTTTTGTGTTTGACAACTTTTCTTGGCTTTTGTGAATCGTATGACAGATTCTATTTCCTCCTTCGCAAGTTGGCTTTCCAAAGTGGCCCTTCTGTTAATGAAAAATTATTTTATGCATAATTATTTGCATAATAATTAAAATTGACACGAAATCAAACTTAGTATAAGTCTCTTACATAATTATTTTTAGCAATTTTCCCTAGGGTAATTAAATAATATCACTTAGAACCCCTAGGTGTTTATTATGGTCAACAATTTTTTGGCGGTCAAAATGTGGGGATATGACAGTCCTCTCCTCCTAAATCTTCTTGTCCTCAAGAAAAAGCACTTCAGAGTGCTGCAAATTTTGTCAGCCATGTTTCTGCTCCACCACTCTGATCATAGTCATTTCTTTGATGACCACTTTTAACAAAATTTTCAACCTAGTTAAGGTAACTAGGTAGAATTCATGGATCCCACTACCTCCTCTATGAGTACCCAAATGTTGTTTCCCCCTTTGGAAATCCGTCATTCCCAAGAATTCCAGGGCCCCATGGTTTTATCTGCCTCCTTCCAACCATCAGTAAAAATAACAAAATTTTATCATTGTAGAGGATGAAAATGAGGTTGTGAAAATCATACCACCACATGAAAAGTTCATCTCTCCCCATGCCAAATTGAACATTTATGAGACTCTCCCACCAAACATGGAATTCCTCAATGTGGGACCAAATCATATTGAGTCTCTCCACCATATGTAACTCAATGTGCCAGGAAGTACTGGAACATACATCATTTTTGTTCCCAAGGAACAAGTGGTGATCCCCTGTGGGGGTGCTCTTCTCCAACATATCTCTACTAATCCAATCTATGGATGGAAAATTACTCCATATATTTAATGATCCCATTGTACTTCTTGTAGCTTCCTCATTTTCTATCTTTGCTCTGGTGCAAAAACTAGACACTCTACTACTTGTTCCACCAAACTGGCTCAAGTGGAACTTCCATGCATAACCATGCATGATGAAGACATCAAATAGATGCCTCTTATGTTTCGTGTCCTCATGGAAATGGAATGGTGCACTTTTCATACCACATGTCTGAACCATTAAGTCATCAATGGAATATGTGGGAGCCTCGTGCTCCTCATGTGGCACTAATAGGAAACATCCCCTCACCCAATTTTCATCCCTATGTGTTTTGGCTGCCATAAGTGTGTGGAATAATTTATAGTGAAACAAATATATGGAAATTGTGTCCACCAAAGGTGTGGATGCATCAAACCCATCATGGGCTGGTCCAACGCAAGGGATTTCTCCTGACTCTTCATTGGAAATAGGACTCCTTCCATGAGAAAAATCAGACTTTCTCGAGCAATGTCAAAGTGCTTGAAACTCATCATCTGCATCCCAAAATTCCCCAAGCACCAAAAAACAAGAATTCACCTCATGTGCATGTGTATGGAAGGTATCCATTGGCTGCAAATTAAATCTTTGTGGCTTCCCACATATTAGGACAATGCCATTCACAACAAAAAAATTATTGCAGAAATTAAACATTTTTCCTCCCACAGTCTTCATTCCCAAGGTGTCTCTATCCACCCAATCAATGGATGAATGAGGAATTTTATTTGCTGATACATATGAAATGTCATCAGCCACCTCCTCTGGATTAGATTCTACCATCCATAAGGGTATGTCATAATGTGTCTCTTTCCAAGCATGTGTGTCAGATAACCCTTCATTGATGCAAGCAATTCTAGTACATCCTTGATCCTCTATTTCTGTGATATTTTTATCTACCCAATCCATGAATAGATAATCATCTATGATTTTTGATTAACTTGGAATGTCCTCAACCATATTTCCTGTAGATAAGAACACTTCATCCTTCCTCCCAATCTCAATGAGTGCTTGGCTGATATTTTCTTCCTTGTTGCTTTTCACAAGCACTTGCAAATCTGCTCCTTCCTCATGGTTGTCCTCCACATGAGGTTCCTTCATTATACCCAAAACATTTCCTTCCATGCAACATGAAAGGTGTGACACCTTCAACTCCTTTTAAAGTTGATAGATCTGCAACTTTGACTCTTGAAGGGATCTTTGTGTGCTCTTCAGAAAGTCACTGGTGATATCCAACTTATTAGTGAGCCTTTATGATTCTTCTTCTTCCTTCTTGACTGCACAATGGTATATTTCAGCCACCATGAGGAGATGATCTCTGTCAGATAGTATGTTCATATAGCTCTCCTTGATCTTGGCCATGCCTTCTTTCTATGCTATGTACTCCTCCAGAAAGGATTCTCCTTCCCACTTACCTCTAGAAGCTTTCCAACAACATCTTGTCACCAAGGCATTGGTGTCAACAATGTTCTTCATGGCCACCATAAGCTTCTCTCTATTATCCTTTAGTGATCCACTCAAAATATGTGTCTCACAAGGAGAATTCTCCATCAAGTGCCCTTCATCCAATGGCTGACATACATGCTCAAATTTCTTATGGCATAAATCTACAACATATATTTCTTTCTTAGAATACACATCAACATTATAAGATCTTGTAAATTCATTTACAATGTATGAAGGGGAAGGTATATCATAGGGATACAATGAACTGCAATCTCTGCAAAAATCAGAAAGTACCTCATAATTTGGCATTTCATCTTCATCCTATTCATGTAGGGATATTATGGTGTCCTATTCTTCCACCAATTTCTCTGGTTCACACCCAAGTGGTGTGTCCTTGTCTTCTTTTTCATTTTGTGGCTCAAGATGTGATAGTAAATATGATTTGTAATCTTCTTTTGGATCTGATCCAAAAGATGTCTCTCCACCCCTACATGAGCCAACATCCTTATCAGTGGTATGCAGATCACCCTCAAAGAATTTGGAAGTGATTTCACCTTCCTTTTCTTCTTCCATGCAGTCACTGGACTCCACCTTAGGAATCAATGCCTCTTCTTCATTGTTAAAGTATTGTAACTTCATAATATATTCTATTGTACTTTTGTTGTATTCTCCTTCGTAAATGTTATTCCTCCATTTGATGATTTCCTTGATGTAATTGGTCATGTAAAAGTCATGAGGTAAACCCTACGTTGTAAGTCGAGGCAATAGTACCCACAAAAGTATTATATAAAATGTATTTTGAGTCTCCTGAGGTAGGTCAACCCTAATTAGGGAACCTGGCCGACTTAGTTAGTTAGTTGAGGCACTCACCT